>OY757918.1:36461900-36494400 GCA_963585895.1 Sepioteuthis lessoniana | reverse complement strand
TAGTAATCTTTACGACCTCGGAAAATGCATCCGGAGATGTCAAATTGTACCACACATTACTATAGTATTGCAAAACTTTCGACTCACCCTAGTACATAACTGTAATATCATATTTACCAACCCCTCCGCTCGGGCAGGATATGACACAAGCGCAGTTTAACAGGTTTGAATTCAGGGTTTTCCTTCTCCTAAACTAGTTGCCTCACCAAGACTGAAGAACCTAGTCTGCCCTACTATTTACCCATAGCTGGAGGGAGAATAATTGGATTCATACCTTTCCCAAGGGTATTAGTGGTATGTGAAATGCAATCAGTCTCGTCCAAGATTTGAACTCGTGTCGCCGTGTCCATTTCCTACGACGATAACCATTATACCACGGGCACCTCCACTTACACCACGGGCACCTCCACATTACATAACTGTAATATATAGAACAAAAATTACCTGAAGTTATCAGCTAGAGTGAATTCAGTTTCAGTTTCCTGCGCAGAAAATCTATTTACAGAGATGGATGGAGAGTACACTACTTTATTGAATATAGATCCAAAACCTGTGCCAAAATTTACTTCTTCCTCTCCACTGATGTGAATGTCTCATATTCGTTGGCACTGACATGTAATAATAAGACTTTTCTTCCATTATCCTCCTCCTCTTCAAAAAGAAACCATTTCTCAAACCATTGGCCTTTGCTGACAGCTTGAGAGCTATTTGGGGGCATAAGTTTTATGGCTTCATTACAGACACTAAGCAAGTTGGAAAATCAAAGCAAAAGTTTATGGAGATCTTTAGCATTGGAAGGTATTCAATCATACTTTAGAAAAGTGACATTATAATAATCTACAGCAATGCCCTCTTTATCCATGTTTTTAAATTTCACGGTTTAAGTTACACGAAGCCGACTTCAGAAATAAACAGTTCATAAGTTTTACTTAATAACGGTCTCAAAGCACACAAGTAGTGAAGCTGAAAGTTTGGATTTGGAAAAGAGAAACCGTAAAGTGCTTCCTTTAAGTGAAAAGGTGAAAGCTCTAGACTTAATAAGAAAAAGAGGGAAAAATCATTGACTAAATTTCTTCTTCTAAGATCAATGGCAGGAAGAAATCTTCAATCTGTTAAATAACATTTATTACATTTATACAAAGTGCGGCACAAATACTTCCCATATTTTAAACTGTCACCAGTCTGGTGCACGTACATGTAGGCGAGTGATAATGATAGCTCAGTTTAACTAACGTCCGATAATTTCTTTCAGTTACGATCATGATTTGGACCGGTGCACACTATGTACCAGGTGCATACGATAAGTTTCCAGACTTTTTCGTATGGGCACTTTTATTCATAGTACACACATGAAACTCTAGTCCCCTTCGAAGTAATCTCCTCCAGCTCCAATGCACTGGTTGTACAGTTCCAACAACTTCTGGAAGGTCCCATAGAAGTCCTCTTGAGTGAGCGTGTCAATCACCTTCGTCACAGCCTCTTTCATCTCCTCAATAGTTTCATAACGACAGCCTCTGAGCTTAGGCAAGAACCAAAAGTCACAGGGAGCAAGGTCTAGACTATAGGAAGGGTGAGGAACTGTCTCGATGCCCATCTTGGTCAAATAGTCTGTGACAAGGATGGAGTTGTGGACTGGTGTATTGTCCTAGTGGAAATGCCACTGACCCGATTTAAAGAGTGCTGGCCTTTTCCGACGGAATCTCTTCCTGAACTCCCTAAAAACCACAATATAGTAATCCTAACCCTAACCTTTTCATTTCATTTTGGGCTAATGCCCCAGAGAAAGATATAAATTCATCTCTTCTTTGGCCCAATCGCCTGGGGCTGCAAAATACACCGACTGCATCTCTGCAGAGGGGTGAGTCTCCCCCAATGAGTGACCTGGATATATCACTAAACAATCTGATGGTGAGGCTCCAGTAATGGTGGAGCTTTGGGAAATGCTAAGTATCTCTTCATTGCCTTCGTTCCCAGGTCCACTTTGGCTCGGAATGGTAGCACCTGATAGGGTCCTATCAATGGGTCAAATAGAACTGTTTGAGATTTAAACTGAGTGCAAACAAATGACTGATACAATTTGAATTGTTTAAAAATGAACTGTTTGATCATTTAACTGTGGATAGATATAGGATTGATGTTTAATTGAATTGTTAGTGATACATAGCAATACTTGGAACCATTTAACTTTGTTGACATACTAAACTGAATAGTCCGAAAGAGTATTGTTTTTACATTTAACTGTGTGTAAACAAAAACGTATATAACCAAATGACTTTGTGTAAACAAGAAACTATGTACTTATGCTAAACTGAATTGTTTGAAATAGAACTGTTTTAACATTTAACTCTGTATTCGTATAAGACATAAATTAGCGAAACCATTTAGCTGTGTGAAAAAAAATGAGCGCAGGCTCAATAAAAATATTAATCATATATCTAATATGTCTTAAAAAGATTTGGTATTAAATGACTTAATATGGTTAATATGCCATAAAACCAAACCAAATCATATCTTTCTCTTGCTATGGGTAAATAGAAAGGCAACTGCACACTTTTGCCTTCGTTTGGCAAACAGTCGAGAAGAAGAAAAACTCTAAATTCAAACCAGCTGCATTCGGCTAAGCAAATTGACTTTGTATCATATCCTGCCTGTGGTTGAAATATTGGATTAACAGACCTAGGTATATAGACTTCTATAGCCACTTCGGTTCTAAGGGTAACGCATCAAACAAGAAACTTTATCCAATTATCTGAATACTTTTAAAAAATTTGAGCAAGATGTAATACAAGGTCAATTTGCCAAGCTGGTTTGAATTCCTTTCCCTAGGCTTGTCGCCATACCAAGTTTAAAGAGCCCAATCATCCCTATTATTTAACCATAGCTGGAGAGAGGATAGTTGGATTCATAACTTTTCAAAGTGTATTAGCGTGAAATACAAACAGCCTCGTTCAGGATTTGAACCCCAGTTCCTACAATGATAACAATTAGACAACGTGCACTTCCTGAACTTTAAGAACATTTAGTCACATTTTCACCTGCAAATTTAAATACTTTTTTCATTCTTTCAGCCTATCAAAATTATAACATAGGTAATCTCTTGGAGTATATCCTGTCAGGCAGCTTTTAAAGCATGAAGTAAATACTCTCTTGTTGGAGATTTTCTATGGATTTTTTAATATTTCACAATCCAAAATGGCCTCAAGATATTCTGTAGAATTCATATAAAATGTTATAACTTGGCTAGTAAATAGCCTTTTGGTCTTACGTCTTTTTTTTTTTCTGCAGAGAATGGAATCCCATTCTTTATGAAAGAAGTGTTTTTTTTTCCCTTACCTACAGTCATTAACAGGAATGGGGAATTATTCCTTTTGAACAATAATTTTTTTTCTGATTTTATCTTCCCTCTGCACTCCAGTAAATTCAACAAACATTTCCTTAACTTTCTAGTTACTAACCCTGACTCTGTTCAGTTTCATGCACCGACAAATTATCCGTGGCAAAGATGTCTGTTTTACCCATCTTCAATAAAAATAACATTTTCGAAAAATATTTACCATAGGAAATATTTTGTTCAACAGTCCTTCAAGACGGTAGACCCTTGCTTTGCATAAAAATGACAATGAAAATATCCACATCTGATAGAGCAGTGGAAACTTATTACCCCCGCCTAACTGTGCTCATCTCCTATGTCAATGAGTACCATTCTTTTATGAATGGAGAAATTCAATGACTTTCATTTGCTTTCTTATAAGATGCTACCAATCATCTTCATCATCATCTTATCGTGCCACCAGCAGGGATATCTCTGACCCTCTCTCGCCACTCCTCCCTATCATTCATCGCCTCTGGCAGGTCCTCAGAGCTACACCTCGTATCCACACAGAGCTGCTGTATGGTCAGGGCGACCAGCTCGAGCCTCCATACAGCAGCTTGGCACGGCTATGTGAGGGGGGTCCATAGGAGAACATCACTTATGAGCTCGTCCCTACTTCTCCAACAGTGTTCTGCATGTCTGGTTCGTCTAACTTTGATAGTTTTCGTGATGGGTGGTTGGTGGCCGTATAGCTGCTGCTTTGTGGGATGTTGCCTTCAGGACTTGTTCAATATTGCTTGCAGCATTCTTGTGTAAGATAAACATGACCCAATGCTACCAATAGAGAAAGAAATGGTTAAAAGGTTCAAATTCTACTGCCATACCACAAGCATCCATCTCAGAGAAGACTACCCCGTGGCATAGTTGTATAGAGGCTAATATACTGGATTGGGACATTGTGTACTATAGCCAGATACGGATATGTGAAACGTACATAGAATATTCATAACATATATTCATAGAACATAGGAATCTCGAAACACGAAAAACACGTAACGACTTCTTAGTTCAGGTAAAAAAATTTTATTACCTTTGAGTTTAAAGGTTCTTCGACATAAGGAGAGAGATACACATTCATTCTATTCTGGCTTTTTCATCTGCCCCACCCCATCTTGTGCGGCGCCCGTAGGGCGCAAATTCGTCTGACCTCAGCGAGCCCCGAAAGTCGACCCTTCTCGTTCGGAGTCTTGTTCTCAACTCTCCTGACTTTCTTCAAAATTCACAAAATCCTCTGCGCGCTTCCGGTGCGTGACATCATTCGCACTCTCTAACCCCGTTTCCCATCTGGGCTATTGTGTCATCTCTGAGTGACACGTCCGCTCCGCGCGTGAACACCTGCGTTCATGTTGTACCAAAGTAACCCGTGCACTGAGCCGAAAGGTTCTCAGACTAACTAAAACCAAAGCCATAAAACGAAATCCCTCAGCTATTATATTACAATTGTAGTAAGCGATTTCAAAATAAAATTACACTATCACGTTCTATTTTGGGGTAATCCTATTTACCAAGCCTTCGCAGGGGCAGGATATAACACAAGATCAATTTTTTTAAGCGGAGTTTAACAGGTTGGAATTCAGAGTTTTCCTTCTCCTAGACTAGTTGCCTCACCACGGCTGAAGAACCTAGTCTGCCATACTATTTACCCATAGCTGGAGGGAGAATAATTGGATTCATACCTTTCCCTAGGGTATTAGTGCTATGTGAAATGCAATCATTCTCGTCCAGGATTAGAACTCGTGTCGCCGTGTCCATTTCCTACGACTATAACCATTACACCACAAGCACCTTCATTTTGGGTTTATACCCTTGGGAAATGTTTGAAATCCATTATACCCCACCCCAAATATGGTTTAAATAGTACCAATTTTGTTCTTCAATAAAAAAAATATCTTTGGCATTGAATAACCTACAAAGTTTTATACGTCATTAAAAGCAAAAAAAAAAACCCCAAACAATTCACTTCAGACATTGTGAAATGACATAATGAGATATAAGTTATTACTATTGAAGTGATGTTATTATACATATTGCAGTGAAGTTATTACTATTGCATTATAATTCTTACATGTGCAGTACACAGGTTCTTGTTATTTTCTAGCTGAAAAATTGCTTTATCAAATGGTGTTATTGTATTCCTATATCGGTTGCAGTTTTTGAGGAAATAAGCTGAAGGCATTAATTTTGGAGTGTCCCTAGTAATTTTTTTTTTTTTTTTTTTTTTTTACCTCTGGTCAGAAAAAGTAGTAAACATAAAATTAATTGAATCTCTCAGGGCACTGAGGCTTCGTTAATAGCAGAGAAGACAGAGATATTTGCTGCTATACTATCAATAAATATCAGAGGTAGAAAACATTCTTTTTTTTTAGCCAAAAATAGACTGATCCAGTATAGTCAAGTTGTTAATATTTTTCCTGAAGGAAAAAATTATCATCAAATTAATACAAAACCAATTAAAATTAAAAATGTTCGTGTCCTCGTGGTGTAATGGTTAAGGCGATGCACTGCAGAATCGTAGTAAGCGAGTTCGTACTCCAGTCGCGATATTAGGTTCACTTTCGGGCAAATACTCTTGGGAAAGGCATGAACCCCCGTATCCTCCCAGCTATGGGTTAAATAGTACCACTACTGTTCTTCTGGGAGAATGTCTTTGACATTAAATAACCTAAAAAAAGTTGATATGCCATGAAACCAAACCAAACCAATGAAAGATTATCTGATTTATGACAACTAAATTACTAAGTGGTACAATAGAACTAGCATTTTACTGTAAAAATGTGAGAATTATTCTCACATCGATCAGCACTTCTGCCAGAGATTAGAATGTTGTATCTGTTTACCTTGTTATGGGATCAAAAATCTCTACCAAGTATGTTTACCTAAGATCACAGCATGGCTATCCAGACGTTGAGCTGGTTTGGTTTGGGATTATGGCATATCAAACGTCGTAGGTTATTTAATGCCAAATCCGGTTTATAAATGCATATTAAATATATATGCTTTGTAAACATAAATCAATTAAGTTAAATGGTTCCAAGTATTCTTATGTATCACTAACAATTCAATGAAACATGAGTCATTTCTTTGTGCACAGTTTAATGATCCAACTGTTCTATTTTAAACAATTCAATTTAACATCGGTCATTTTTTTTTATCTCAGTTTAAATTTTAAACTGTTCTATTTGGGGCATAGATTGCTTCCTGTCAGGTGCTACCACTCCGGGCGAGAGCAGAGCAGGGAGCGATGGCAATGAAGAGGTACTCCGCATTCCCCAGAGCTTCAGCATGACTGGAGCCTCACAATCGGGTTGTTTTGTGTCATATCCAGGACACTAGTTGGGCGGCTATCTTACCCCTTCTTGGGCTGGGATATAATTTCAGAAATATAAAAACAAATATAAAAAGAATATTAATTTTTTTTTTAAATCTATAAAAAATTTCATTGTCGAAAGTTAAGTATGCGCGCTGTTGGTAAGCATGAGTAATATGCAAATAATTTCGGTATTACAGTTATTATAATATTTATTGTTCTGGTAAGAAAGTAAGTTCTTATTAGCCTGTATTGAACCTACATAGCATTATATATATATATATATATATATATATATATATATATGTGTGTGTGTGTGTGTGTGTGTGTGTGTGTGTGTGTGTGTGTGTTTCTTGAGAGTGTGTATGTGGTTTCATTTGGTTTCATTTGGTTTCTACGTTTAATTGCATAACAAACTTCGTGAGTTAATTAATACTCAAGCCATCCTTGAAGAACTACAGTGATTCTATTTAGCATATAACAACGAGGAATAAGGGGGTTCATAACTTTTCCCCGGGTATTAGTCCAAAAATGACTGCAATAACACAATTGGAGTTCTAACGATTATTTTAAGGCTGCAATTCAGCACTTTAGACATTATGTCTCTGTGGGGGGGTATGTGTGTTTGTGTGTGTGTGTGTGTGTGTGTGTGTGTGTGTGTGTGTGTGTGTGTGTGTGAGTCTGAGTTTGTGAGTTTTTGAGTGTGTGTGTGTGTGTGTGTGTGTGTGTGTGTGTGTGAGTCTGAGTTTGTGAGTTTTTGAGAGTGTGTGTGTTTGTGTGTTTGTATGTGTGTGTGTTTGAGTGTGTGTGTGTGTGTGTGTGTGTGTGTGTGTGTGCATGTGTGTGTGTTTTTTTTGTATCTGAGTTTGTGCGTGTGAGTGTGTGTATTTGTGTGTCAAAAAAAAACAACATTTTGAAACGACATTGTACAATATATTTATATATATATATATAAATAATCCTTTATTTACTCTTCATATATATATATGTGTGTATGTATTTGGGCATCATTTCTTCGTTAATACATATTTGATTAAACAATATAGACATCCTTTGTCTACATACTTTAGTATTTATCCTTTTGAGTCACCGCATCGATTTTATGGTATCCAGCGGGAACTGGTTAATAAACCTCCCGGAATTTATTACTTCTCTTGTACTTTCTGCTTGATCTTGGGCCATCATCAGGAGTGTGTATATTGCAAAAGCGATGTGACCTTTGCATGTACATTACTACTTTGTAAGTGTTGAGTATTTATTATTCATACTGGTGTGTTGTTGTATCGTTTATTTTAAACTTATTCTGGGATACGTAAAGACACTTGAGTACATTAGTACAGGATGCGAAAATGATTCAATTGAGTTTAGGTAGGTTCTTTTTAATATGGAGCACTTCGAGAATCTGTAATTTTTGCTTACTATTTTGTTGTTCTGATAGTGTTGTGTTTTAGGTTAGAATTTTCTGAAACTCAGTTTTTGAGCAGGAATGTTTTTTAGATGTTGTATTATTAAACTGGTATCAGAGAGATACATAGTGCGTCATCTCGATGATGTAGTTGAGGTTAAACCGACGTATATATGGTTATTTTCTGAGATACAATCTCCTAAAGTACATTTAAATTGATGTATAATTTTTTGTTATTGGAAAAACTCCAATCGAGGAGGAGAAATTATTAATAAGTCAGTTGGAGGTTTTAAATTTATTAGAGTATATGATAAGTTTATTTTTTTATTAGGATCAGTAGAGAGTATATTTTGTTTAACCAACGTCTTTAGAATATTTTTATCTAATTTATAATTCTACTACATATATATATATATATATATATATATATATATATATATATATATATATATATTGGTCTGATGATTGCATCAGCAAAAAACTTTCTGAAACAAATTGCCATCGACTCTGTATTTACTTATCCAAAGTTAAATGTATATGCACAATCACTGATATTGAGAACACTTTTTTTATCAATGTAGCTAACTACATTATTAATAATATATATATATATATATATATATATATATATATATATATATATATCATGATACTCCTTCCCACGGACGAGCAAATGTTGGGCGACGAGCTAGAACCTATCTACAACAGATGTATACTGATTACAGGATGTAGCCTGGAAGACCAACTGGAAGCGATGGACGGTACAGACGAGTGGCGAGAGGTGGTCAGGTAAATCCATGCTAGCGGCATGACAAGTAACGATATATATATATATATAACCAGAGCAGTCATATGATGAGAAAACATTTTGTAACCAATAATGATTAAGAGAAAATGTTTAAATCTTTGGTTACACAGTAACCTTGCTGCCCTGTGGATGAGAAACTTTTATTGGCAATCAATCTGTTCAGCATTTGATCACGTAATACCATTTACCAAACATGCACTTATCAGAGGCCTCTTTGCCTTTGGAAACATGAGCTAAATTAACACCAATATTCTCATCAAACTAGGTTGGTAGTTAAGTTATTCTTGTTCTAAATGGAATTGGAAACTTAAATTTAAAGGGCCTAGTTGCCTGGGGCAGTAGAATACATCGACTGCATCTCTGCAGAGAGGTAAGACTCTTCCAACGAGTGTCCTGGTTATGACACTAAACAATCTGATGGTGAGGCTTCAGTAATGCTGGAGCTTTGGGGAATGCGGAATACCCTTTCATTGCCATTGCTCCCAGGTCCACTCTGGCCCGGAGTGATAGCATCTGATAGGGTCCTCTCTATGGATCAAATAAAATTGATCTGCGTAATTACGCTAATCTGAATTTGCTGAAATAGAACTTTTTCTATATTTAACTGTGTTGAAACAAACAAGCTGTATTTAAATCTGTTATGTAGAAGAATGTACTGACACCGACGCGTGGTTCGAACACGGATCTCTAGCCAACGAATACAAGTGTTGAAATGGATTGCGCTTCTGGAGTTCACGAGACTAGAAGTGGTGGATATAAAGATGGATCAGACAGAGGTCTGACGATAGAAGAGAGACGAGGGTAGAGGGACACGTACGTTCCCAAAATAGATTTGAAATGTAACATTGCGAGTTAGTATTGTTAAACATCCCGGACTCAGAAGTGTAGAGTTTTTGAGTATCGGCCAAAATTACCCTCACAACGAAACATTACAAAAGTGGTGACAGGAAATTGTTTCGAACTTTATGAAAAAAAGAACAATGACTATGGAAACAAGACAGTCCTTATGCTAAACTGAATTGTTTGAAATTAAATTAATCCATTTAACTGTGCAAAAAAAAAATGAGCTCTGGCTTGTTTAAGAATGTTATCTTCAAAATGTGTTTAGAAATCATATTTAACATATCTATAAAAGGGATTTGGCATGAAATAACCTACAATAGTTGATATGCCTTAAAACCGAACCAAACCAAACCTTAGATTTAAATGCTCTGTTGCTGGGCTAAGAAAATGCTGACTGTATTCCGAGCAGAGGGGCGAGACACTTCACCAAAAAACAAAAAAAAGAAATGTCCTGAGAATAAACTAAACTGCAGCTGATAGTGAGGCTCCAGTTCTGGAGCTCTGGGGAGTGTGGAGTACTTCTTCATTATCATTACTCCCAGGATCACTCTGACCGGGAGTGGTCATACCTGTTAGGGACCTATCTATAAATCAATTGTTTTTATTTATTTTCAACTATATTTATTACAAACGAGGCCATATGCAAATGAGTAGAGTGTTCGCCAATAGTCCGGAAGACCAGGGTTCAATCCCAAGTCGAGTCATACCAAAGACTCAAAACATGATACTTGATGTCGTCTTACTTAGCACTCGGCATAATAAGGTGAGGATCAAGGGTAAAGTGGAGCAATCCAGGGAATGGAGTAGCACCCCCTACACCTCGGTGTGGTAGATATTGAAAAGGGAGCCTTCGGGTCATCCTCGACTGAGATCACCAACTTTACATTTTTTTAAAAACTAAAGCTATCCTATCTATGGATCAAACAGTTCTGTTTAAAAGAATTTTTGTATTTGCAAAAACTGAATAAAAAACAACAACTTTAAAACTACACCAAAAATGTAAATATAAACAGGCAATGAGTGCGATTCCCTAACCCCTAGGGATAAGATAACACTTGAGTGATTAACAAACCATTAAAATGTATCAATCAATCAATCATTCAATCTTGTATTACAATTAACTGGAATGCCCATGGGAAAGGCATGAACTCATCTCTTCTCTCCCTAGCTAGGGGTAAATAGAAATGCAGACTGGCTTCTTTGGCCTCTGTAAGGTAAGCAGTCTAGGAGAAAGAAGGCTCTAAATTCAACCGAGTTGTATTCTATTTAAAGATTGACCTTGTGTCAGATCCTCTCCTTAACAGAGGGACTGGGTAAATACATACATACATAAAGAAATCATTACAAGGATTCTTTCCCTCATCTCTAATAAATCTTAATATTTCAAATATTTCTTTTTAACTTTTGTAGCATTTTGTTAGATAAGTTTCTGTTAATGTTTCAACATTTATTTCATATCATTTGTACATGTTTTGGTATTCTTTTTTTTATCCACTCTCTGTCTCGCCCTTTCACTTACCAAGAAGACAAGAAAGGAAAATTTTATTTTACTCTCTAAACAAGGCTCTAAAGTTCCGTCTCAGTAATTAGTAAGGATGATTAAAGCTGATATACTATCTATCAACCTATCATTCTATCTTTGACTATGTGGGAATTCTACCAAAATTTCACGTATTTGTCACATTTCATACTATATATTTTCATTCGTTATAATTGCTCATCTTTGTTTTTCAACTTCATTTCCTATCATTTATAGATCTTTTTTTTTCTATTCCTTCTTCCACCCACACCTCTCTCTCTCTCTCTCTCTCTCTCTCTCTCTCTCTCTCTCTCTCTCTCTCTCTTGCTTAGCAGACAAGCAGTGAAGCAGACGAAACTTCTCCCCCTCTCTATAAACTAGGCTGAAAGTTCCTACCCAACAATCCGCAATATAGTGCCAGCTACTGCTGCTACAACTCATTTAAATATAAAATCAGCTATTATTTTCCAGACAGCCTTATATATAAAGTCTCATTCTGTTTTATTTATGAGATATGTAAATTTATGTTGATATGTTTATAATAATATACTTGGGCAGTTCTGAATTTTATTAACTTTAGCTTTATTCATGATAGAATCAATTTGAAAAAGTGAAAAGTGAAAGAATTTATTGCATTTTAGAAAAATTTACTTTCAAGTCAGTTAATCAGCCAATCCACTGATCATTACATATACAAATCATTGTCGATACAAATCATTACATGTACGAATCATTATGTAAAGTTTTGCATATATTTGATGGTTGATTATTCATAAGTCGACAGGTTTCCTAAAGATTCACATTTTGTTGAATATCAAGTATAGTCACTCATGATTGCTATGCCAATCATGGTTAATTGTCGGATGGGGAGGGAAAAGCACAAAATCACAGATCGTTTTGAGAGTTAGGATTCCATTCCTTTATTTTCTCCATACATTTTCTGAGACCATGGAAACAGGAATGAAAGCATAATAGAAACGTGTAGGCTAACTTCTTCATTCTTCTAGGAACAAGACTCTTCTCGTATCTTTGACTCATTCTTCATTCACTGTTCATGTGAACATTTGTCTCAAAGGCATAGAAAGGTTAATTATAGTGGTGGTGGTCAATTGTTGATTGTTGGTTTTATTGGGAAGTTCTGCAGTTCGTATCTGACTCCTTTTCTTCTTCCTATCCAATTCACTTTTTGTCTTCTTTTGTCTGTGGAAGTTGTGAGAGAATTGAGGACAGAAGGAAAAAGACAAGGATACCTTTTGTCTCAAACTTTATTTTGGGGTTTACGACTATTCTCTGGTGGATATATGTTTTCCTGAACCAGTAGAAATAGTCGCGTTTTCCAGACAAGGCCTATAAAGTATATTATAGAGTCATTTTCGACAATTACAAGTTTAAGGGACCGTCGTGTGTTTGGTGGGTATGTTTTGTAGAGGCTGGTACTTGCAGAATACACAACCTGCTGCTAAGTCCCATGACTTAGCGAGCACGTATACCACCTACTAGCAGCCAAGAGAAAAGGTCCGTCCTGTTGAATTGGTGAATGCTTAACGAGAGAAATTTTCTCTTAGGTGCCAGGATGCCCCTCTTTTTAGGCATACACCGATTTCGCGTCCTGTCAGAAGCCTCTTGGGGAACAGTAACAATTTGTACTTACTCATTTTCAAAAATCTATTTTTTATCCCTTCGGCCCCCTTGCATCCCAGCCATCATCCAGCAAGCCCCAGTCACCACTTAGATGGTTATTGCTAGTGACCTCAGCAAAATATGATCTGTAGTGCGTAAACAAACATATCTTGTTACATCTAGCCCAGTAGAAAGATACTGAACTTAGTCAACTTATTTTTAGCAGCTTGCTTTTTTGATGGCTTATCTCTTCACACTCCTGTTACTAATTTGCTTATGGACAGCTATCGATTGGCAATCGGTCATATGGAAATCAGACCTGACCAATAAAATGAAACGCAGTTTTTTCCAAGCAGCGGTCGTGTCGACATTGCTATATGGATGCACCACATGGATGCTTACTAAACGTATGGAGAAAATGCTTGACGGTATTTACACAAGAATGCTAGGATCTTTATTGAACAAGTCTTGGAGGCAACACCCCACAAAGCAGCTGTATGGCCACTTACCACCCATCTCGAAAACTATATAAGTTAGACGAACCAGACATGCAGACACTGCTGGAGAAGGACGAACTCGTGAGCGATATACTCATGTGGACCCCCTCACATGGACAAGCAAAGCTAGAACCTATATACAACAGCTCAGTGCCGATACAGGTTGTAGCCCAGAAGACTTCCCAGGAAAGACGGACGATTAAGACGGGTGGCGACAGAGGATCCAGGAGGTCTGTACTAGCAGTAAGACATGATGATGATGAAGCTGTGTTGGCAACCTATTCCAAACAATCTCTTGAGGAAATTTTCATTTTTTTTTTAATTTATGTAACCTCAGTTTTTTACTTGGTAAATCTATCTGTAAACAAGACAAAAAGGAATTTGTTTAAAATATATTTGTTAATCATTGACATGGCCTATACATATATATCCTCATCATCATCTTTTACTGCTGGCATGGATTTCCTTAATTCTCTCTCCTGCTATCCATTTCTATACTCCATTACTAACGGCAGGTCTTCCAGACTACATCTTGTATCCCTTCAGAATTGTCGTAGATAAGTTCTAACAAGTCATCCTATGTTTGTTCGTCCATGTGAAGAGTTCCATAGGAGAACATCGCTTGTGAGTTTGTCCTTGTTCCTCAATCAGTGTCCTGCATGTCTTGTTTGTCTAATTTGGGTGGTCTTCAAGGTAGGTGGTACCTGGCCGTACAGCTGCTGTTTTGTAGGATTTCGCTTCCAGGTTTTGTTTAATATTGCCCATAACATCCTTGTGAAATTGCTTTTAAGCTTTTTTTCTATATGCTTAGTCAGCATCCAAGTGGTGCATCCATACAGTAGTATGGACATGACTGCTACTAGGAAAAAATTGCAATCTATTTTATCAGACAGGTCTGACTTCTATATGACCGATAATCTATTGATAGCTGTCATTGCTTTCGTTAGTCGTGTATTGATATCATTTTCCGTAAACGAGGCGCTGCTTTCAAGGTTAATGGAACTTGTCCACTAGTTTCAGAGAACCACCATTTAGTGTGGAGATGTTGCCTCTTTGATTAAAGCACATTTCCTTCATTTTTTTTCTGTGTTCACATGGTGGCCTATTCCGCCTGATTCCACAAATATGGTTTTTGTTGATTTTCGGTATAACAATGAATCTCATTGTTATTTATTTATGGATAAACCTTGCTTACTAGAACTGTTACCACTTGATCAGCTCTTCTCAAACGTTTCACTTGATGTACCCCTTGTAGACCAAATTCAATTTCCATTTACCCCCGGATAAATTAATCGAATATTTTCTGACATTTTTTTTCTGAGATTCTTTGGATATCAGGATGAGAGGGGCTGTTTTCTGAAATGTTTCTGGTTTCATAATTATTACTTTTACAAAATCAAGAAAAGTTATTATAACGCCACTATCAACAAAATACCTAGTAATATTCTTGCCCATCTTTTCTATCTTCATCTTGTTTTTTTTTTTTGGTGGGGGGTCACCATGTTTCAAGCAATGAAAGTATTTTTTGTAAGGATTCTCTCAACATGTAGTAGAGGGAAAACAGTGCATATTTGTTTATTGCTTTTTTTTTTTTACAAAACAGAATTAAAAAGAGAAAACCAATGAGTCAGATGGCTGAAAACTTTTGCTCAACCATTTTTCGAAATTGTCTGGTATCTTCTTCCCTCATCCAGAATCTTGGCTCCAAAAAACATAATTCCATTTCTTTTGATGGTAATCTTATACTTAAGACGAATTACGTTACCTTATTTGGTCATGAGGATGTTATTTATGTAGTATTTCTTGGACAGGAATGACCCAACAAAGTCTATCTCTCTCCAGGTCTGATTTGAATTCAGAGATTTCTTTCTTCAAGACGAATGGCCATAACAACGTTAATGATCCCAGTCTGACCTAGGCCTAGTCAGCCGGAACAGCAGAATAAACCGACAGCATCTCTGCAGACTGCCCCAATGAATGTCCTGGAAATAACACTAAACAATCTGATGGTGAGGCTTCAGTAATGCTGGAGCTTGGGGAATGCGGAGTACCACTTAACTGGTCTCATTCCCAGGTCTATTCTTACTTGGAGTGATAGCACCTGATATGGTTCTATCTTTGCATCAAATAGATCTAAACAATGTATTCATGCTAAACCGAATTTTTTTTAAATAGAATTTTTTTTAACATTTAAACTGTTTCCTTATGCTGTTTATCCTTATGAATTGATGGAAATAGAACTGTTTATATGTATAAAATGGATTTGACATGAAATAACCTACAATGGTTGATATGCCATAAAACCAAACCAAACCAGTCTGATCTACTATTCCCACCATTCCAAAGGTGCTAGCACTATATGAATTGCAGAGAGGATTTGAACTCAGGTAACTGAATCCAGTTCATTCGATGTTAGCCATTATTCCACGAGCACTTGAACCCTTATGATATATATATAGTCATCCACAGACAGATCTGTTTCGTTCTATCAGAACTCATCAGTGTGGCAAGACAGTATCTTCCCGTAGCTGGGATCGAAATCCGGTTGACTCAAACGTCAAAAATGATATCTGATATCTAAATCTTTGATTTGGGAAATTTTTATATATATATATATATATATATATATATATATATATATATATATATATATATATATATCAAAATTTCCCAAATCAAAGAATTAGATATCAGATATCATTTTTAAATAAAAACCTGTCATTTATGACAGGAAGTTGCCATAGATAATAATGATGATGATAATGCTAAGGCCTTGTCAAGACAAGAATGTGTGAGTATAAGATAATTATGATGACAAGGTTGATGCATCTAATATCTTTGATCATAAAGTCACATCATCGATGAAGCCAAAAAAGGACAGATGTCTTGCTACATATATGACGAAACTAAAAAGAAATTGTCTATATAAAAGAGAAAAAACAAAAAAAAGAAATACATTTTTCAAGATGACATTTCCAAGATTTCATATAAAAGGCCACCAGTTCAAAGATCTATCTCAGGTATATAATTAGTTGATTCACACGCTATTTCTAGAATGAAAAAATATGCACATGTTTATGGGATTTAAAATTATGTGATATGTTAAAAGAAAGTATCAAGACCGAAGCTCTATTTACCGAGGCAGAAATGAACAATGAATTTAACATTAATTTTCTTCAAAATAGTCCTCTTGGTTTCTGATACATTTATTTGAATGAGTTTCTCATTGGTCATAGCAACTATGAAACTCTTCTTTTAATACACTGTGAAGCTGTGCATTTAACATCCTCCAAATTCATAAATCTTGCTCCCTGAGATAGATTTTTGGTTTAGGAAATATGAAAACTTACTTAGCACTACATCTGACAAGAATGTATAGTGCTTCTCTTGTAATACCCTTTGTTCTGCCAGAACAATTAAATTCAAAACTAATTTCATTTTTTTTTTTTTCAAATCGTCACTGACTCACCTAGATAACAGTCTAGACATTATCACTATATAAGATTAGTTTGCAAATCTTTTCATTTATATTTGAAATTAGAAAATATGATATAGAAACTGAAAACACTTTTAAAAAATCATTTCTTCTTATGATGGCATCAAGTGAGTCAAAGTAAAATGTTTGAGAAGCCCTGCTCTACTCATAACAGTTATTTCAAGCATGACTTAACCTTAAACCAATAACAATGTCATTCATGATATTACCAAAAATCAACAACAAAAGATATTATGCTCCCCCGTAGATTGAGCGCTTGACAGGGGAATTGCTGGCAGCCACATATGGGTAAATGCAAACGTCTTCACATGAATTGAGCATCCTGGTAGCTAATAAGTGTTTATATACATATACCTTAAAATCCCTTCTCTTATGCTGAATATGATGATTGCTTAAGGTTGTAGGGAATAAAAAAAATTGAAAAAATTAAATTGAATTAGAACATGCAAAAACTCCCAGAGGCCTCTGACATGAAGAGGGGACAATGCATGCGCAAAGAAAAGGGACCGTTCCGACAAAAAGAAGAATCTCCTCTTTCAGCAGTGACCGGCGGAGTGACAACATCTAAATCTCCCTTGCTACTTGTGGAAGGCCATGTGACCGCTCTATAGCACCACGTTAGCTAACCTTTCACTAGTAGCAGCCGTCTCAGTTAACAGTATGCCAAAATATAAAAAGTATCAAAATGGACCTATCGAACTACGAACTAAAACATTGAACTTGGACAAACTCCCAAAAGCGACTAACACGTCGTTAAAGCTTTATATACCGAATAAGGACACATATATATACCCAAGAAACGGCTAACGCATTTTAACACCTTGACTGGGGGTTCAACCATTTCAATTGTACTCAGGGAGAATTTCCTCACCCATTGAATGGTTATTGAACCCAGAAATAAAGGAAAAATATAAAAATATGTCTTCGTCTCCTATGGGTTATTATCTTCTTTCATATAATTCTTTTATGGTCTTCTTATCCAAGAAGTTAAATCAACAAAACAAAAGTGGGATAAGAATAGAATAACCCGGAATGGAGTCAGATAGCAAACGGCAACATAGCTTACCCTTTGATCTCCCATAAGGGTAACATGTCCAACAGATGATGAGTTTTAATTCCAGCTTGAAGCATCTTGTGAGTCTAGCCACACTGAAGAGTTGTGAAACAATATATGACAATATATATATGACAATATATATATATATATATATATATATATATATATATATATATATAGAGAGAGAGAGAGAGAGAGAGAGCATATTGATGATAAACAAATATTTTTTAAATAAATTCTTTTTTTTTCATACTTTTTACAGATTGATTTTATCAAATATCAAATTGAAGTTATAAAAATTTAAAAGAATGAAAATATTGAGAAATTATTTGGAAGAGGTTGCTGACATAGATTGATCCGATTTTTTTTTTTAAAGATTTATTGAGATAGGAAAAAACAACTGCTCTTTCAGTGAAATTTATTTGGGGGTGAATGGGAGTTTGATTACAAGGAGTGCGTCTTGTAAAAAATTTGGGAAGCTCGGACATTAGGCAAATTCAGTCATTTTTCTTAAAGAAGAATTTACCAAAATAACTTCAAGCAAAGACTATGTACAAATTTAAAGGAATTGGATATTTCTGGATGAAGGAAAAAAACTCTAACAAAATATCCCTTATTTTGTGTGACTGCTAAGCCCATTTTACAAAATTTTCCAAATTTTATGGTGGAATATAGGTTAAGCAATTTGCATTTACAAAACAAACAGATACATTTTGAATATAGAATTTACTAAACTTGCAACACAAACTCACAAAGCTGCAACCAAACATTCAGGATCTCCACAGTAATCACCAACTCCATTCTTCCCATAAAAAAAAAACAATTCAAGAATTAAAGGTGCATTTCCATTAACAATCGAATGATTCTTTTCTCATTTCATCATCATCGTCATCATCATCATTTCGTGCCGCTAGAACGGATATTCCTGACCCTCTCTCGCCACTTTTCCCTATCGTTCATCGCCTCTGGCAGGTCTTCTGAGCAACATCCGTATCCTCACAGAGCTGCTGTATGCATGTTCTAGCTGGTCGTCCTGCTTTAGCTCGGCCATATGTGAGGGTCCATAGGAATACATCACTTATGAGCTTGTCCCTGCTCCTCCAGCAGTGCCCTGCGTGTCTGGTTTGTCTAACTTGGATAGTTTTCTTGATAGGAGGCAGGTGGCCGTATAGTTGGTGCTTTGTGGGGTGTTGCCGCCTGGACTTGTTTAATATTGCTCGCAACATTCTTGTGTCGTTGCCGTCTAGCTTCTTCTCCAGCCGTTTTGTTCGCGTCCAGGTGGTGCATCCACACAGCAGTATCGACACGACCGCAGCTTGGAAGAAACTGCGTTTCATTTTATCGGTCCGCGGCTAACGAAGGCATGGACAGCTATTTTCTCATTTAAGTTTCATAAAACACTGGTAAATTAAAAAGACGTTTAATTGATTTATTTGGTGGTTAATAGAAATTAAATTTGGTTTAAGGGGGTGCATCCTGTAAAATGTTAGAGAAACCCTGTTCTATATCATAAATGAGTTGAGTACAATATCCGGGTGTTTAATACAGTCATTTAGTTTTATCTAACTAGAAACAAAAATAAAAAGAAATTGTATTCTATTATTGAAATGATTATCTTTTCAATAGAGATAATTATTTATATTCTGGGCTTGTGTATTAATTCTGTTGTTTTATCTCCACCTTTGCTGGTTTGGATCGACACCTCACATCATCCTGCCCACCCTACTACCAATATCAACTTCATTACTTATTCATTACTTAATTATTCTAATTAATCAAATATTGATTGCCTAAATACATATTTACAAAATAAAAATAAATTTTGTTTAAAATGTTTAACAATAGTATTGATAATGATGATGATCATAACAGTTTAATTATTTTTAATTTTTAACTAGTAGATATTTTATTTTTTTATTTCTTCTTTTCTTTTTTAGGTAAGTGAATGGCAGCTATGAATTTTGAAATTCTAAATGAATCCAAATTGTCTCACAGGTAGGAAATTTATAATTGTACGACCCACTCACATGTGCTTTGGCCTCCATCTATCATAACTGGCAATGGATATAGCATCTCTTTTGCTGTAACTTAATGTAAATTAACTATGAGTGAGTGGATTATACATGTATAATCCTGAGCACACACAAAAAAAGAGCAAGAGAAGCATTTTTCTCCATATATTTTGCCATTACTCCTTTACAATCACTCCTTTACAAATACCCTTTTACAATTACTCCTTTTACAATTACTATTTTACAATTACTCCTTAACAATCACTCATTTAAAATTACTCCTTTACAATTTCTCCTTTACAATCTCTCTTTAATCCATTACTCCTTTACAATCACTCTTTGACCATTACTCCTTTACAATCATTCTTTTACAATTACTCCTTTACAATTACTCTTTTAAAATTACTCCTTTACAATCATTCCTTTACAATTACTCTTTTACAATTACTCCTTTTACAATTACTATTTTACAATTACTACTTAACAATCACTCTTTTAAAATTACTCCTTTACAATCTCTCTTTTACCATTACTCCTTTACAATCATTCTTTTACACCTACTCCTTTACAATCACTCCTTTACAATCTCTCTTTTAACATTACTCCTTTACAATCATTCTTTTACAACTACTCCTTTACAATCACTCCTTTACAATTACTCTTTTACAAATACTCCTTTACAATCACTCTTTTAAAATTACTCCTTTACAATCTCTCTTTTACTATTATTCCTTTACAATCTCTCTTTTAGAATTACTCCTTTACAATCACTCTTTTACCCTTACTCCTTTACAATTTCTCTTTTACAATTACTCCTTTACAATCACTCTTTTAAAATTACTCCTTTACAATCATTCTTTTACCATTACTCCTTTACAATCTCTCTTTTACCATTACTCCTTTACAATCTCTCTTTTATGATTACTCCTTTACAATCACTCTTTTAAAATTACTCCTTTACAATCATTCTTTTACCATTACTCCTTTACAATCTCTCTTTTACCATTACTCCTTTACAATCTCTCTTTTATGATTACTCCTTTACAATCACTCTTTTAAAATTACTCCTTTACAATCATTCTTTTACCATTACTCCTTTACAATCTCTCTTTTACGATTACTCCTTTACAATCACTCTTTTACAATTACTCCTTTACAATCACTCTTTTACAGCTACTCCTTTACAATCACTCCTTTACAGTTACTCTTTTACAATTACTACTTAATAATTACACTTTTATAATTACTCCTATACAATTTTTTTGTAAAGTTGGTAACAATAGTTGAGGGCGACCCGAAGTCTCCCTTTTCATTAGCTACTACACCGAGGTATATAGGGAGGGCTCTACTCCTTTCCCTGGATTATTCCATTTTTTCCTTTGATATGTACCTTATAATGCTGAGTGGTAAGCAAGGAGGTATCAAGTAGTATTTTTTGAGTCTTTGGTATGACTCAACCTGGAATTGAAACCTGGTCTCCTTAGCCAGTGGCAAACACTCTACCCACGAGTAAATGGGATGGGTTAAATTACAATTACTCTTTTCCAATTAGTCTTTTGCATTTATACCTTTAAAATTACTACTGAATAATAATTCTTTTAAAATTACTCCTTTACAGTTACTCTTTTACTATTATACTTTTACAAATACTCGTTTACAATTACTCTTTTTCAATTACTACCTTACAATTACTCTTTTGAACTTACTCTTTTACAGTCACTCTTTACAATTATGTTTTTGCAATTACTCCTTTAAAAGTACTCTTTCCCATAAGAATTAAACTGAGACAAAATATTGAACAATAATAAGCAACAAATGTGTGAAAGTATATTTGAAAATATTGATAGCCTTTTTCTTTTTAGTTGGTGAGATGGCGGTTAAGTTTAATGGCATTTCAACCCTTCCTGGATTACACAATGCCAAAATCATTTTTTAAGCAATTCCATGGATTTTTAGTGAAAGGCATGTTGTCATTTCTATTTTTAGAGAAGAAATGTTGTTATGTATTTTTGCACGTGTTGGTTACATTGTTCCCTCTCTAATTGTTGTTTATTTCCTTGCTAAGTGTAGTTGGAAAATAAATGAGAGAGAGGGAAGTATGAAGATGCAGTAAGGTTTTATATGAAGGTTTTTAATGGCAGCATGGAATAAAGAGTTTATGTTTATGCTGCAAATCTCCTAGGAAGAAAAGAATGGGACCCTTACAGATTCTACCACTTTAAGTCAGAGATTGCCCAGTTAGCTAGGGCTGTAGAATACACCGACTGCACCTCTAAAGCGGGATAAGACTCCCCCAACAAGTGTCCTAGATATGACACTATAATCTGACTGTGAGGTTCCAGTGATGCTTGAGCTTTGGGGAATGCATTGCACCCCTTCATTGCCATTGCTCCCAGGTCCACTCTGGGCCAGAGTGGTAGCACCTGATAGGGCCCTATCTATGGGTTAAATAGAACTAACTGCACACTCATGCTAAACAGAATTGTTTGAATTAGAACTATTTGACTAAACTGAATAGCTTGAAATAGAAATATTTTTGACAATTAAACTGTACTTACATTTAAACTGTGTGCTTATGCTAAACTGAATTGTTTAAAATGTAACTGTTTTTGACATTTAAACTGTACTTACACTGAATTGAATTGCTTGATATAGAAGTGCTTTGACACTTAACTGTGTGTAAACATGATCTGTACTAATACTAAACTGAATTAGCTGAATTAGAACTGTTTGAATAAACTGGATAGCTTGGAATAGAAATATTTTTGACTATTAAACTGTGTATTCAGGCTACACTGAGTTGTTTGAAATAGAACCAACTATTTGTATAAAAATGGATTCGGCGTTAAATAACCTGTAAAGGTTGATAAGCCAGAAACCCAAATGAACAACCAACCAACAACCAAGTCAGAGAAGACATGAGAGTAACGTCAATATAAAAGTACTCCTCTCTTCTGAGAACTCCAGAACCGTAGTCTCACCATTAAATACAGTTAAAATGCAATACACAAGACATTCAAAATAATCCAGAGTATAGAACATTAAAACACCAAGCCCAGTTCTTGGGTGTTCTTGGAGAAAAGACATTTGTATATTTTTGACAATTCCAAGTAACATAGATGAAAAAGAAGAAAAAGTAAGGGCATAGTTACAGTATAAAAAATAAAATTAAAAAAAGAAATAGAATTACAGTCTATATTTAATGTCTGTTGATAAAATTGTGGGGGCAGTGCAAGTAATGGTTGTTTGAAAATATGATGGCTTCAACAAGTTATGTAATACTAAATATAACTCCTAGTAGGTGAAAAGGCTAACAGAAAAAAGAAATGAGAAGAATTTACAAAGGAAAAAAAACCAATACAGATAGCACAGGTTTTAAAATATGTTTCTAATAAGCAATACTTTTTTTTTGTCATCTTCATAGGCATTTTTATTTAATTTTTTTTTAAACAGTGTTTCAGGTAGTTCTCATATTTTCTTCTGATGAAATTTTATCGACTGTTGAGTTTATTTTTGTTCCATTAGCTGCATTGCATTCTGGGAAACTGTAAACAGACTGTGCATTTTATATATATATATATTTTTTTTTTTCATTTTATTTTCTTTTTAAGCATGGATCTGAGGATTTTAAAAATTACTACTTCCCAAATAGCTTCACACTTAACAATTTAAGAATTTTTAAAAACAAGAATTAAAATATATCACAGTTTTTCTTTGGATTGATTTTTTTAAATTTCTGCTATACTCTTTTAAAAAGTAGAAATAATCAGCTCTGTCAATATTTTCCTAGATGAATGCAACAACTTGAGATTAGCAATTAGTGTAAATTTCTGAGATGAAACCAGATAATTCTTATCGCATAGAATATTCAGACTCCTGTCTTCGTCTTCATTGTTATACTCACAATATTTCCACCAGTATGCCCTTGCTCAGTCTGCTGGGGCTGTAGAATATACCGTCTGCTTCTCTGCAGAGGGGTAAGACCCACCCCCATCACCACCACCAACAAGTGTCCTTGATATGACACCAAACAATCTGATGGTCAGGTTCCAGCAATGCTGGAGCTTTGGGGAATACAGAGTACCCCTACATTGCCATCACTCTCAGGTCCACTCTGGCCCGGAGTGGTAGCACCTGATAGAGCCCTATCTACGGGTTAAATAGAACTAATAGCATACTTATGCTAAACCGAATTGTTTGAGTAAACTGAATAGCTTGAAATAGAAATGTTTTTGACAATTAAACCGTACTTACATTTAAATTGCGTGCTAATGCTTAACTGAATTATTTGAAATAGAACTGCATCTCGACATTAAAACTGTATTTACACTAAACTGAATTGTTATATATAACTGCTTGAATAGTTTGAAATAGAAATGTTTTCGACAATTAAACTGTGTACTTATGCTAAACTGAATTGTTTTAAATAGAACAGATTATTTTCATAAAAATGGATTTGGCGTTAAATAACGTACAAATGTTGATATGCCATAAAACCAACCAAACCTAACCAAACCAACTTGTATGCCCTTTGGCCTTCTTCAGGAGTATTATGACGAATTTAAGAGCCTTCACAAGACTTCAAACTGAAGCCTTAAGTTAATTCACGGGGGTAGACAGACAAGTGTTAAGCTAAAGCGAGTATTCTTTGTTATTTCACCAGTAGGTGGGATTAAACCTTGGACCTCGAGATGATTTCACTCAGAAGCACTTTCAGACCAACACTTTGTCCAGCTTGACAAAGAATGGTACTTGATGCCTCTTTGCTTAACACTCTGCATTATAAGGTACTCTGCATTATAAGGTACAGGGTAAGTGTAGCAATCCAAGGAAAGGAGTAGAAACCTACATTACACCTTGGTGTTGTAGCTATTGAAAAGGCAGACTTCTGGTTGCCCTTGACTATGGTCAACCAACTTACTAATATATATATATATATATATATATATATATATATATATATATATATATATATTTTGCTCTCAGTTTTATTGGATATGAATAATTTTTCAACAGATCTGTTTGACCTGTAAGTGATACCCTAACAGGTACAACCACTCCAGATCAGAGAGGACTTTAGAGTAATGTCAATGAAGGCATACTCAACAATTCCCTGAACCCCAGAACGAGAGCCTTACCATCAAATGCAGTTAAGTGTCATACAGAGGAAAACCCTTTCATTTTATGCAGGAGTCATTCTTAGCCTATTGAAAGTCCTGCCAACAGGGCAAATAACTGTTTGTTTTTAGAGAATTTTTTTGTGTGCATTGTCATATTATGAAGGCTCTTGTATTATAGGAAGGGAAGTTGGCTACATGAGTTCAAATCCTAAACAAGGCTATTTGCTTTTCACATAGTGCTAATCCCCTAGGAAAAAGTAAGAATCCAACTATTATTTCTTTGAGCAACAGATAAATAGTATGGCAGACACGGTTATTTCAACTTGGTCTGAATTTTTTTCCCATTTATGTATATATTATGGAGGCATTCATGATGCAAGGATGAGGGAAATGGACCCACCAACCAAAGTTCAAATCCCAAAAAAGGCTGTTTGTACTTTTCACATAACACAAATAACCTTGAGAAAGATATGAACCCAACTTTCTCAATGAGTAAATAGTACGGCGGACTGGGATCTTAAAACTTAGAATGGCAGTTGGCCTTAACAATGAAAAGCTCTCAATTTGAACCTGTTAAACTCTACTTAAAATTGACCTTGTGTCACATTCTGCTTTGGAGGAAGGTTTGATAAATACATATATATATATGTATATATATATATTATGGAATAAGAACATTTTAGATTTCTATATTTTGTAGATAACTGCAACTGAAAAATTTACTCAAGTAATTTATTCAAATTTTGAGCCAATGGGAAAGATAGCAATTTTATTTGAATTTAAGAAAACGGCAACAAGTGAAGAAAATGGAATTGGCACAAATTTAATAAGCCGTTGATATTTTCATATAGCATTTTGTTGATGATTTGAATAAGTTTCTTCACTTTTTTTTTTTTTGTATATTTTCATTATCATAAAGTGTTTACGTCTTCAACAAAATTGAAATTATGAGAAATTCAATTGGTATATGAGGACATGAAGAACAGTTTCTAATTGTGAAGAAAGAAGGGTTTAGGGATGAGGTGAGAGGAGAGATACAAGAGAAATAGCTGGAAGTATAAGAGAGGGGTTTAAGAAATGAGAAAAGTGAGGAGGGAAAAAAAGAGATTAAGTAAAAGTTAGAGAGGGAGAAAAAGAAAGAGCAAATTCATACGAGAAAAGGAGACAAAATAAATGAAATAAAGAATTATGTAAATTAAGAAAAAGGAATGAAAACTATAAAGAAGAAACAAATGAGTAAGAAAATGAAAATTCTATAAAATATGTAAAAAAATAAATTTGATAATTATAGAAAATCAGGAAAAAAAAAAAATTAAAGATATTTTTGAAAAAGGCTGAAAATAAATATATATGAAAAAGATAAACAAAAAAGTGATAAGACGAAAAGGAAAATTTCTTTCACTTTATTTATTTTTTGACTGTTCTCAAATAGTTTCGATACTTTGGTAATTGTCAGGAGAAAAGGTTAGCTGGTTGTTTGGGTTTTATGGCATATCAACTTTTGTTGGTTATTTAATACCAAATCCATTTTTATACAAATAATTAGTTCTATTTCAAACAATTCAGGGTACCATAAGTACACAGTTTCAATGTCAAAAACATTTCTATTTCAAGCTATTCAGGTTAGTCAAACAGTTCTAATTCAACTATTTCAGTTTAGTATAAGTATAGTTTTTGTTTACACCCTGTTAAATGTCAAAACAGTTCTATTTTTAAAAAATTCAGTTTAGCATAAATACGCAGTTTTAATATCAAAACAGTTCTTTTTCAAGTAATTCAGTTTTGCATAACTGCACATTTTAGTTCTATTTGACACATACATAGGACCCTATCAAGTGCTACTACACCAGGCTAGAGTGGACCTGGAAGTAATGGCATTGAAGGAGTACTCTGCATTCCCCAAAGCTCCAGCATTACTGGAACTTCACCATCAGATTGTTTAGTGTCATATCCAGGATACTCGTTGTGGGAAGGTATTACTCCTCTGCAGAGGTACAATCAGGGTATTCTACAGCCCCAGCTCACTGAGCAAAGTAGAAAAGAGTTTTGAGTAAGAACAAATTTTTTTTTTAATGTTTTTTTTAAAGTTTGCGAAAAAGGCAATAAGCCACAAAAGAAGTAGCCAAAAATATACTTGCAACATAACATATTCATCTGTTGAATGAAAACTGGTTAAAATATTTTCAATTGATCATTCATTGGTGTATTCTACAGCCCCAGCCAGGGCATCTCTATTGGTGTAGCGGTTAACAGCCTTGATTAGCAAACCTACACGTGTGAGTTCAAGTCTCATTGGGTGCCCCATTCATTCGGCCTTGTGCAACATCGAAGCAAAGAGCTTTGTAAATTACTATTCTACAGCCCCAGCCAACTGGGCTATGGGTGTGAGTGTTTGGTTTTATGAAGAGAATATTCTTTTAACTGTTTTTTCATCTGTCCATCGCATTAACAATTCTCAGAACATCTAAAGGTGATTTAAAAGTTTGTTTTTTAAATGTGTTTACCTAAACCCAAATAGCAGTGGGGAAGAGTTCCTTTGATTGAGCAGTTAATGTTCTGGACTGCGACATCATAGTAAAGGAGTTTGAACTCCAGTCATGCTATTACATTCACTTTTGGACTAATGCCCTTTGGAAACATATGAACTCCCTTCTCCCCATAAGCTATGGGTTAAATAATAGCACTTTTATTCTTCTACAAACATGGCTTTAGCACTAAATAACCAATAAAAGTTGATATGCCCCTAAACAAAGAAACCAAATCAAATGGTAGGATCTAATATCCCTGACCCTCTCTCGCCACTTCTCCTTATCGTTCATTGGCTCTGGCAGGTCTTCAGGGCTACATCCCGTATCCTTACAGAGCTGCTGTATGTATGTTCAAGCTGGCCATCCTGCTTTTGCTAGGCCATATGTGGGGGTCCATAGAAGTACATCACTTATGAGCTCGTTCCTGCTTCTCCAGCAGTGTCCTGCATGTCTAGTTCATCTAACTTGGATAGTTTTCATGATGGGAGGCAGGTGGTCGTATAGTTAGTGTTTTTCTTCTAGATTAGTTTGCAACCCAGGTTTTAATAACATATTTCTTTGAAATGGTTACTTTTTTGAATGAAAAATAAGGCCTGTGACCGACTGAAAGTAGTAAAATGTATCAAAGAAAGAATATTGACCTGAGATTTTTGTGGTTATGTTTCTCTTATTCTTGAGACAATAAAATAACAAATCAAGCTCAGCAAATGATTGTGATTTCCAATAAAAAAAACACTTAAAAAAAAAGCAGCATATAGGTTTGTGTGTCATTGTAAAGTTGTTAAGAGCATTGCATAATAAAACTAACTTTTTATTGTTACAAGACATGTCAAATCAATATACTGTCAATATTTGTTGATTTATGTCCCAATATAAGTTTTTCATCAAATCCGACCAAGATTTAACTCTTTATCTACACGGTGCAAATGCTAAAACATTCTTTGCATACCAAAACATCAAAAAAAATACAAGATACTTTAAATTGCACTTTGTAACAAAAAATTATGTTCCTGGGTAGTATGTGTTATTTCTTAATTACTTATTTTATAAAAATATAGAAAATTGCGAGTATTCCTTCAAATTTTGCTTGTGTGCTCTAGATAATGCAATTTAGAAATTCATTTATTTTCTATGTCAATATTTGCAAATTTTCACATTTTTATTTACATTGTCTGCATAAAATAACATATGAATCAAAATTAACATGCATTTTATAATAAAGTAAGTTAAGTTGGCAACCTTAGTCGAGGGTGACACGAAGGCTCCCTTTTCAATAGCTACTACCCTGAGGTGTAGGGGAGGGCACCAGCCCATTCCCTGGATTGCTCTACTTTACCCTTGATCCTTACTGAGTGCTAAGCAGGGAGGCATCATGTAGTTTTTTGAGTCTTTGGTATGGCTCAACCTGGGATTGAACCCTGGTCTCCCAGACAATTGGCGAACATTCTACTCAATAGATCAAAATAAATAGATATGTTTAGAAGTGAGTAGTTTTTTGAGATTTATGACAGTCACGTGAATCCTATATAGTCTCCCTTCATGTTTTTATCATCCACGCCTTGGTAGCACAAAAACGAAGTTTGAATAGAAAATAGATCTTTTCCTTCTCCTTTAGGCATAATCAATTGGAAAATAATACTTTCAGCTTAGAAACAAGAAAAAAAATTTTTTCTTATATTGTATTATGAATAATACAATGATGGTTTTATAGAACACACTAAAGTAGATCTCTCCATCTGTTTTTTACGAGTAGGAGAAATTAATTTCACTTGGAATTGGTTGGTTAAATGTTAAATGAGCAAAGCTTTATTTTAAACATTTGTTTTTATTTACTAAGCTTTGTTTAATGTGACACATTGACTTAAAATTGTTTTAAGTAATTAGAATCCTTATCTGAACCCTCCATCCAAGTAGTGAAAAGGCTCTCTGTTGCTTAACTTTGATGATTTGGTTGGAACTGGTACTTTCAGTGTGATTTGAATACATGTATAAAGCTATGAATAGTTTAGGTCTTGTACAATGTGCACATATGGAGCTTCTCTTTGAGACGTCATAGTAAACTTAAGGGGAGTATGCAGTATTTGTTATCATGAGAAGAAATAGACCCAGTAATCTAAGTTCAAATCTATGAAAATGCTATTTGCATTACATTTTAAGAGAAAGTCTTTGTGAAAGGCATGAATTCATATCTTCTCCCTTCCAGCTATGATTAAACATTAGAGCAAATTGTAATCTTTAGCCTTCGTACAGTGTTGTACTCCCTACATAATGGACTCACCCTTCTCTATAAAGTTCACCAGAGTTGATCCAAATCCACGTGACACAATCAAATGTGATGCCGCTTGTGTAGTGGACAATAGTCGCTACCCCACTGGACTCTCAGCTTCCTATTAACTAACTACTGTCTAACCCAGTTCACTTGTATTTTGTTTTTGTTACTTGAATATATGTTTTTCTATCTACCTTTTGGTGTTCCCTGTGTCTTTCTTTTGCCAGCATCATAACATATAGCAATTGGCCTAGGAGAAGGGAAACTCTGTATTCAAACAAGCTGTACTCCTTATAAAAATATACCTTGTGTCACATCTAGTCCATGGTGGATGAATTAGGTAAAGTTCATTAACCATTACACTAAAACAATTTGCAATGACAAAATAAGAATAAACTGGAACAAAACCACCACTGGAGCACCAACTAAGGATTGAACTCACAACTCAGTGATAATTGATTTGTAAGACTAGCTCACCTAGAACAGCAGAATGGCACAGTGTCACCTTTTTTTGATGTTGGTTGATGCATTCTCACCCTGTAAAAATGTTTGTAGATAAATCAGATGCAGTTCTTATTTACTAAGTTTTGCTTTGTCTGGTACACAGGCATTACGTTGCTTAGAATAATCGCAGTTATTAAGGTACTGAACAGAATCATAATTGCCGAACTTCATTTATCTGGTGAAGGGGACATGAGATGTTCTTGTGAATGCTGCCATTCTTTAGCCTAGTGGATATTCTTGACATGCTCCTATATGAGGAATCAATGATTTTTAGACAGATAGAGGTCAGATAGATGTTTTTGGCCTACAGCCAAATTTATTTTTTTTTAGGGGTTGGGCAGCATCCAGTTTTTCCTTTTGGTGGAGTTCTTAAATCACATTTGCCAATATACAACTGTTAAGATTACGCAAAAAGTCAACCGATCAAATCAATTTTTTTTCAGTACAGTTTCATTGAAAATGTCTACCATTACAAGTGCCCAATTGTCCATACCATTCAATACCAACGTAAACTCTATTTGGAGCAAAATATCCAGCTGAAAAAGAAAGCTGATTTTATTATATGACATGCTTTATATCAGATTCAAAAGACACATATATAAGTAAGAGGGTATTTTATAGTCCATTATCAGATCTTCTTAAGGTAAATTTTGGTAGGTTTCACATATTGTTGGTTAGGTTTTTCTGTAGGGCTATTGATCAAATGAAATTAGAATAAGATCAATAACAAGCACCCACCAAAAGTCATCTCAGGAAATCTATCAAAACATTCTAAAAAAAATAAAAAAGAAACAAGAGTGTACCTACAAATCCCAAAAAAACTTACTTTTAGCATATGTCAGTGCTAGAATTCTATATACAATGTCACCCACAAATATGTTCTCCCTAAACAATTTTTATGAATTTTACTCATCACCGAACATTTTAGTAATTTTTTCCTTTATCCATACACAACTGGTTATAACAGCAAATGCAATAAATTTTGTTTATTCTTCATACAAAAATTGATTAAACCCCATTCAACATAATTTCTTAAGAAGGAAAATGTCAGTCAAAAATATAAAGTCTTTGTATTCATTAATCTTCTCAAATATTTAAACTATTTAGTATCCAACAAAATCATGAAAGTAAATTCATAGTACTGTTCTAAATCAATTGTGTATACTCTCATAAAAATCTAATCAAGAATTGAACTTTTATCAAATAAACAATGTTGTGAAAAAGCTGCTTTTAGAGTATATAATGTTTAGCAAGAAAGATAAGTGATGAGTAAATTTACAAAGATAAGATTCATAATTCTGACAAAAATGATAAAGATATATTATTGTATTTTTATAGACAGTTAATTCTCATCGAAACCAGAGATAAGGGAATTTCATTATTTCTTATGGAACATCTTTCAATCAAAACAGATATTATTAGGTTGGTTGGTTGGTTTTACCATATGACAACCCTTCTTTTATGTTGAAATCAGTCTTTTGTTTTCCAAGCAATAATAAGATTCAAGGAAATCATCATTTTTATTTTCATTTCTTTTTTATTTTATCGGTTAGGTCTGACTTCCATATGACCGATAGACCATCAATAGTTATCCATGCCTTTGCTAGTTGCATGTTGATGTCTGTCTTGGTCAATGAGACTCTGCTTCTTACCTGACCAATAAAAAAAAACCTAGTTTCTTCCAAGTAGCGGTCGTGTTGATATTGCTGTATGGATGCACTACATGGATGCTAACTAAATGTATGGAGGAAAAAACTGCTCTTTATCCTATTTACCAACCCCTCCACTCGGGCAGGATATGACGCACGGTCAATTTTTAAGCGGAGTTTATCAGGTTTGAATTCAGAGTTTTCCTTCTCCTAGACTAGTTGCCGCACCAAGGCTGAAGAACCCAGTCTGTCTTACTATTTACCCAAAAAACTGCTCTTTATTGTGAGATTTTTATTGGAGCAATACTCTTAAAATACTCTTACAATGCTCTAACTTTCAGAAACGGAGAAGACTGACAATATCTTGTTTCTTTTTTTCAACAAATTTCCTTCATAAAAAAATTTCAAATTAGTACTTATCAGTATGTTACTAAGATACTTTTATATATATCAGTAGTGTATCCCCAAAAAATATGCTGGTGTAGGCAGATAA
>OY757918.1:36434400-36454400 GCA_963585895.1 Sepioteuthis lessoniana | reverse complement strand
GCAGGTTATTTAGTGCCAAAACCATCCTTCTAGAAGAACAGCAGTGATGCTATTTAACCCATAGCTAGGAAGATTAGGCAGTTCATACCTTTCCTAAGGGTATTTGTCTGAAAGTGAATGTAATAGCGCGAATAGAGCTCGATCTTGCTTACTACGATTCTGCAGTCCAGTACTTTAATGATTACACCACAAGGACATCCCCCCACCCAGAATTATTAGTGTTAGATTGCAATAGTTGAAACCAATTAACTGTACGCAAACAAATTTGCTATTGTTCATTTAAAAATATTACCTGCAAACACTTCGCTTACACAACATATATACAATATAGACATATAAACAGGATTTGGTATTAAATAACCCACAAGGGTTGATATGATATAAAATACAACTAAACCAAGCCATTCCAGGATTGTGATAACAAACAATAAATTCAAGAAAAACAACATTTTTAAAAAGATATTAACTGCAGGCAAAAATGTATGAAAAACGCTTTGTATATCTTTCACTAAATCAGCAGCAGCTGAACCCTCTGCATAGAGTCTCAAGCAAAATTTAGTTCATATTTTGTTTCAGTATGTCATAATATTTTATTGTTTGAACAACATTACTTCATATTGAATTTTGCAAATCAGCAGTACAGATCTTTACATGTGAATGTCTGCTAGCAAGTTTCAAGTATTTATTACAGAAGGTAAAAATTCACAAAGATACAATTGAAATTAATAATACACTAATTTACAAATAAAGATATTTTAAATGTTGTACTGAATCATTTTTATAGTGTAAGTCATATGTACCTTGCTTTTTAGGAATATATGCAACATAATACAAGCAAAACTGGGAATTATTGTAAGATCTTTATGAGAGCAATATGCTTAGAATATTTTGAAAGAATAAAGCAATTTACAGTTCAGTTTGCTTGTGAATGATAATTTAAAAGATCTACATTCATCCTGAACCTCATATTTTATCAACCAAATCCTGAACAGCAGATACTGTAAGCTTCAGTTTCAGTTTCTTTTTTAATGGCATATCAACCTTCATGGGTTATTTAATACCAAACCCATCCTTGACGAAGTACAGTTTTGGTACTATTTAAACCATTGCTGAAAGGATACGAGTATTAATCTGAAAGTGAACATAATAGTGCAAGTGGAGTTCAGTCTTGCTTACTACAATGTCGCGATCAAGTACATTAGTCATTTTATTATACCAACTCTCTCAGGTACTGCAGGTAATCTTAGCCTGTACACCAGTTTGAGTAAAGCTTAGTCAATAGCACAATGGTAAAATAGATCACAGAAGTTGAGCAGGGATTAGCTTGTTCAGTATTTAGATGGGAATCTGCATAGGAACAGAGAGTACTGTATCAGGCATACAGTACTCTCTGTTCCTATGCAGATTCCACAAAGTTCACTCAAGATTCCACAAAGTTCACTCAAGATTACACAAAGTTCACTCAAGATTCCACAAAGTTCACTCAAGATTCCACAAAGTTCACTCAAGATTCCACAAAGTTCACTCAAGATTACACAAAGTTCACTCAAGTCTACAAGTTGCATTGATGGCAAAAGATAACAGCCACATAATATGGCTAAAATAAAGTTTATTTGTTAATGATACCTTGTTAAAAAATATGTTTTGAAATGTTAATTAGAATCCTTCACTTTCTTCTAAGCAGAAGCATCTATATTATCATTGACATATGTTATAATAGGAACTTAACAGGTCAACAGGTTGTCTAGGACATAACTGAATTTGGTTTGATTTTATGGCACATCAACCATTGTAGTTTATTTAATATCAAATCCATTTTTATACATATAAACAGTTCTATTTTTAAAAAATTCTGTTTAACATAAGTATACAGTTTCAATGTCAATAACAGTTCTATTACAAACAATTCAGTTTAGCATAAGTATACAGTTTAGTTCTATTTGACCCATAGATAGGACCCTATCAGGTGCTACCACTCCGGACAAGAGTGGACCTGAAAGTGATGCAATAAAACGGTACTCTGCATTCCCCAAAGCTTCAGCATTACTAGAACCTCACCATCAGATTGTTTAGTGTCATAACCAGGACACTCATTGAGGAGGTGATCTTATTGCTCTGCAGAGATGCAGTTGGTGTATTCTACTGCCCCAGATGAGTGGGCAAAGATTTCAGTGAAATTATCTTTCACCCACTTCTGAAATATTTAAGTTAATGTAACAATTAAGAGGCTCACTTACTTAGTCATTTGACTCAATCTGGCATCAAATTAGATGTAATATTTACCTTCCAGTTGACATTTTGTAATTTCTCCGTGTAATGATAGTCATGTGACTTAAATATTACATTAAAAACAGATATTCATTGAATGGATTTCTGGAAAAATTGTTAATACATGACATTTCGTGGGAAAGGTGCTCTTGCCTTGTTTAGGACAAATTGTTAATCAATGACATTTTTGTGAGAGGGGTGTTCTTGCCTTGTTTAGGATAAATTGTCAATCTATGATATTTTGTGAGAAAGGAGCTCTTGCCTTGTTTAGGACAAATAGTCAATCAATGATATTTTGTGAGGGGTGTTCTTGCCTTGTTTAGGACAAATTGTCAATCTATGACATTTCGTGAGAAGAGTGTTCTTGCCTTGTTTAGGATAAATTGTAAATCCAGGACATTTCATGAGAAGGGTGATCTTCCCTTGTTTAGAACAAATTGTCAATCTATGACATTTTGTGAGAGGAGTACTCTTGCCTTGTTTAGGAAAAATTCTAAATCAATGATATTTCGTGAGAAGGGTACGCTTGCCTTTATTAGGACAAATTGTCAATCCCTCACATTTCAGACTAGTAGATACAAGCACACCTCTTGCAATATCAAGGCTTCTAAAGTTTCCAGGGTGAATGTTTGTTTTTGCTGAATATATATATATGTATATATATATATATATATATATATATATATGTGTGTGTGTGTGTGTGTGTGTGTGTGTCCACTGTCAACACAGTGCTGTTGTTGGCAATTCTTTGTTGGTCAGTCAAAATTGGTGCAGCTGTGTGTAGGAGTCTATAAGAAAATGTTGTTTATGAGTTAGTGCTTGGAATGTCTTGTTCATCTTACTTAGATGGTTTATCAGATGGGAAGTAAGTGGCCGTACAACTGCTGTTTTGTAGGGTGCTGCTTCCAGGACTTGCTCAAAACAGCCTGTAGCATTCTTATGTAGTTCCCATCTAACTTTTTCTTCTTGCATTTTGTCTAGAGGATGAGCCAGGAGTGATGGGTGGTATGGATGGATAGCAAGAGAGAGTAAGCATAACTTATTTCTGATGATAATGATTATGTGGAATTTATGTAGGGGTGCCTATAAATATCTAACTATCTAGGAATCAATCGATCTGTCTGTCTGTCTGTCTGTCTCTCTCTCTCTCTCTGTATATATATATATATATATATGCTATGTTTTGACCTTTTGACCCGGCCAAAAATGCCATTCAAGGTGATGCACCGGAAGGAAGTGACACATCCCGGTCGCTGGAAATCGGAAGAGGTTGCGTAGGCGTTGAGGCGTGTCTATATAACTGCGTGGGAGTTTGAAGGTAATATAAGGCTGACGAATTGAGGACAGTGGGAGACAGGCGAGAAGGAGGGCAAGCAGTACAGTGGAAGACGGAAGTAGACGCGATGTAGTAAGGAAAGCCAGCACACAGAAGAGTTTACTCCAGTGTCCGGTTGAGCAGCCATGAAGAACGAAAAAGACACAACGCTGACGGCCATAACTTTGGGGTCAAAATATTTCAGTAATGTTCGGTCCCCAGCTACCTCTTACACGCAAACTTTGAGTAACCCTTTTCGAAACCTTACAAATAAAGTGAGAGGTAAAATATTTTATAAAGAAGTGTTCCTGCGTCCTTCATTCCTGCGTCCTTTCTTCTTACGTCTTTGTCCTTGCGTCTGTTTAATTATTGTGTCGTTGTGATGCTGTAGATGACTATATAACATATATATCATGAAAACTATTTCGGAATTTTTTGTTTTTAAACAAAAAAATATATAAATATATGCTCAAGCAGAATGAAAATTTTAGTAATATTACAGTTACTAATATTTCAAAAATAATTGTTTGTTTTTGCTGAATTTATATATATATATATATATATATATATATATATATATATATATTAGGGAATCTATCTCTCTCTCTCTCTATATATATATATATATGTGTATATATGCCTAATGAGAATTTTAGTAATATATAGATAGTCAATCTCAGCAATTTCTTAAGAATTTTATAATTATCATTTTTTTTGTTTGGAATTTTATTTTATTTTATTCATTTTTTATTTTAGGATCTCGAACATTTCATTCGTTTTTTGTTTTTTTTTGGGTTTTTTTTCCCCAAAAAAACATGACTAGTTACTTCCAGAATTTTCATACATCACAAAGTCATCACAGATCAATTCTCATCATGCCACACGGATGCTGACAATTTGGTGTGCTCCGATAGTTTTTACCAGACTTATGCATTTCTTTTCTTTTCTTTTATTTTGCTTTTGTTTTTTGCCTTTCATATCTTAGTCACAGGTTATGAAGACAACATGTCTGTCTCTATCCAATTTTGAATTATTCATTAGCCTCGGCAAACATGTGCAAGTAAATATCTATTTCAGAGGCTTACAGCTAATATCCATCAGCTAAGTTTTCATGATAACTATTTGAAGAAAAGCAGACAAGAAAATTTTGAAAACAGGCATAAAAACATACTTATGTATAAAGCAATTTTTGAATGATTTTACATGCAGCAATTTTAGGGAAAAAATAATGTGTGCACTCATATAAAAATTGAGTTTTTAAGAGGAAAGATGTTTTTACAAAACGTCTGGTGCATCAACCTATTTATGGGTAATAGTTTCTTTAAGCTGTAATTTTTGCATTATGGGAAATGGCTTGGAGCAACTCACAATTTTACTCATGAAAAATATGCAGTAATTAAAAAAAGAAAAAGAAAATGCTTCTTACGATAGCACATTGTTTTTTTGCAATAACTCAGCCATAAGCTTTTACCTTATTTTATTTTATTTCATAGAAAAAATATGGTGTTTGTATATATATATATATATATATATATATATTATCTGAATGCAGGAATGCAAAATGTTGATATTGGCTATTGTATCATGTGTCAGGAATTAGAGAGATCGCCATCATGTCTTCTCTACATGATAGATAGAAATACAGATAGATAGATAGATAGATAGATAGATAGATAGATAGCGTGTGAAAACCAAACCTAGAAAAAAACAGCACTCCAAATGAGATATTTTTAAAGTATTATGTTTAAAATGATCCAATTTTGAAAATCATCATCATCATCAACATCAAGATGTATTGATAGCATGGATTCCCTTGACTCTCTCTCAGCATCTATCCCTACAGGTCATCATTCTCGATAAGTCCTCTAGATGGTACCCAGTGCTCACACAGAGTTGATGATGAATGTACGTTTTCACTAGTCAGCCAATGCTGGTGTGTCCATGTGTCGGATTCCATAGGAAAAAATCACTTATTAGTTCGTCCTTACTTATCCAGCAGTGGCCAGCATGTCTTGCTTATCTTATTTGGATGTTTTGTGTGATAGGAGGTAAGTGGCCGTACTGCTGCTGTATCCTTGTGCACCCATCTAACTTTTTTAAAAAAATTTGTTAGTCCAAGTAATGCAACCTTACAGTCCTCATATACATTTTGCTTTTTCTCTATGTGTTTTATCAAAATCCAGCCAGTGCAGGGATACAGTAGTACTGACAAAAAATTCCTTTGTGGGTACTGATTTTGTTAGTTTTAAATCCTAGCATGAGTGGAAGTGCTACGAGTTACTCTCACGTAAACACAGTGAAAAATATTTACTCGTAAACAACAAAAGCAAAACAAGTTGTGTATTTACACAATTTATATAATTTACATATCATCTGTCATGTTGGCTGCCGTTGTAGAATACGCCAATTGCACCTCTGCAAAGAGGTAGCCCCCGCTACCCCGACAAGGTCACATGTTGGTCACGTAACCCGTAAACAATCTACTTTTGCCCTTACCAAGATCAATCGGCTGGCCATCTCAAGCTCGAGCACTAATGATTGTCACTACTGTATTCCTAAACTTGTGTTGGATATTGACTTGAAGATCCCTTTGACATACCGTATGAATTGCGTGGGTGATACACTTAGAAGGTGGTTGAACACTGAGAACAAAAAATAACCAGAAATGCTTCTGGTTTCTAAAGTAAACATGATGCAGGTGCCCAGCGAAAATGCTGCGTAAATTGTGTGGGTGGCATGCCAGAAGGAAGCGTGAGTCATGCATTGGGTGGGTGGCATGCTAAAAGAAGGCGTGTTCACGTACAACATGTAAGCAACACGTTGAAGGAGATGTGACTATGAGAATTTGCCTGGGCGTCTAGAATCTTACATAACTTGGAACATTTTCAAACCGAGAAGAACGAAGCAGAAAGGCATAGAGGTTTCTCTGAAGATCCGTGCTATGCGCCCCTGTGTGTGCAAACTCAGCCGGATTCGACTCTCTCCCACTCTCTCTCGCTCTCTCTCTCTCTCTCTCTCTCTCTCTCTTTCACACACACACACATACACACTTTTACCTGTCCATACATTTTGGGTAACAGAAAGAAAAGAAAAAAGCAGATTATATTTTATGCTTCAGCTTAATGTTATTTCTCTGCTATACAATTATTGATCTTGTGGCAAACTACTGAATGTGATTCGAACCGGACATTGGTCTAATGGTTAGAGTGTTCGCCAATGGCCCGGGAGACCTGGGTTCAATCCTAGGTCGAGTCATACCAAAAACTCAAAAAATGGTACTTGATACCTCCTTGCTAAACACTCAGCATTATAAGGTAGGGATCAAGGGTAAAGTGGGTCAATCCTGGGAAAGGAGTAGCATCCTCCCCTACACCTTGGTGTAGTAGCTATCGAAAAGGGAGCCTTCGGGTCACCCTCGACTACGGTCGCCAACTTTTATTTTACTTCTACTGTGATCGGCTGTAGGGAAATTTTTAGTTTGTTTTTTAAAACAGAACTTTATCTTTAAATTGCTTAGTTTGATAGATGAAAACACTTTTAATTTGACTGCTGTACATGCTACTTGGGGTAGCCAAAATCTTTTCAAGATTTTAGGATGTACTAGTTTTCAATGCGTATATCATGTGACCAAAGCAGTTCAAGCTGTAGTTAGTGACACGTTGAGCATTGCTTCACTCTATGAGAGATTTAAAGGCCATACAGATGAATGTACAAGGTTGTCTAATTTGAGAAATTATGCTTTAGGTGTTCGAAGTGGTGCATAACACTTTCCACTGTGTTTTGAGAAAGGTGAAGTCACGGTTGATTTCGGTACCGCGACCAGATGAGAAATTTTGCTCTGGTTGCAAGAAACTTGTGAATTCCAAGACCATGCTTCAAGCCATTGAGGCAAATCTGGCGAGCAGTGTTTGGAGGCGATCTGAGAATGAACCCATCCAGTGTGGTAATTGACAAAGCTTTTTTTTGCTTAGATGTGGCACAAGGCCGCATGAATTGGGTATCCAATGAGAATCGAACTCACTCGTGCAGATTTGCTAGTCTGCCTTGCTAATCATTACACCACCCGAGGTGCCCTGAACCCATCCAGTGTGCTTTGCCATTTTTATGACCTAAGCGAAAGTATCTAAGACTGCTTATGTTACCAAAAAATTGTTCAGTATATATATATATATATATATATAATGGAGAGGATTTTACTCTGAATAATCCACAAAGATTGATATGCAATCTAACGAAATAACCTAACCATTTACATATCTTGAAAACAATTTTATAGCGTCAATGTTATAGGTGTTCATAGAATAATGGGTATCATCTTAAGAAATGGACACGGTGAGCTGAGTTCAAATCCTGGATGACACTGTTTGCATTTCACATAGTACTAATATCCTTGGGAAAGGTATGCCTCTAACTATTCTTTCTCTAGCAATGGGTAAATAGTTGGGAAGACTGGGCTCTTTAAACTTGGTATACATTCCAAACAAGAAGGAAAATTCCATATTCAGGCCCGTTGAACTCTCCTTTAAAAATTGACTTTGTGTAACAAGGTAACTGGCTTTTGGAGAATATCGTAGTTTGTAATATTGGATAATATTGTAATTTTTCACAAGGTGGCGATTCAGACGAGACAATATGGGATTAGATATTATTCCTTTTCCCAGGTGGGAATGTTTTTGTCGAATGAAAGTGTGACCTCAGATCGGACAGGTCAGAGCTATGTTTCTGGATTTTGTTTGATGTCGATTTTGACAAAAATGTCTGCCGAATATGTTTTGGCTCTGTGAACAGTGACCCTGACTGAAATAGTGAAAACATCAAAACACAGGAAATGAAATTTTGACCCAAACTTTAAACAATGGAAATTGAATTGTTGCGGTGTTTTAATATGTGGGAGGAAAATTATGCATATAAGCAATCATTTTTGTCGGCCCAGACTGACAACAGAAGGGAAGCTCGGAAAGCAAATAAGAGACGGACTTTTCAAGTGAAAAAAGGCAAACTACCACACACGCAAAAGAGGACACATCCACAAAAGACCCTAGCACTCGCTGATCTTCTGACTGAATTTCTAGGCCCCTGTAGACCAGGGGTGAGGAGTAAGAGCGTTGTTATTCTTTGTGTTACACCCTGCACGTGCAGAGGGGTTGGATAATACAAACACACACACACAAACATACACACACACACACACACACACAGACACACACACATATATATATATATATATATATATATATATATTCTCAATGTTTCGACTTTTTTTAGCTGTCTTTTTACACGTAACTGTACGGCCACCTACCTCCCATCACGAAAACTATACAAGTTAGACGAACTAGACATGCAGGACACTGCTGGAGAAGCAGGGACGAGCTCATAAGTGATGTACACCTACGGACCCCTCATATGGCCGAGCAAAAGCAGGACAACCAGCTCGAACATACATACAGCAGCTATGTGAGGATACGGGATGGAGCCCTGAAGACCTGCCAGAGGCGATGAACGATAAGGAGGAGGGTCAGAGATATCCTGCCTCCCCTCCCTATCGTCCATTGCTTCCAGCAGGTCTTCAGGACTACATCCTGTATCGCCACAGAACTACTGTATGTAGGTTCGAGCTGGTCATCCTGCCTTTGCTTGGCCTACAAGGACAAAATAATTAAGAAAGCAATTTAACAGACACAAAATATCTCAAGTCATGGATTGTGAAAAGAGAACATTCGACTCCCATAGACTGAATAAAGGTTTTGCTTCAAAATTCCCTGAAAGTTCCAATTTTTAAAAAAGACACCTGATTAAGGCCGAAGAGTGCAGCAACAAAAATATTACAAATATAAAGACCAAGATGAGAACAATAGTCCAAGGCACATAAACAAGTTAAATAATAACTCCTCAACTCAGACACTTAGATAACCAGATACAAAACTGTATCTTGCCATTACTCCCTGATCCACTCTGATACCGGAGTACTAATACCTGTTTGAGTTCAGCTTACGGCTCAAATAGATCTGTTTAAAAATTCCTCTTATAGGAAAGAAATACATGAAACCATAAAATTGTGCAAACTATTTCTATTAAGAATTGGTATTTGAAGCTATAACTGTTTAGAAAGGATTATTATTATTATTCACTCATTAGAGCTTTTCACATCAGCATTAGCCGATGGTTTTTCACTGGAGTCTGAGTTACAGCAAGTCTCGTCAAGTCTCCAGGACTCTTCTCAGTATTCTGGCCGTCTTCAATAATGCTGTCGTTTGGATGGTTTCCACTCGTCTGCCAACTCCCAAATCCTCCAGGCCCTTTAATGATCCTTTAGTTACTGTGCCAAAAGGACCAATCACAATTGGTACAATCGTCACTTTCATGTTCCACAGCTTTTTCAATTCTCTAGTTAGGTCGAGGTACTTATACTTCTTTTCATATTCCTTCAGATTTATTCTGTGGTCAGCTGGGACAGCAAAGTCCAGAATTTTGCAAATTTTCATTTTTTTTTTTTTTTTTTTTTTTGTGATAATTATTAGGTCTGGTCTTCTGACAGAGATTAGGTGATCCGTTTGTATGTCAAACACACATCGGAGTTTATGTGTGTTATTTTCTAGGACAGGTGCTGGGTTGTGCATATACCATTAGTTGGTATGGTCAAATTAAAATTCCCTGCACATTTCCCAGTAGATCACCTTGCCTACCCAGTCGTGTCTAGTCTTTTACTCTTTCTGTGCTAATTTGCTGCATTCGCTTATTATGTAATTGATCGTTTCGTCTCTGCATAGCCTACATTTGTTATTTTGTTGAGTCTTATAATTATTATTATTATTATTATTATTCCTTGCAAGTTTTTCTCACCAGCGATAGTTGATGGTCTTTTATTGGAGACTGAGAGACAGCAAATCTCCTCATTTATCCAGGACTCTTCTCAGTATTCTGGCCGACCTCGACAATACAGTAGTTTGGATGGTCTCCACTCCTCCTCCAATCTCCAACGCCTATAGCTCTCTTACTAAACCTTTGGGGGATCGTTCAAAGTGCACCAGTTACAAATGGTATAAACGTCACCTTCATGTTCCATAGATTTTTGGGTTCTCAGGCAAGGTCTAAGTATTTGTTTTTTTGGGGTTTTTTTGTTTTCCTTGTTTTTCACTATTTGGCAGGTCCTCTTTTTTTGTTAACGACCACTAGATATTATTATTATTATTATTATTATTATTATTATTATTATTATTATTTGAATTTCACATAGTGCTGATACCTTTGGGTAAGGTATGAATCCACCTATTCTCCTTTCAGTTCTGGACCCAACAAGGCTTCTTAAGCTTGGTAGGGCAACCGGTCTTGGAGAAGGAAAACACTGAATTCGAACCAGGTGAACTCTGCTTAAAGAACTACCTTGTGTCAAATCTTGCTCATGCAGAAGGGTTGGGTAATATACATATGTTATGGCTTCAGTCATTTTTTTGAGGCCACAGTTCAATACTTGGGCAAGGTATTTGATCTTGGATCACCATGTCCATCTCCAACATTACTCTCTGGGCACCTTTATAACATAAGATAAGCTTCTTTTTTTTTTTATTCATACAGAAACTCCAATGTGATTTCCTATGATTTGTTTGTTGATTTAAAAAAAAAAAAAAACTCCAAACTTGACTGATTATTTTTGGAAATGAAAATCAACTCTCATATTTACAGTGCAACGTTTGTCTAATGTAATTTTACTCACCTGCTGGGAAATACACATTTGTCATTTTACCTGCTATGTCCAATATGCTTTCAATGACCTACTTGGTTGCAGAATATGGATGAGGGTTAAAGAACGGTTGTGTACAGTAACATGCATTATTCATTTCATTGAAGAGATGCAGCAATATAGACATCCATATTCATGTCTAGTAGTAAGGGATGCTGGTTGAGGAAGTAAGCAACATCTTTAATAATAAGCAAATATCAACATGCACTTGTTCGCTCATGCTAGTGGCTCAGTTGACACAACCACTAGAAATTCAATTATATCATCAAAACAAAAATCGATAAAAAAGGAGAGAGATTCTAAGAGTGCCTTTGTCTATTTAATTTATAATTTTTATTGTTTTTATTACCACATTGTTTTGGGGGATCTATCTTACAGCCTATTTTTGGTATAAAAAAATCTTCTATAATTTTCTATCCAAGTAAGTACTTATATCGGTCTGACCATGACAACTCTTTTGTGAAGTTTACACTTCACCTTTCAAACATGGCCCTGTTGGCTGGGGCTGCAGAATACACTGACTGCATCTCTGCAGAAGGGTAAGACTCCCCCAATGAGTGTCCTGGAAATGGCACTAAATAATTTGATGGTGAGGCTCCAGTAATGTTGGAGCTTTGGGGAATGCCAAGTACCTCTTTATTGCCATAGCTCCGAAGTCCATAAAGAAAAAAAACAAACAAAACTAACCATCCTCAAACAAGATCACCTTCAAATATTGCAGTCACATTCTAAAATGCTTGTGATAGATTTTCCACTGATTGCATTTCACATAGCACTAATACCCTTGGGAAAGGTATGAATCCAATTATTCTCCCTCCAGCTATGGGTAAATAGTAGGGCAGACTAGGTTCTTCAGCCATGGTGAGGAAACTAGTCTAGCAGAAGGAAAACTCTGAATTCGAACCTGTTAAACTCCGCTTAAAAAATTAACCTGGTGTCATATCCAGCCCGAGTGGAGGGGTTGGTAAATATGGTGATAGATTTTCCACCAGTTCTTTCTCTTACCTCAAGTAAAATTCTTATTTTCAATAAATTTCCCTCCTACCTGTTCTTACTCCTAAACCTTATGTAAATGTACATGGCTCATCATTGTATTTGTAATTTCCTTTTTCACTCTACTGAAGATAGTGACCTAAAGTAATTGGGAAACATGCAGCCTCTTCCTAAATCATTCTATTCAAAAGTCAAAGGACTCATATGGAAACTTGAACTAATCTAAGATAGAAAAGACAGGCCGGAAAGGTCTCTCTTATTTAATCAAACACACACACACACACACACACACACACACACACACACACACACACACATATATATATATATATGTGTGTGTGTCTGTGTGTATAATTTTCTTCATTTGCTTGCATGTTTCTTACCTATACACTCACCGGCTAATGAGCCAATCTTTCTTAAACTTGATATTCAACCACTTTTTTTTATAAAATTTGTCAGGTAGGGGAGCCCCCCCCACCAACTACTCCTGGGAGTACTCGCAACATTGTAGCTTAAATATAGCTCAATAGTCTAAATCACACAGAAAGCAAATAAACAAATGCAAATATATGCTGTATATGAGGGCTGGAAGAAAGGTTCAAAGGCTGACCCAGACACTCTCAAGGAATGTGATCAAATGAGGTTTATTTTTCAGTATAGTCCCCCTTACAATTAATGTACTTCTTCTATCAGTGTTGAAGTGCTTAGATCCTGTTGGTAAAAAACTTATCAATAGTAGATATAATGTCATCATGTAAATCTTTTAGCAAATAAACTTTTTAGTTCCCTCAATATAGACTAAAATATATGCAAATATGAAAACTAACCTTTCTTAAATAAAGTAATATTATGTCTACATAAATTCATTTAAAAATCACACACACACACACACACACACACACACACACACACACATGCACTTATATATATATATATATATATATATATATATATATACACTAAGGAAAAACAACAAACTGGTCACATTAGGATTATAAATTTATTTCCATCCTGTGATGCGTTTTTGAAAAATCAAAAAACACGAAATAAAATTAACAGGATTTCTTCAGATCTTATGGATAAAATAAATCAGAATAGATACAGGAAAGAAGATGGGAGGGGATAGAAGAGGGGTGAAAAGTTATCTCCTCATTTAGCCCACTTCGGTTTTTTTATTTTATTGTCAGTTAGAATGATAGTAAATTATTTAAAAAATTTTTTTTTTTTAATTTTAAATATTTTTCAACTTAAAACTACAGATTTAATACTAAATTAGAAAAATAACTTTATTCAATAACTTTACGTAACGATACAGTAAAAATTATATCAAATTAATTTCAGGAATAATTAAATTTAACTTCTTTGGAAAATCAAATTTATTTAGAACCTATTAATCAGTTACACTTTTAATGATTAGTACATATATATGATATGGTTTTTTCACATTTTCTATCAAACATTTTATTTTATTTTTATTTTTATTCATTCACATTAATTCTCAATTTAATACTATGTTTTTTTAAAAAATAAAAATGAAATAAAATAAAAAAATTAACTGGACCAAATGATATATATATATATATATACATATATATATATATATATATATATATATATATATATATATATATATATTGGTGTGTCCTGGATGAGACTGTATCTCACTTATGCCCTTTGTTAAGACATGAATCTATCTGGTCAGTAATATTTCAGACTAGGTTATTTAGTAAGGCAACCAATCAAGAAGAAGGAAAACAATGAATTCAAACCATCTGTACTCTGCTTAAAGATGGACCTTCTGTTGTATCCTGCTCATTGCTGAAGAGTTTGGTAAACACACACACACACAAATTAATGCCTATATATATATATATATATATATATATATATATATATTCTAACAAACATTCGCATATATATGGCACATTGTGTATCCATGTACATATATATATATATATATATATATATATATATATATATATAATTGGGAAGAACTCAACAACTGTCATTTGGCAATTATAAATTTTTTCAGCTGGCCACTCAATTAGAGAAACCATCTTCTTCATAAACCCATCACACAATGGAGAGAACATTTTCTTTTTTAAATAGTAAAAATGTTCTTTCAATAGATTCTTATTCATTCAAAAATAAATAAATGAATCAATAAATAAAAATGAAGCTGAGGGACAAAAAGATATGGGCAAGAAGTTGTAGTCAAAAGCAGATGTAATGTCATTGTCTGGTGTCATGCACCCTTATGTATCTAAAAAAAATTTACCATAAGTCACAAAAACTTTAGCGACTAAAATCTTGTCAATAAATAAACCTATTTTATTTGAAGAAAAAATTTCTCGATTTATATATTTATTAAGGAAAAATTTATTTCTATTTAAGATTAGAATTTAGTCTTTTGTTAATTTCTTAATACTTTTATATATATTTTTACTTTCTATTCCAAATACTGCCATTCTGATTGCTGTTTGAAATCATTATTATCATAATGATAACTATTCATCATTAATATACATATTATTAATAATAAAAGGTAACTATTATTATTAGTCATGGTTATCTTTCGATGGCTGTTTTATTCTCATCTATAGAAGCCACTCTTATAGAGGAGCAGCAGTAGTTCCCCGATCGAACTAACGATCCTGACCGTAAAGTTGTCAAACTCACGTCCAGGACCTGTTTAGGTATTGAATTTGGTCGTCCATAGGTTTTTTCAAATACCTTTACATACATCAAGCTGCTTCCCATGTGTATGTAAAAGAAAAAAAAAGTGGGGGGGGTAATTTTGATTTAAGTTTCTTTAAGTTTTAACTTAAGTTAGACGAACCAGACATGCAGGACACTGCTGGAGAAGCAGGACGATCAGACATGCAGGACACTGCTGGAGAAGCAGGACAACCTGCATGAACATACATTCAGCAGCTATGTGAGGATACGGGATGTTGTCCTGAAGACCTGCCTAGGGCGATGAACGATAGGGAGGAGTGGCGAGAGAGGGTCAGGGATATCCGTGCTACCAGCGCAACATGATGATGATGATTATTAGAATTTATATATATATATATATGAGAGGTTTAAAGTTCTTACTACATCACTTGGTAAGTTTGACAGAGAACCGAATCTTGCAGTATTGTCAAATATAAATACCATGAAATATCCCTTTTTATATGTATTTACTCAAATCCGACAAGCAAGTAGAAAATGACACAAGATCAATATTTATGTTGAGGTTTCCCGGTTTGAATTCAGAGTTTTCTTTCACTCAGACTGCTTGCCATACCAAGATTAAAATGTCCAGCTTGCTCAACTATTTATCCCAGGATGGTGGGAGTAATATTGGATTCATACCCTCTTCCAAGGGTATAAGTGCAATGTGAAATGCAAACAGCCTTATCAGGATTTGAAATCACATCACCTTGGCCATTTCTTACAATGATAACCATTGCACTACAAGTACCTCCATTATTATGAACTTTTCTTTTTATGATCTAATATTCTTTTTCTCTAAATGTAGAGGGGGAAATGTTATTAGGAGTTCTTGCTCACTGTATGACAAACTTTCTGATGAGCAATCATTATATAAATACATCTGTTCAGAAAGCTGTTATACCTGACTTCCCCAGATGTCTGGAACATTCACAAATGATATGGAACTGAATACTCTCAGCAAAAAGGGACAAAACATAAGTACATGTAATCTGGCTGGATCTTGCCAATGCATATGGGTCAGTTACGCACCACTTAATCCCTCGACTTTTCCAATTTCCCAAGTAAGGTTATGGAAATCATAATGAAATACTTCAATTCAGCCTTCATGAAATTTACTGTTAAAGACTATACCACCAAGGGGCAGGCACTTGAGATTGGCATCATGATGTACTGTGTAATTTCCCCACTTCTTTTTGTTCTGTCCATGGAACTCATATTACGTGGTGAAGCAAAGGCATCCAAAGGAGTGATGAAAAATGAACATCTGACTCTTCGTCCCTCCAGAGCTTTAAGGACGACATCACCATTCTCATCCTGTCCAAAATCGCTGCCGATGGCTTACTACAAAGGTATTATGACCTTTTCACATGGGGGAGAATGAACACTAAGCCATATAAAAGTCAAATCCTATCATTAGACCAGGATCTGTCTAGGACATCCATTTCAAAATTGAGGGTGATACGATCCCAACAGTTAGAGAGAAGCCGGTAAAGAGTCTCAGACGTCTTCATTCAATCCCACTGACTGATTGTCATAGGGGTACAGAGGTCCAGAAAGTAGCATTGAAGGGTCTTAAATCAATTGACAAAACTTGTCTACCTGGAAGGATGAAGGCTTGGTGTTACCAACATGGTCTGCTACCCAGTCTTTTGTAGCCCTTACAGATGTATGAGATTACGAAATCTCGTTGAACAGATTCAACAGTATAGAAACAAATACCTGTGTAAGTGGCTTGGAGTTCCCCCTGGTTTTTCGAAAGTAGGTTTATATACCTATTCTGGAAACCTACAGCTCCCAATATCTTCAATATCTTCACTGGTAGAAGAATTCAAAATTCAGAAAGTACGCCTTCATATGATGATGATGAAGGACTCAGCCGACGAGGTCATTCGGAAGGCGTATCCAGAAATAAAATCAGGTTCAAAGTTGTCGGCTGTTAAGGCTGCCCAGGAGGCAGAATGCAGCCTACAAATCAAAGACATCATAGGTGTCACTCAAACCAATCAAGCTTGGCTGGATAGCATGAGCAACAAGATATTCTTCAAAGTGGGTCAAAAGGGAAAAAGAGACATGGTGTGCAAAGAAGTCAGGATGTTTGAGGAGGAGCACTGCTTTAACTCAGGCCAAACAATGTGCTTGGACAAAATGGAATGATATCGAACCAGTTAGATTGTCGTGGAAATCCTTAATTGCAATGAAACCACTGGCGATATCATTCCTTCTTCGCTCCACGTATGATCTCATACCAAATTTGATAACCTAAAATTATGGGGATATACCGATTCGGATCTGTGCTTTTCGTGTAAAAGTGATCGGGGTACCTTGCGCCATGTACTATCTACATGTTCACAATTGTTTCAGATGTACACATGAAGACATAACAAGGTGTTGTAGGAGGTAATAGAGTTGTTAAGAGCACAATATGATACAGAAAACCAGCAACCTGTTACAGCTAAGGAACCCATAATTCAGATACACAAGGAAGGTGAATGCCCTGTGAGGAAACAAAAAAATTCCAATATGAAGCTACTGAATGGAGCTCGTGACTGGAAAGCTTCAGTGAATCTCAAGACTACTCTACAATTTCCAGTTCACATTATTCAAACATAAGTGGCCAGACATGGTAGCATGGCTAGATTGACTGTCCCCTGGGAAGAAAACTGGGAGAAGGCACAAGAGCGGAAGAAAAACCGATACGAGACACTGCGTGCCAACTGCATGGAAAAGGGTTAGATATACCATGTGATTCCTATTGAGGTTGGTTGTCATGGTTTTTTAGGACACTTGGTTATTTCGTTTCTTTCAAAAATAGGAATCACTGACTGCCGTTTGAAAGTTGCCTTATATCGTCACCAGACCACAGTGCAATATGCATCAAGTTGGATTTGGCCGCGAACGAAAAGTCTTCAGCATGAATGAAATGCACGTGGAATCACCGTGTGATTATGTAACATCAAGAAACAGTCACTGCAAACGCATAATGACATCAATGACCAAGAGTAAACATGTTTCAAAAATCATGAACTGCAATAAAAATGAAGATGAACTTACAATGTAATTTCTCCTTTTAGTTGATCTGGCATATATATATATATATATATATATATATTAAATACTCTGTCCAGTGGCAAAAGCTGCTTGGTAGCGCCAAGAGTGGCAGTACCAGCTTGAGCTATGGAAACTGTGTTATCACACCAGGTTGGCAGCTAATGAGGGCAGGGTATCGCACATGCTTTCACGCGTTGTATGATGAAAAAATTATTTCATTTTCTCTAGGTTTCTGGTTTGTGTCTTTGTATCAGGGTCCAATTGATAGACAACAAAACCTCAAGAAAACATTCACAATTACTCAAAGTATTAAAAATAAGCAACCAAATATGAATAAAATAGCACTGAACAAAGGTACTAATATATCAAATATCTTTAACAGCTAACATGTTCACTGAAGCACTCGCCACCAATAATAAACCCTTCCAACTAAATGAATATCACACACAAACTAAACAAAAACAAATAATCACTACAAAAAAAAAACCAGATAAAATGAAATTATCCCCATGAAGATGATTAATCAATATCATTGAAAATACTTGGGAGGAAAACCTTGGCCAAGTTTTCTATCAACTAGAGTCTGATACAAAGAAATTACAAAGCAAGAGAAAAACATCTTAAGATGATGAAAAAGAAAAGTTCCATGGTCTTTAAGCAAACCTGTATAAACTATAACAGGCTGCCAAAATATACACAAAATATATATATATATGTGTGTGTGTGTGTGTGTGTGTGTGTGTGTGTGTGTGTGTGTGTGTGTGTTTGTCTATGTAATTATGGACACATAAACATATATATATGTGTGTGTGTCTACGAGTCAATGTAATTATGGACGCACAAATATATATATATATATATATATATATATATATATATATATATATATGTTTGTGTCTGTGTGTTCATGTATTTATAGATACATTAATATATACGTGTGTGTATCTATGGAGATACAAATATATATATATATATATATATATATATATATATATATATATATATATCTTTACATAGAAAGAGAGAGACATTTGTTTGTGTGTGTTCTCGTCTACATGAATATTGATAAGCATATTTAAACATAAGTAAAGTAAAGTTGGCAACCTTAGTCGAGGGTGACCCGAAGGCTCCCTTTTCGATAGCTACTACACCGAGGTGTAGGGGAGGGCACTACCCCATTCCCTGAATTGCTGCACTTTACCCTTGATCCTTACCTTAAAATGCTGAGTGTTAAGCAAGGCGATATTGAGTACCATTTTTTGAGTCTTTGGTATGACTCGACCAGGGATTGAACCGCGGTGAACACTCTACTCCTTAGGCCAACGGGAATATCTTATTATGTCTACATATATTCATGTTTTATTCAAATACAGATGACCATAGTAAAAATGCATACACGCATACATACATTAATGCATATATACATATATACATGCATATATATGAATTTGTGTGTGTGTGTGTGTGTGTGTGTGTGTGTGTGTGTGTGTGTGTGTGTGTGCAGGGAGATGATTATAATTTTGTGACTGCAATAATATTGGGAGTTTATAGGTTGATTTACTCGTTACACACCCATGTATTCATACGCACATACACACATGCATATACACACACAGAGGCATACACAAATGTATACATACACACATCTATATATAATTTTAAATGCTTACCTCCATATTTATTAATCTATCACATCTGTTCTTGCCTACAAATTGTTGATAGTATTAAAAAAAAAAAGTGCCAAGAGATGTGGGCTAGATTTATTTTTTCCTCTTCTCTTTGATTGGTTGTCTGAGTATTGATCCTATTGATTTTATTGATTCTCTTTCCTTATTAGTTCATTCCTGAGTGGCTTGCATTTCGTTTCATCATACCACAGAGACATGGGCAAGAAAGCAACTGGGTCTAAGCAATGAT
>OY757918.1:36391900-36429400 GCA_963585895.1 Sepioteuthis lessoniana | reverse complement strand
ATGGCAATATGATTATTAGTATAGTTATTAACAGTCACATGGGTCCCTTGTATATTGAGACACCCTATATATATCTATAAACAGGATTGGGCATTAAATAACCTACATGGATTGATATGCCATAAAACCCAACCAAACAACCAATCTACCATATCCCACTAGATTCTTTTATTTTTTCCAGAAGATATTCTACACTATGTACAGACATTTCATGGGTGTCAACAATCGTGAATAGGACTATATTTAAGGATTGATATCTATTATTAAAAAAATAGAAACAGTGCCATGATATATATTAAAATAGTTATGTATTTTGATGAACTTGTCTTTCAGTGGTATAAAATAATCACCTATTCATATGAATATGGGAATTTTACTGTTGATTTTTGGCAAGTTTTTTTTTTTTTTCACTCAGGCAAAATAAATTAAAGATAATTTTGACCTAATTAAGTCTTTTTTTTTTTCAACTTTCATCTCATGTAGCAACTTAGTCTTAACTGTGTTATTTCCAGTGAAGTGACACTTGAAAAGGAGCTTTTACAAACTGTCAAGCAACCAAATGCTGTTGAAGAACTGCAATTGGAACGTATTTAATCCGTGGACTGAACAGAAACTGCAGCAGCAAAATGCAGATATTTTCATCTTTCTCAAAAGCTTTCTTGAAAGGATATTGTTATTTGATTCTGCCCATCCTATTTGGAGAATTTTTTTTTTGTTGTTTTGTTTTTTTTTGTTTTTGTTTTTTTGTGTCAGCATTACAGTTGTGTTATCTTTAAGCTGTCTTTCCCATCTCCCTAGTGAATGATCTTCATGCCAACTTTGGCTCCATTTATTGAATAAGAAAGAAAAAAAAAACAGATTCCTTCCTTTAGATGTGCAAAATCGATAATATTTTTGTAGAAAAAAGTCTTGAAGACTTAATATGTGTTGTAAAGAGAGAACAAATGTCAGGGGCTGAGGGTTTTCAGAAGTAAAAGGCAAAAAATTAAAGGATAATTTTGTTATTACTTTTGCTACTTATTTGGAATTATTTCAATTTTGTTGTTCTACATATTTTTATGCGTATTCTTTTTTTTTTTTAATATTAGTAACGTTTTCTTAAATGTTTCATTTTGGCATGAATACTTTACTGATGTACATACACATGCTTTGATGTGTGTGTTTGTGTGTGTATTTGTGCTTACATATGTGTTTTTCTGTATGTGTGTGTATATGTTTTTGAGTGTGTTTGAGTATGTATGTGTATGTGTGTTTGTGTATATGTTTTTAGTGTGTTTGAGTGTGTATGTGCATATGTGTTTGGGCATGTGTGTACATGTGTTTGTGTATGAATGTGTTTGTGTATATATGTGTGTTTGTGCATATATGTGTGTTTGCGTATGTATGTGTTTGTGTATATATGTGTTAGTGCATATATGTGTGTTTGTGTATATATGTGTTTGTGCGTATATGTATGTTTGTGTATATATGTGTGTTGGTGCATATATGTGTGTGTGTGTGTATATGTGTACATGTATGCATGTATGAGTATTTTTGTGTGCATGGGTGTTTATTTCTGTGCTTGTGTGCACGTGTGTGTGTGTGTTTGTGTGTGTGTGTGTATGTATGTGTGCATTTCTGTTTGTAAGTTTGTTTATGTGTGTATGTATGTGTGTGCATCCACACTATGGTTTATGTGTATAAATGAGCATATGCGTATAAGTTTGTGTACATATGTTTGTGTGTATGTACATTTTAGTGTATGTATATATTCTTTATGTGTGTATATATGTGCGTGTATTTGTACTTGTGTTTGTGTGTATGTTTGTGTATATATGTGTTTGTTTCTTTGTGTGTGTGTGCGTTTGTACATGTATGTGTATTTTTGTGTGTATAATGTTTTTTGTGTGTCTGTGTCTGCCTGTATGGGTGTTTGCATTAGTGTGTGTGTGTGTGTGTGTGTGTGTGTGTGTGTGTGTGTGTGTGTGAGTTTTTTGTTTTGTTATGTGTGTATGTATTTGTGGGTCAGCCTGTCAGCATGAAGCAACAAGAAAGAAAGAAAGAAAGAAAGAAAGACTTTGATGCAAATAATATAAGAAAGAGAGAAAGAAAGAAAGACAGAAAGAAAGAAAGAAAGAAAGAACAGAGCCGATTATAGGGTAAATAATAAAAAAAAAAAGGAGTGTAAATGCAAAAAAGTGATTTAGACATAATGAGAGAAAGAGAAGAGGAAAGGGAAGGATGACAAAGGAAAAAAAGGGAGAGAGAAAGAAAATGTGAGATTGTCGATGAATCAAAAAGAAAATTACTAAAGAATATAAAGAAAACTCCATGTGAAAATAGATCTAGAAATACAATATCAAACAAAGATAAAGAAAGTGAAAGACAATGAAGAAATCCACAAAAAACAAGGCAAAAGAACAAATGAAAAGAAGATAGAGAAAATGAAGAAAACTTAATGTTAATGAAAATAATGAAAGATAAAAATGAAAAATCCTGCAGGAAAATATTGATGAAGGAAAAAAATAATGAAATAGCATTATGATGAAGAAAAGACATTGAAATAAATTGTAAAGATAGAAAAGGAAGAAGAAAGATGTGAAAACTTCAGAAAAAGGAACGAATGAAAGATGATGAAAAAACTGAAAAATGAAAACAAAGAATGAAGATATGAATGGAGAATTGTTGTGGCCCCAAAAAGGGTCACTAATGAAAACACAAACACAGATATTAGATAACAGATTATATTACACAAGAAAGACAGAGTTACATTGAAAAGGTAAGAAGTCTTGTACTGTTCGGATAACACCAATATCGATCTGCCCTCTGGCAGCGAAATCTCTAGCACAAATAGCGGTGAGAAGAGTCCGTTATGGTGATATGGGTAAGGCTCCCACAACAAGAATGAGTATTACAAGAAAAAAAAAAAGAAAGAAATTTGAAAAAGAATCAATACAATATGATAAAAGGAAAAGTTTGACCAGCATGTCAACCTGTCCTAGATTTCTTTTGGACTAGAGGTTAAGGAAAAGCCATCAATGTACATTTATATTAACATCTTTCACATAATTGTTTCTTAGGTTGTTTTGGGGTGTTTTACATATAGTCCTGAATTTGAGTACTCTTATGACAGTTCTATTTGACCTAAGATGAGATCACAAATGGAACTACCACTCCAAATCAGAGTAGAGCTGGGAGTAATGAGAATCAAGGCATACTCCATACTCCATACTCCAGAACTGGAGCCTCACCATCAGATGCAGTTTAGTTGCTAGCTTGATTGGTTGTTTGGTTTTACAGCATATCAAACAGTTTTGGGTCATTTAACATTGAATTAAATTTCAGAGAATTCAGTTAAGTAATAGTATAATTTTTGTTTGCAAACAGTTAAATGTCAAAACAGTTCAGTTAAATGTCAGAATAGTTCTATTTCAATCTATTTTAGTTTAGTACACAATTTCAGTGTCAAAAGCAGTTTTATTTCAAACAATTCAGTTTAGCATAAGTACACAGTTTGCTTCTATTTAAAAACAGTTCTATTTCAAACAGTTCAATTTAGCACCAGCACATAGTTTAAGTGTCAAAACTGTCCTATTTCAAGAAATTCAGTTTAACAAAAGTTCACAGTTTAGTACTATTTGACCCGTAGATAGGATCAGGTGCTACCGTTCTGTACCAGAGCGGACATGAGAGCGATGGCAATGAAGGGGTAATCGACATTCGCCAAAGTTCCAACATTACTGGAACCTCATCATCAGATTGTTTAGTGTCATATCTAGGACGCTCATTGAGGGGGTTATACCCCTCTGCAGAGAAGCAGTCAGTGTATTCTACAGCCCCAGCTGACTGGGCAATGTCGTTTAGTGTCATACCCTGGAAATATCGGGAAAGTCAACCAATATGCTGGACTGTGACATCATTGGGAGTTCAAACTCCAGCCACACAATTACATTCACTTTTGGCTGATGCCCTTGAGAAAGATATAAACCCATTTATCTCCACACCACTGATAGTTATGGGTTTAATAGTACTTCTACTGTCTTTCTAGAAGAATGGCTTTGGCATTAACTAACCCACAAAGGTTGACATGTCATTAAACAAAGAAATCAATCCTATAAGAACTTAAAAGAAAAGACGTGAAGGTGGGAGGAATAAGTAAAAGAGAGTGGGATAAAAATAAAGAGAGAATAAATAAGATTATATAAGAGATGCATGATGGGAAGGAGACAAAATGGTGGGAAAAAATTAAGATGTAAAGGGAAAAATAAAGAGAAAAAGAAGAAAAGATGCTCAAAATTTGATAAGGAGAAAGCTGTAAAAAAGATGAAAGAGAAAATGCCGGAAGTGGAGAAAGCATATGAGACAAAAAAAAAAAAAGAAAAAAAAAATGTTTTATAAGAAAGACAAGGAGAAAACAATTATTCAAAAAAATGTTACAAAGAAAAACAACATAAATAGAAGGAAGTCACATGACATTTTTACAAGCTTGAAACAATATTGGAGCAAAGGCAAAAAAAAAGAAAGCAAAGATAAAAAAACAATGAGAAAATGTTGAAAAATAGCTAAAAAGAAATACAGGGAAATGGGGAAAGATTATTTGCCCAAGGTTTTACAATAAAAAAAAAAGATATTGAATACATACATGTCTTTTTTATAGAGGAAATAGAATCAGCAACCCAAGTTCAAATCCTGGGTGAAGCTCTTTGCATTTCTCTCAACATTAATGCCCTTGAGAAAGGTATGAATCTGTCTGTTCTCCTTCTAGCTATGTGTCAATAGTAGAGCTGACTGGGTTCTTTTGCTTTGATTTGGAAACCAGTCAAGGTAAAAAAAAAAAAAAAAACTCTAAATTCAAACCAGCTTCATTCCATTTAAAAATTGACATGCTGTCACGTCCTGCTTGTGGCAGAATGGTTGGGCAAAAACATGCATACATACATTATTTTTCCTTATAAAAGATATGAGATTGTAGGTAATACATCGGAGTGTCAAAGTTCTTAGGCTCACCCAGAAAGAAGAGCCATAGCTGGACATTTCTGTTGTAGCAATACACTACCACGTCTAATAAAACTAGAGAGCTTAATTCAGATTTCTGTCTTAAATTCTGAGCTAGAGAGATCCATACAATGTTGAGAGGGGTGTGAAAACTGGTTGGTTGGTTGGTTGATTGGTGTCCTGGCTGGATTTATAGCATGTCGACCATTATTAGTTTGGTTTCATTTTGTTTTGTTTTATGGCATATCAACCATTGTTGGTTATTTAATCCCAAATCCTGTTTTTACATATGTATTCAATATATGATTTGTAAACACATTTTGTAGATACACATAGGTATTTAACTGTGTGTATCTACAAATACATTTTGATCATTTAATCAAGCTGTTCTATTTCTAACAATTCAATTTAGAATAAGTTAAAAGGTTCCAAGAATTGCTATGTATCCCTAAACATTTAATTAAACATCAGTCATTTTTTTACACAATAGGAATGATCAACTAAATATCGAACAGTTCTATTTGACCCAGAGATAAGACCCTATCAGGTGCTACCACTCTAGGCCAGAGTGGACCTGGGTATGATGGCAATGAAGGGGTAATCTGAATTTCCCAAAGCTCCAGCTTTACTGGAGCCTTACCATGAGATAGTTTATTTTCATATGCAGGAAACTTGTTGGGGGTGGGTGTCTAACCCCACTCCAGAGATGCAGTCGGTGTATCCTACTGCATCCAACAGACCGGACTAACTATTGTTGGGTTATTTAATGCTAAAATCAGTCATTCTTCCTCTTTTCTTTTTGCAAAAATATATGTTTTGGTTTCCTGTATCTATTCCTAATTAGTATTAACTATAATTTATTTGTACACAGTTATATGATTTCCATAATAACTAAAAATCAACTATAATTAACTTTGGCCTAATGAGTAGAGTGTTCACCAATGGTCCAGAAGACCAGGGTTCAATCCCAGGTCGAGTCATACCAAAGACTCAAAAATGGTACTTGATACCACCTTGCTTAACACAGCTTTATAAGGAAAGGATAAAGGGAAAAGTGGAGCAATCCAGGGAAAGGAGTAGTGCCCTCCCCTACAGCTCAGTGTTGTAGCTATTGAAAAGGAAACTTTCAGGTCATCCTTGACTAAGGTCACCAACTTTACTATCTTACAATTAACTATAATTAACTATAATAGAAATTAACTATAATTTGTTTCTACTGGTTCATTGGCCTAGTGGTTAGAGTGTTCGCCAATAGTCCAATAGACCGGGGTTCAATCACAGGTTGAGTCGTACCAAAGGTGTAGGAGAGGGCACTACTCCTTTCCCTGGATTGCTCCACTTTACCCTCGATACGTACCTTATATTGCTGAGTGTTAAGCAAGGAGGTATCAAGTATCATTTTAAAAATCTTTGGTATGACGCGACCTAGGATTGAACCCAGTTCTCCTGGACCATTGGCAAACACTCTATCCACTCACAGGAATAAGATTTCATTTTAGGATTCCTATCAAGAAATAATTTGTACCCAATTATGTAGGGGATGAGTCCCTATGGCTAAAGTGCTGGACTGTGGTCTTGAAGTAAGCAAGTTCAAACTCCAGTCATGCTATTACATTCCTTTTTAGACTTGAAAAAAAAGTAAGAACCCCCTTATACTCAGCATCTATGATTTTAATAGTACCACTGCTGTGCTTCTTCAAAGATGGCTTTATGATCAAATAATCCACAAAGGTTGATATGCCATTAAACAAAGAAACCAAATCAATCATATGGTTTCAAATATTTCAAGCCATTATTTTGCTTCCGGTAACTTATGACAATCATTTGTGAACAATTATAACTTCAAGAAACTGTTCATAATTCAAATGATTTCCACAAATCTATGATTCTGGTTTTCTTATCTGATACTAACAATCTCACCCAAGCAAGTTTTCTTCAAGGTATACAATATCTGACAACTTGTCAACATCATCAAGTAATTTTTCTCATTGTGAAGAGATTTATAAATGCAAACAAACAAATATACCCCCTGTAGACCCCTTGGCTTTTATTCACTAAGCTAAATCTTATTCACCCCTTGGGGTCTATAAGGACAACTTTAAAAAATAATGTAAACTATGTATTTTCTTATTTTGAATCAATATGAGCTGGATAAACATTTAAACAAATGTTAAATGTAGCTGCAAAAAGTCAGTGTTTATAATAAGATATTTTGTTTTCAAATTTTTCAGAATTTCATTGTCCAAAGCTAGATGTGTATAAAATAAATGTATACATTATACATGATTAATAACAATAGTAAGAATTAAATTTCTGGAATAACGAAAATATTTCATCTCACAACCTCAGACAAATCTATAATCAATTAGCAGGTTTTAGAATATACAGACTGTATCTTCTTCTGAGAGGGAGAATCTCCACCAAAAAAAGTGGTGTCCTAAGTATGACGCTAAATTCCTTTCAATGTTGAGATTTGTAAGGATTAAGTAAGAAATAAAAAAGAAGGAATAACTTAAAAGAATAAAAATAGAAATAAAATTAATACAAAATAAATAAATGAATACAAAATCAACAATTTCCTGGGGGCATCTGACAGGAAGTGCAATCCGCATATGCCAAAAAAATAAAGGGCTTCCTGACACAAAAAAGAAACTTGGTTTTACTTCCCTTGACAGATCTTGACTGAACAGATGTTCCTTTTTCTCTCACCTGCCCGTTGGGGCACATTTCTGCTAAGGTCTTAGGCTGAGCAGTGCATTGTGTCCTGCTCATAGTAGTGTCAGCTGAAGATACTGACTGACCATAAACACACATACTGGACACTCAAACCATTTATACTCAATCCCGACAATTCATAATTCGCCAAAATAATTCCTGAGATTCCTCTAATGTCTTGACTGGAAAGTACTGCTATTTCTAAAGGTTCAGGAAAATATTCCCCCTACAACACAATAGTAGTAAACTTCAAAAATAAAAACTGAGTTTAAAAGTATCCCTATCTTTTTCCTTTCTGCCATTCATTTTTTGTAGCTTCATGAAACAAAAAGTTAACCAGTAAATGAGGAATAGAAGAAAAAGTCAATTACCAATGTCATCATTTTCAAACACGTAACCAAAACTTTATGCCCCCAAGACTCCAGTTCTGAAGCTCTGGAAAACATGGAGTACATATTCATTGCCATTACTTCCAGGTAATTCAAACCTGGAGTGATCGTGTCTGTTAGGGTCCTATCTTTATATCAAATACTTCTGCTTGAAAATTATTCATATTTGATGAGACCATGTGAAAAAAAAAGCCTCTTAAGAAATAACTATGTAAAAAATATCAATGTAAATGTGAAATAAATGCAATTCCTAAATGTCTTGGCATAAAATACCTCTAGAAGGGTTGAAATGCCATTAAAAACAATACAATAATCTTAGATGAATCTTATTATCTACAATTTCAACTAAGCAATTAGACAAAGTAAATTCTATTGATAAAATATCAATACTGTGCATTATCTATGAGTTTGTATTATGAATAAATAATTATAGTATGCACGTATAAACTTGCATATGTTTTCATTTGAGCCTTGACATATTGGTACATATAACTGTATGTATAAATTTACATCAAAATATAATTACTTGAACATCTGATGTAAGTGTGTCCATATATACCTGATACTCGCACAGCTGTTTATTTAAAGAAAAGATATTTATATTTGAGAATATTGATACAATAATGAAAAGACGTAGATTTTCGTTAATGGATGCAAATTACAGTAATTCTCATTCATGTTAAGAACTATCATCTGATGAAGATCCAGTAGTCGGTTATTTGTCGCAGCATGTGCTTGAAATTATATGTTGTAGAACGGACAGTAATTGTCAGATTGGGAAGTACTTGGTATGACACTAAACTGCATCCAGTAATGTGAATTCCTAAGAAGAAAGTTACCCTACAATGATTGTTACTTACAAAATTAGAGATGTCTTTACTTATTTTGCTCATTGGTTTGTTTGGGTTTTATCGGATATCAACCTTTGTAGGTTATTTAATGCCAAATCTATTTTTATACAAATATACAGTTCTGTTTCAAACAATTGAGTTTATCATAAATACACAGTTTAATTGTCAAAACATTTCTATTTCAAGCAATCAATTTTAGTCAAACAGTTCTATTTCAAACAATTTAATTTAGCATACAAAAACAGTTCTATTTCAAATAATTCAGTTTATTATAAGTAAGTAGTTTAAATGTTAAAAAAGCTCTATTTTAAACAATTCAGTTTAGCATAAGTACACAGTTTAGTTCTATTTGATCCATAGATAGGACCCTTTCAGGAGCTACCGCTCAGGGCCTGAGTGAAACTGAGAGCAATGGCAATGAAGGGGTACTCAGCATTCCCCAAAGTTTTAGCATTAATGGAACCTCACCATCTGATTGTTTAGTGTCATATCCAGGACACCCGTTTTAGTGGGGGGTGGTCTTACCACACTGCAGAGAAGCAGTTTGTATATTCTGTAGCCTCAGCCAACTGGGCAATATTTATTAAGTTTAACATATTACTTATTTCTATTGTATCGTATAACATTGGAGGGAGACTCAGTGAATTTACAAATATTGTAATGAATATCTGAAACTTGTGTTTAGAATTCACCTTTGAAAATCAGTACCTCTGAAAGACAAAATTAAGTTTGCCGTATTCTCTTTAAACAGTAAAATGATTTGTCAATTCACTATTAAATATGGAGGATAATTGGGTAAAGACTACCGCAAGCAAGTATGTAGAGTGTTCAGCCACTGCTGATTTGTTGAAAGAGAAAATGGGCTGATATATTTAGCATTTTTAGATATTTTTAGCCTGCAGTAAATAATTCATTAAATTTCCTTTTCTATTTAACTCTAGAATGATAAAATATCATAATCCTATTTACCAACCCCTCAGTTCGGGCAGGATATGACACAAGGTCAATTCTTTTAAGCGGAGTTTAACAGGTTTTAAATCAGAGTTTTCCTTCTCCTAGACGAGTTGCCTCACCAAGGCTGAAGAACTTCGTCTGTCCTACTATTTACCCATTGCTGGAGGGAGAATAATTGGACTCATACCTTTCCCAAGGGTATTAGTGCTATGTGAAATGTAATCAGCCTCGTCCAGGATCTGAACTCGTATCATAATAGAGATTACATGTCTGTCAGTTACCAAAACTCTGCCACCACTGACATCACACTCCCTTAATTATTTACATCATATTCTCAATGATTATTAAATGATTATTAAATAATTTTTAATTAATCTTAATTAGCATTTTATTTATTTATCTATGATGTATGTATTGAAATCTTGTTTTAATGCATTTAGAATCCTGCAATATGAGTTTTATATTGCTAAAAATTAAAGGTTTACATAGTATGCGGACTAGGTAATTGGCTTACTGATTTAAAAAAAACTGGAATTAATGAATACTTGCTTGGTGTTATTCATTTCTGATATCATTGTTTTATCCTCAAATGTATTAAAAGTAATCAAATAGAAATCAATGAAAATAAAATTAAAATAAGTGTTTGTTTTTATATGCATTCTTATTTACTTTCGTTTTTATTTCTAATTCAATATATAATAGTTTGGTTTGGTTTCTTTATTTAATGGTATATCAACTCTTTGTAGGTTATTTAATGCCAAAGCCATTCTCCTAGAAGAACAGTAGTGGTATTATTTAACCCATAGCTGGGAGGATAAGGGGGTTCATACCTTTCCCAAGGTTATTTGCCTGAAAGTGAATGTAATAGCGCGACTGGAGTACGAACTCGCTTACTATGATTCCGCAGTCCATCGCTTTAACTATTACACCACAAGGACACCCCCGATAATAGTTTAATACATTAAAACTTAAACACTTGTGATTAGAGGGTGCATATTTTTGCAAGATAATCTAAGTAATTTTAAAACAATTAGACCCAGTCTAAGAAATAAAGAATTCAGAATTTAAAACTTCTGAAGTATTATTCTGAAGATCCTGTGTCGTATTTGTTCACCATACTTCTGTTATCTGTTCATCCAAATGTTCTACATGAGCATTCACCAGAATAAACAATGGTTCACATATTTAATAGTGCTGTGAGCAATAGTGAAAAGTCCTGCAGACAGCACCCCACAAAGCAGCAGCTGTATGGCCACCTTCCACCCATCATGAAAACTATCTGAGTAAGATGAACCAGGCATGTGGGACACAGCTGGAGGAGTGGGGGGAAGAACTCATAAGCAACATACACTGATGGACCCCTTCACATGGACCAGCAAAGGCAGGATGACCAGCTAGAACCTATATACAACAAGCTCTGTACAAATACAGGATGTGGCCTTGAAGACCTACTGGGAGGGATGGACGATAGAGACAGGTGGCAGGAGAGGGTCAGGAGATCCATGCTGGTGGTGTGACATGATGATGATGATGTTCAGCACTCAGTTATCAGAACTGATGAGAGAATCCATGATATATATATATATATATATATATATATATATTTATGTATATATATATGTATATATATATAGATAGATAGATAGATAGATAGATAGATAGATAAATATGCATGTATGTGTGTAGGCGAGTGTTTGTATATATATATATATATATATATATATATATATATATATATATGTATATTAAATATTCACATATTGAACTGAACTATTCAACCCTTGTACATCAAAATCAATGGGACATTCCATTATATATATATATATATATAAGTGTGTGTGTGTGTGTGTACATACATGAGTATATATATATATATGTATTTGTATATATACATTATGTGCCTTTGCGTTTGATTAATAATATGAGGCCTGTGTTTTCTGAATGTCCAATAAGCCATAAGTTTTCATTTGAGATAAGAAGCGAACATTGTTGACTTCGGCTTCAATACAGTAAAGGCAGACACAATTCCATTAGGGAGAAAATTGAGAAAATATAAAAGAAACATTAGTAAAAAGAAGGAAAAATGGCCCAGGGAGGAAATGGACAATAAAAATCTACAAAGACATCAGTGCTTAAATGGGCTATAAATAAGATAAAATGAAAACAGTGAAAGTATTTTAAAAATATACACACATATTCATACATAGATAAAGAGATACAAACTGACTTCAGTTGATACATAGGAACACGCACATATATTTACACACTTATTTACACACATATGCACATGCACAAACACACACACACATATATATATATATATATATATATATATATATACACACACAGGCTGAGTTAAATCAATAGATATAAGCAAATCTAGCTAGATGGAGGTATGAATACACTTAGAGGAGAAAAGAAAACAAAAACAATGAATTCATTGCCATTTTGAAAGCATCCATCATAAACTAGGAACTGTGATTACTGTGTTTTTGCAAGCTATCTCTGGCAACATTGATGTCAATAGGGCTTCACTTGCAAAACTAAAAGGTTTTTGTGGACTTTCTAGGACTTATAAGCAAAACATCAGTCAAAAGATATTCCATTCTATAAAAATGACATAACCAATACAATACAAAGGAAAGAATGCTCAAATGAGACTAGCACATGAAGCAATCATTAAAATTTTGAAATACTGTTTTTTCCAAGGACAGGGTTGCCATTTTACTACTATTGTAACATAAAAGTCACATGCACATAACTTAAAAAATCTTATTCTTAGTTTTTGTCTTTATTTGACTTGTCAGCTGCAAAAATAATGTGATACGAGGTCAATTTTTAAATAGATGGTTGGTTTGGTTTGTTTGGTTTTATGGCATATCAACCTTTATAGGTTATTTAATGCCAAATCCATTTTTATGTAAATAATCTGTTCTATTGAAAACAGTTCAGTTTAGCATAAGTACAGTTTAATTGTCAAAAACATTTCCATTTCAAACTATTCAAGCAGTTATATGTAATAATTCAGTTAAGTGTAAATACAGTTTTAATGTTGAAAAACAGTTCAATTTGAAATAATTCAGTTCAGCATAAGTACACAGTTTAGACGTTAAAAACAGTTCTATTTTGAGCAATTCAGTTCAGCGCTAGTACGCAGTTCCAATGTCAAAACTGTTCTATTTTAAACAATTCAGCTTAGTATAAATACGCAGTTTAAATTCAAAAATCAGTATAGTGAAAGAAGCACGTAGTTCTATTTAACCCATAGATAGGACCCTTATCAGGTGCTACCACTCCGGGCCAGAGTAGACCTGGGAGCGATGGCAATGAAGGGGTACTCCACATTCCCCAAAGCTCCAGCACTGCTGGAACCTCACCATCAGATTGTTTAGTGTCATATCCAGGACACTCGTTGGCGGGGGGGGGGGTCTTACCCCTCTGCAGAGAAGCAGTCGGTGTATTCTACAGCCTCAGCCGACTGGGTTTTTAAATTGAGAGCAGCTGTTTAAAAATTGACCTCGTATCACATTATAGCACATGTATCACATTATATCACTGTTCCTTCTCTTAGAACATTGCCTAGTCGGCTAGGGCTGTAGAATACACTGACTGCACCTCTGCAGAAGAGTAAGACCCCCCCCAATGAGTGTCCTGGATATGACACTAAACAATCTGATTGTGAGGTTCCTGTGATGCTGGAACTTAGTGGAATGTGGAGTACCCCTTTATTGCTATTGCTCCCTGGTCCACTCTTGCCTGGAATGGTAGCACCTGATAGGCCCTATCTATAGGTTAAATAGAACTAACTGCATACTTATGTTAAACTGAATTGTTTGACTAAACTGAATAGTTTGAAATAAAAATATTTTTGACAATTAAACTGAACTTACATTTAAAATGCATGCTTATGCTAAACAGATTTATTTGAAATGGAACTGTTTTTTGACTGTGAACTGTACTTATACTAAGCTGAATTGTTTGATATAGAACTGTTTTGATATTTAACGGTGTGTAAACAAAATCTGTACTAATACAAAGCTGAATTAGCTGAATTAGAACTGCTTGACTAAACTGATTAGCTTGAAGTAGAAATGTTTATCACAATTAAACTGTACTTACATTTAAACTGCGTACTTCTGCTAAACTGAATTGTTTGAAATAGAACTATTAGTATAAAAATGGATTTGGCATTGAATATCCTACAAAGGTTGATATGCCATAAAACCCAAACAACTAACCAACCTTCTCTTAAAACAGTTGCCTTTGCTAAGTTTAAGAGTCACATAGCTATGAGGGTAGCAGAGACAGATTGCATTTAATAATATATATTATCATGTTTATTCCTTCATTATGCAATAATAATAATAATTATTATTATTATTATTATTACAAGGGAAGAAAACAAAAAGAAAGACAAGTATTTGGACCTTGCCAGGGAACTAGAAAAGTTATAGGATATGAATGTGACAATGATATAAGTTATAATTGGTGCAATCAGGACAGTCCGAAAAGGCTTGGTAAGGGGATTTGTTGAATACTCATGAGTTAAGACCCACAACACTTGTTTAGAAAGATATATAGGTCTTTTTATTCTTTTGTAAGGGGTTGAAGTTTCTGGGGTGTATGAGACAGACAGACGAAGACAGAATGCTATTTTGACCCATAACTTCTTCTCTTGACCATAGCATGCTGTGTTATCTTCAAGGCCCCACTTAGCACTCTTCTGCTTCTTGGCCGGGGATACTGAACCGGAGTCCTGGTGTGGGTCACAGGCCCCAACAGAGCAGTCTCAGTGACTGCAAACTGGTTTTCACTCGGTCCTGTAACTCCAGTAAGCATCTGCATATATTATTTCATAACGCCGACAACTTCTGATGAGATCACATGACTGCTTTCACTTATTTACTCCAGTGCGTCTCTGATTGATGGCTCAGTGAAAGGTCAATATCCAACAGACTGGAAGTGTAGGAAATTGGAGGACTAACCAAGGCCATCCAAACTACAGCATTATTAAGATCAGCCAGAATACTGTGAAGAGTCCTGGAGACTAGAGGAGACTTACTGTCACTCAGACTCCAGTGAGAGGCCATCAGCTAACTCTAGTGTGAAAAACTCCCAAGAGGTAATATAATAAAGGCACTAGTGCAAAGGAAAATATCATCCTCATCATCATCATCATGTCGTGCCGCCAGCACGGATATCTCTCACCCTCTCTCGCCACTTCTCCCTATCACTCATCGCCTCCGGCAGGTCTTCAGGGTTACATCCTGTGTCCTCACATAGCTGCTGTATGTATGTTCGAGCTGGTCATCCTGCTTTTACACGGCCATATGTGGGGGTCCATAGGAGTACATCACTTATGAGCTCGTCCTTGCTTCTCCAGCAGTGTCCTGCATGTCTGGTTCATCTAACTTGGATAGTTTCCATGATGGGGGGCAAGTGTCTGTATAGTTGGTGTCTCGTGGGGTGTTGTTGCCAGGACTTGTTCAATACTGCTCTCAACATTCTTGTGTAGTTTCCATCTAGTTTCTTCTCCAGCCGTTTAGTTAGCGTCCATGTAGTGCATCCATATAGCAGTATCAACACAACCGCTGCCTGGAAGAAACTGCGTTTCATTTTATTGGTTAGGTCTGATTTCCATATGATCGAGAGCCTATCGATAGCCATCCATACCTTCGTCAGTCGTGTGCCGATGTCTTTTTCGGTTGATGAGACGCTACTTCCTAGGTAGGTGAATTTGTCTACTAGTTTCAGAGAGGCTCCGTCTAGTGTGGCAATGTTTCCTGTTTGGTTGTAACACATATATTCAGTTTTGTGTGCATTGACATAGAGGTCAATGCCAGCTGCGGCTCGTTCCAGACTATGCAGTAATGTCTCTGCTTGATTAGGCGTATTCGCCAGTAACGCCAAAAATCAATCAAAGGAAAATATAAACAGCCTCATTCAGGATTTGAACTCAGGTCACTGAATCCATTTTCTGTTATGATAATTGCTATGCCATGGGCACCTGCTTCTTATACTTCATGTTTCATACTTAATGAAAAATTCTTCATACAGTGTATCTTGTATGAAATATTATATACTTTATAATAGCATACTCTATAATGTGATTGTATAGTATACTATATTAAGTACTATATGATAGACATTGTATAATATATGATATTGTATTCAATATTATATTATATAGTATATAGGTTTGGTTTGGTTTCTTTGTTTAATGGCATATCAACCTTTGATGGTTATTTAATGCTAAAGTCATCCTTCTTGAAGAACAGTAGTGGTACTATTTAACCCATAGCTGTGAGGATAAGGGGGTCCATACCTTTCCCAAGGGTATCTGCCTGAAAGTGAAGTAATAGTGTGACTAGAATTTGAACTCACTTACTATGATCCTGCAGTCCGGCATTTTAACCATTACACCATGAGGACAGCCCCCATATAGTATATAGTATACAATAGTATGTAATACACTATATCATAGAGTATATAATATAGAATACCAAACTATGTAGAATATTTTATGATGTACTGTAAATTATATAGTATGTTAAATAGTGAACAATATTATATAGCATACTATGCTATGTACGATATCATGTACTATTGTATAGTACAGTATAGTATCCTGTTAGACTGTCAAAATCTCCTTCATGACAATTATCAGGGCAATGGGGATTACTTGGCAATGCTCATCTCAAGCACAAATAACGTTACTGGTTGTACTGGATTACCTGCTTTAAGCAGCAAGGATCTCTGACTTGACTGTTTGAACAGCCAAAGAACTGGATTCATGCCTTTCTCAAGACATTAGTTAAAAGATGGACATATTCAAATATGAATATGTTAAGACAGATACTTGACAAGGTATTTCTTGCATGAAAAACTGAATGACAGTTCAAAAGCAAATATGAAATTTTTTAAAAATCCGTTTATGATATTTTTTTCTAAGATTTGTTTTCCTGCACTAATGTTTTAAAGCTATATAACTTGACAGTAATCACAAGCAATAAAAAAAGATATTTGAATAGGATTTTTATGATCATCATTTTTTAATATAAAAGAATACAGAAAGAAGAAAATACTTTTGTTGTGTAGTAGAATGTGATATTAATGAATTCATTTGTTGTTGCTTTTTTTGTTTTTTTTTATGACATAGATGTATCCAAATATTCAATTATTATATTTTAAATTTTATAAGATGTTGATTTTTTTTTAAATTTCCTCTACTCTGTATCTGAATATTCAATGGAAGCAAAGAATTTCAAAAGACATGATATTCTCTCTGATTGAAAGAATTCACAATTACGCTCTGATTTTTTTTTTTTCTTGAAAGATATTAAAGAATATTCTGGTATCAGGTGGCATGTATCTTCAAAGAAAACCAGATGACATTCAAAAACAAACATTTCTTCGTCACTTTCTTTTTAGTGCATTAAAATAAATTAGAATCACTCCTCTGTCCTCTAAGCAATATGAGCAGAGGAAAAAAAAAACTGTCATCTCTTTAAAATATGTTTAATTTATAAACAGGATCCAAAGAAAATCACTGTGAGATTTTGAGATTTATTTTATATTTGATTTTGCTGCAGGGAAAAGTAAGAGGAATGAAATCCAGGCAAGAAAATCCTCATGTGACTTGGGAAATAAATTGAAATTAATCTATTTTCTGACATGGAAGTCCATGTAATACACTGACATAGTGCTTCATGATAACACGAGAAATTCAGTACCACAAATGCATACTCTCTCTCTCTCTCTCTCTCTCTCTCTCTCTCTCTCTCTCTTTCACATACGCACTCTAATATTATCATTAACACAAACATGCACTCAGAAATATCAATAACAAGACGGATACCTCACCATAAAAGTGCTAAGGAAAATCTATCAACCTCACATATCTATACATGAAATTTTATAACGACCCCACAAACTAGTTAAAAAAAGTAAAAAGAACGGCAACACCATAACATTCATCAGTCCAGGGGAACAGAACTGTCATGAAGGTGGTGCCCGTGGAGTAATGGTTATCGTCGTAGGAAATGGACCCGTGACACGAGTTCAAATCCTGGACGAGGCTGATTGTATTTAACATAGCACTAATACCCTTGGGAAAGGTATGAATCCAATTATCCTCCCTCCAGCTATGGGTGAATAGCAGGGCAGACTGGGTTCTTCAGCCTTGGTGAAGCAACTAGTCTAGGAGAAGGAAAACTCTGAATTCAAACCTGTTAAACTTAAAAATTGACCTTGTGTCCTATCCTGCCCGAGCGGAGGGGTTGGTAAATATGTAACTCATGAAACTAATGGACCCTGACTTCCAGATACTATGATGACTTGTTTCAGTTTTCAAGGTGGGCAGATTCAAAAACAAACCACTGGTGCCAGCAGTAAGTAGGCAACTATCTCGGCCACAAGGTAGACAACCTCTGGCTCTTACTACACTGATTCTCAGCTGACCCTTGTGAACCCAGTATGTAGAATTGTATCTAGTCTATTCAGTGCAAACTTTTTAAGCTGATTGTGGCTTGTTCCCAAGAACTAAACACCAAATCAATACAAATACGAATGTAAAACACAGCAGAAAGAGAGTTGAAGCTAGAAGTTCTATTGATACTTGCCAAAATGCAAATAATAATCTAATTAGCTTTCTTAAGTCACTATGAAAGCAAGCATCTGTGTTTGTGGCAATGTCACAGATTTGTGAGTATCGAAGGTTTATTGTATAATAAAAGAGCATCTCAAAATACCGGCCATGTTGAATCTAACTTTAACTGAACAATACAGGCTTGTTAAGAATAGTCTTTCAGGCCATAAGTATTTTGGTAAGTCCTGTCCACTTGGTAAAATCCCTGATCTAAGACTGAGAGATAGTTCTACGTTTTATGTATGTTCTCTATTTTTAAGTTTTGCTTTCTTTTAACCTTGTAAAGAACAACCAGTTAGCATAATATTCTTTATACATGAGGAGAAATTAGATGCATTTTAGTTTAAAATGGGTTCCGCATGAAAATCAATAATTTTTTTTTTTGGCTTGTGAAACAAGTGCTTGTAAATGAGAAAATCTAGTGAGTAGCTAAAAGAGCTCATGAAGATTTAGCCTGATGTTAAACTTTGAAAATTCAGAAGTAGCAGGTTATACGAATTAGGTCCGAGTAAGAAGTGCTTGTGAAAATGAAAAACTGGAAAGTTGCTTGCCTTGTGTCAAACATTAAAATGTGAGCCCTGTAAGAGAGGCTTTGAATAAGCCAACTTTTACCAATGGAAAAGTCGTACCCCTCCACTCAAGAGTTATCCTGAGTACGACATTAAACTGTATTTTATGACGAGATTTCAATTCTGGATATTTGGGTAATGTGAAACACCCATTCATTGCCATAGCTCCCAGGTCTTCTCTGACCTTGTGTGCTAGTACCTGTTAGAGTCCTATCTATATGTCAGAGAGATATGTTTAAAAATTATTCATATTAGATTGGAATACGTGCCAAAAATCATAAGAAACAACAATATAAACAAAACTATGAATTAAGAATGATCCTTATTCTCTAATCAATAAGCATGAAATAACTCAAGATGGGTTGGCATGTCATTAAAATCAATCAATCAATCAATCAAACTTAAAAATAAAAAAAACACCAGCTATACCAATTAAGTTGGAGAAACAAGTGCTTGCAAAAGGGAAAAGCTGAGAAGCTGCAAAAAGTACTCAAGAATATTTTGCCTTGTGTCAAACTTAAAAATTAGCTCCAGTTTATATTTATTAGGTTGGAAAGAAAGCAAAATAATTTTTTTGTTGAAACTTATATTCACTCAGAGAGATGATTTCCCACATGCTCAGTAACATACAGTGAATACTAAAACAGTATGGAGACGAGTCCCTGTGTTGTCGTGGCTAACGTGCTGGACTGTGACATCATAGTAAGTGTGTTCAATCCCTAGTCATGATATTGTGTTCACTTTTTGACTAATATCCTTAGGAAAGGTATGAACTCCTTTTTTAGCTCTGCAATGAAAAAATTTTATAAGATTGCACAAGAAGAATAAAGGGAAAAGAATGGATTTGTAAAAGTCGATGTGGAAAGTCTATAACAATTTGATACTAGATTGAGGGGGTCTTATAAATATACTACAACCTGACCACCTATCCTTGTCAATCCTCACCACCTTCATCTGACTTGATCTTCATTTAGCAAATTTTCAAAGTGCATATCACCTGCTAAAACCAATTCTCTTTATCCAATATAAGAAAGTAGAGACAAGTTTCCAAGACACACACGACAAGACAATAGACAAGCTGTGACACGACCCAGGCTCTTTCACCTAATCACTTTGATCCCAAGTAGTCCATATGATCAAAATTGCCCTGTCCTTTTGCACTCTGTTTCACAATGCAGTGTCAATAGGGAAGCTGGTAAACACTGAGACGACGGCCTCTTTTACCTTGTCCTAAACGTAAGTGTGCATTTACTAATTACGTTATGCCAGGCGCTTGAGTAATGAAATCTTTCTAATCAGCGTTTGAAATCAGTAAATACAGCTTTTGCTGCTGTTAGTAGTATATTTATATCCACGTCAGATAATTATTCCTTATAAACTATCAATTCCATTAGAGTTCAAAGAACGCCTTTGAATCACTAAGCTCTTTGGGATTTTCCAGCTTTATCTTCTAAAATAACAAAATATATTGATTGAATGTCATTTAAGGAGAGACTACAAAATACTTTTCTTCTCATCACCAAATATCTGTTACTTTTGATGGGTACCCCATCAAAAAGTGTCAAGGCCGATGTCCCATATAAACCCAAAATTTCTTTTATAGAAGTTCTATGTGCAGCAGAATTACAAGATGTAAAAACTGATTTTCTGATAGATTACACAATGACAGCCTTATCAAATTTGGAATATCTAGGAGGGATAGAAGCACAGCCTACAAAAAATTTTGTCATCAATTAAAGTTCTCCCCCAAAACTGAAATTTTTGAGTAATATATACAATGGCACTATCAAACATTTGAGTGTATGGGACAGGCTATTGTAATAGAAATCTCATGGATCTTCTTGATGAAACCATAACCCGAGAGATTATGTTTGTTTGGGTTTTATGGGATATCAACCTTTGTAGGCTATTTAATGCCAAATCCATTTTTATACAAATAAACAGTTCTATTGCCAACAATTCAGTTTAGTATAAGTACACAGTTTAATTGTCTAAAACATTTCTGTTTCAAGCTATTCAGTTTAGTCAAAAAGTTCCAATCAAACAATTCAGTTTAGTATAAGTAGAGTTTTTGTTTACACAAAGTTAAATGTCAAAACACTTCTATTTCAAACAATCCAGTCTAGCATACAAAAACAATTCTCTTTCAAGCAATTTAGTTTAGCATAAGTATGCAGTTTAAATGTCAAGACAGTTCTATTTCAAGCTATTCAGTTTAGCATAAGTATGTAGTTTAGTTCTATTTGACCCAAAGATAAGACCCTATCAGGTGCTACCATTCCAAGCCAGAGTGGACTTGGGAATGATGGCAATGAATGGGTACTCCACATTCCCCAAAGCTCAAGCATTACTGGAACCTCACCATCAGATTGTTGAGTATCATATCTAGAATACTTGTTAGTGGGGAGTCTTACCTCCCTGCAGAGAAGCAGTCGATGTATTCTACTGTTCCAGCCAACTGGGCAACTAGATAAATTAGCTCAATTCAATAACAAACATGACAGAAAAAGCTGATCTCAGAGATAATCAGTTGGGATTTAGCTTCCAGTGACTTCTGGCTTGTACTACAGTCAAAATTGCTATTGAAATGCCATTAACAAGATTAAGGCGAATGGAACAAGGCAGCTGATCTCAAAAAGTGAATATTGTCTATTGTTTTGAAAGGTTGAACGGAAGTTAAGATGATTATTTAAAATTCCTGGAGTTTTATTCAAAGGAAACTAGAAGTAATTGCCCCTTGTAGGCGACTTTTTTTCATAGATGTTTAAAGCTTGAATGCTTTCCGAACGTACATTATTTTCCTGAATATATTGTCTTCTTCAGTAGAATTTTTCTACCTTTTATTTTTCAGAGTACTGATTTTCATCAGGTACTTATTTATACACTTGTTCTGCTTATAGAATTTCCAATGCTGTTATCTATTCAGCCTTCTTTATCTTCTGCATTTTGCAGGGTTTTTGTTTGTTTGTCTTGATTTCATGCCAAAGGGAATAGTGCCCTTCCTGTTCTCTGCTCATGTTATCAGCAATGGCTGATATCACTGATTCACCTTGAATTATTGCCTATCAATATCATCAAGTCTTACTCTTCTGGTTTCCATTCTATATTTGCTGCTTCAACAGCCATAGAAACCTGATCTTTGTTAGGGGATTGTTCAGTTGTATCAGGCATTTGATCAGCTAATCTGACAGCAAGATCCCTGCCAGCCAGGCTTGACATGTGCTGATTGTATCCCTTACAGAGAAAGTAAGACCCCCACAAAAAGGGACATCCTGGATAAGATACTTAACTGCATTCGGTGATGAGACTCCTGTTATAGAGCTCTGGGATATATGAACAATTCCTTTATTGCCATGAATCCTATAATTAACAAATACTTACTAACCATTGTGTGATCTGGCCCACAGGCTTCAGGTTACTTACTATTCCTGCCATTACTAAGAGGTCACCCATCTCAGAACTGAACTGAGTTCACAACATAACTTTGGTGGCATCACGGTGCTTTCAGTGTGGCTTGGCAGTAAGTCTCAAAGAGTTGAACTTTAAAATTTTTCTGTATATGTTCACATTAAAATCTGATTGTCATTTTATATATATATATATATATATACATATATTGAAGAGTGTCTACTTAGGCAGCAAATTATTATTTAACCAAATTTTGTTAAAGAGGATGGAACACTGTTTGTTTATTACTTTGAATTTTATTTTATCAAGTCTCCTTGTTATTTTTCTTGTGTCAGGTTCTAGATGGTAAAGAAATTAAAAATAATAAACAAACGGTGTTCCATTATCTTTATCAAAACTTGCTTGAATATATATATATATATATATATATATATATATGAGAGACAAATATAGATTGACACAAAAAAAATGAAATAAACACATACCTAAACAAAATAACTGAGAAAAACAGTTACTACTAATTTGAAGCACATATTTCTCATGCTTAACAAATATCAATAGCAAAGATCATAAAATGGTCTGTTTGAAACAGTAGATGCCAAAAAATGATTTCCATTCAATGAATGGATATTCTATGTTACCAGTTCATTGTTTGGTCCCTTGTTTCCGGTATATGAACACATTTAAAAATGGTGGTGTCCTTGTGGTGTAATGGTTACAGCCCTGGACTGCAGAATCTTTGCAAGCGAGTTCAAACTCCTGTTGTGCTATTATGTTCACTTTCGGACAAACACCCTTGGGAAAGGTATGAACCCCCTTATACTCCCAGCTATAACTGCTATTCTTCTAGAAGGACGGCTTTGGCATTGAATAACCCACAAAGGTTGCTGTGCCATTAAACAAAGAAACCAAACCAAATCATTTAAAAGCTTTTTTAAAAACTTTATTCACAAAATCTTTTCACTTCATAAGGATCTAACTATTAAAACATAAGTATTTACAATAAAATATTCTTATTTATCTTATTGCTTTTGTTCCTCTCTTTACATATATATATATATATATATATATATAATTCATTGATTCAAATTTGGTTTGGAAAAAATTGTTAAATTTTAAACAGTAAATTTAGATGTCTAAACAAAGCCTGAGTTAAAATTTTAGTTTGTGGTAATATGTTTTCTTGAAGTTATTGAAGTTATTTGATGCATTTAAAAAAAAAACTACCTGCTGAAGTTATTAGATAAAACCAAATAATCACCTTACTACTTGGATGCTAACTAAACGGCTGAAGAAGAAGCTAGATGGCAATTACACAAGAATGTTTAGAGCAATATTGAACAAGTCCTAGCGGCAACACCCTACAAGACCTCAGCTGTATGGCCACTCGCCTCCCATCACGAAAACTATACAAGTTAGACAAGCTAGACAGGCAGGACACTGCTGGAGAAGTAAGGACAAACTCATCAGTGATGTACTCCTATGGACCCCCGCATATGGCCAAGCAAAAGCAGGATGACCAGCTCGAACATACATACAGCAGCTATGTGAGGATACGGGATGTAGCCTGGAAGACCTGCCAGAAGCGATGAATGATGGGGAGAAGTGTCGAGAGAGGGTCAGGGTTATCCATGCTACTGGCACGACATGATGATGATGATGACTTGGATTGGATAAAATCCATCCTTTTGCCCATCCATCAGGTCCATCTAATGTCACTCAAGATTCATTCATGAAAATTACTTTAGAAAAGTCAATTTTCCAGTATTACTTGGCCCAATTTCAATGCTTTAAGATAGTTGCTTTATTCCGAGAAGGTTGTCTAGATTTTTTTACAGATCCTAATTCACATAGTATTCAACTCTTTTTACCTTTTTTGACTCCCTCAATTCCAGCCTTTTCTAAGATCTGAGTGCAGGTCAAGAGTGGTTGTTTCACCTTAACTCGCTTTAGTTCATCTCATGGAACAAGATCTTTAAACCTTTTCCTTTGCTTTGAGTTCTCAACTTAGTTGTATTTTCAGCAGTCTTCTTTATCATTTGATGGTCACAGCAAAGCTCTTGTGATATCTCCTAAGTAGATATTTCCGGTCTCAATAACTTTGCTATTTTCTGTTTGTTATCAGTTGTTAGATCATTTCTTAGTATTCATATTTCAACATATATTATCGAAAAAAAGCAAAAATAGTTTTAATCATATTTCAGAGTTCTTAAGTTAATATTAGTTTAAACTGCATCTTCATTAATTCCAAATATCTTGAAAACTAACCATCAAAAATAGCAGAAAATTTACTTAGATATATTCCTAAGAGTGGAAATAGATTAGCTGAAATTTGACAAATATTAATGCAGAATCTTTTGAATTATTGAGGTTTATTTGATTTGCTTAATAACTTTAGACAGGCTATATATATATATATATATATAGCAGTTTTCTTTTTAAATGGATTTTTCAATAAATATCAATGGTTTACAAATATTTGTTTTAGAATTGCTGGACATTTTTATTTTTTATTTAGAAATCAAACCACCTCAATAGTTTTCACCGAAACTGTGGAGAAAATTCAATATCATTTTACCTTACAGAAAACCATACTGACATAAAGAAATAGTTCCAGTATCAAAAAAAACTCTATCAGCAAGATTTTGAATAAATCAACACTATCCAAAAAGGGGTGTCTGGGATGTGACATTAAACAGTATCTGATTGGGAGGCTCCAACTCAGGACATCTGGAGAGTAAGTGCACCTCTTCATTGCCATTACTCACTGGTTAATTCTGACCGGGAGTAGTAGTAATTGTTAGTGTACCATCAATCGCTCAAATTGATCCATTCAAAAAATATAGATATTTGATACAAATACTTTGAGCCATATAACAGTAAATTATTCTTTTAATCATTGGATGTACTATGAAAGAAAAGTTATGTTGGCAACTGTAGTCGAGGCTGACCCAAAGACTCCCTTATTAATAGCTACTATATCAAGGTGTAGGGAAGGCCACTACTCATTTCCGTGGATTGCTCCACTTTACCCTTGATCCGTACCTTAGAATTCAGAGAGTTAAGCAAAGTGGCATCAAGTACCATTTTTTTTAGTATTTGATATGACTTGACCTGAGATTGAAACTCAGTCTCCTGGAAAATTAGCACAAACTAATCTAATAAAAATCTTGGCCGCTTTAGAGATGAAGCAAAAAAATTATAAAGCTAATCTTTATACTTTTCTAACTAAATACTTTTATGAAACACAGGTTTGTGCAAGTGCAATTCTCTTTATACTTAGCACACCTATGTCCTAGCAACCTTTTCTTCTTTTCTAATCTTAAAGTTCATCTCAAGAATAAGAGATGTGAGAACATGGAGTATATTAAAAGAAAAGTGACAGTTTCAGATCATATCAAATGTGTACTTGTACTTTCAGAGGTGCTTCAACCTATGAAAACTTGCTAGAATTGTTGTATTGATTGTTAAGGGAACTATTTTAAAAAAAATTAATGCTATATTCATTGTTTATTTCTTTCTGGGTAAATATAGCTTTAGTCTTAGGTACCTTTTAAACACACCTCATATTTTCACTTGTTTGTTTTCAACCACTATTATTTCTCTTTTCTGTACATAAACCAATGTCACATAAATTAACGTCATTGAATGTTTCAAGATCCTTTGAGCTATTTTCAATTAGAATTCATTCAATATAAGGTTTTGTAGATTATTATTTATCTCAAAGAGGAAATGTTTTTGGAAATGCTTAAAAATCATGTACAACCCTACACAAGGTGCTTTCAAAAAAAAATCTTGATTAGTTTTTTAAGTTTTATAAGAATCTGTTGTGTGTTACCACAACAAAAGTATTTGCTGGGATTAATGAAAAGAAAAAAGAAAATAAGTTAAAAAATGTAGCAGGTCCCAGAAGCCTCTGACAGGAAGCAGGGAGAGTACATGCTTAAAGAAATAGACTTCCTGGCACCAAAGAGAAATCCATATTCACTTCAGCCGTACGCCTGATACTGGATGGACTTCTTCTTTTTAGGCGCTAGTGAGTAAAGCATGTGTTCACTGAGTCTCAGAGTTGGGAGAAGGTCATGTCTCCTGTTAGCTGCGGCCTCAGTTGAAAACATCTACTGGACATACCATAAACTTCCAACTCATAAACCAATTGAAAATTACTCTAATATATCTTACAACCTTGTCTGGGAAACACAACTATGTCTAATGGTTTAGAAAAAAATTCACCATCATGAGCTAGTTGTTAAACCCTGAAATAAAGTTTTGAATTGAAAGGTATCCTTGTCACTGTCCTTTCTTTCCTTCCTTCCTTCCTTCCTTCCATAATTTTCTTACAGCCTTCTACAGACACAAAAGCCAACAAGTTAATGAAGCAAGAAAAAGAACAAGAGTCAGATAATTTAAACCTAAAATCAACGACTGACAACCAACAACCACAGCCTCTACAATAACTTATGAAACAAACAAATAATCAACAAATCTTCTTATTCCCTATATATTCAACTATGCTCTTCTCTCTGGTTAAGGCTTAGAACTTTTTGAATGAACCACATATATTGTCCTCATATATCAGGTTAGTAGTATATTAGGTGTGTATAAACATTTCCAAACTGTATACACTGTTTAAAGACCAATTTTTGATAAAAACTTTATGTTCACATCTAATAAAACATGTTGTGGTATGATGGTCATCATCATAGGAAATGAACATTGGTGTCCCAAATTCAAAACCTGGATAAGGCTGTTTAAACTTCACTTAGCGCTAATACAGTGTAACTAGAATATAAGAGACCTCGGACATAAGAGAAACCCTGATATAAGAGAGATTGTATCTGGTCCCAAATTAAAGCCTGTGTTACCTAAACAAAATAGACCAAACCCAGATATAAGAGACTTATTCTGTGATACCAAAAAACTCTCTTATATCCGGGTTACACTGTACCCTTAGGAAAGGTAAAATTCCAAGAGTTGGGCAGACTGTGCTTTTTACCTTAATATAGCAACTAAGATTAATATTTTCAAATTCTTTAATTTGTTGCTTAAATCAAGACTTTTCAACTTTTTTTTACTTGATGCATCTCTTGTAACCAACTTTAATTTCCATTTAAACCCAAATAAATTAGCTGAATATTAAATTACAAATCTGATTTACTAGCATTCGAAACAATTTACAATAGAAAAGAATTAGTAAATAATAAATGCAAACGCACCTTTAATTCTAGAATAATTTTTTTTTCAATGGAAAGAATTGGTTTGGTGAGAAGATTAGGTTGTTAGTTTGTAAAACCGATGTGATGTCAGAGCCAGGTTCTTCTTTCATGTAAATGACGCGTATTTTTCAATAGGTTTAATGTGAACAATACATCAATATTGACCATCACATCCGATTAGGCATTCTACTGAGTATAAATTATCTGCCAAGTAATTCATATGATCTGGCTTTTATTTTTCTTCTGCTACATAAGGATTTATAAATGCAAACTAATAACTTCAGGAAATACACATTTTAATTTGAATCACTCTGAAGTTTGTTAGTTTGTTTATTTTGGTTTTATGGCATATCAACCCTTGTAGGTTATTACATACTAAATCCATTTTTATATATATAAACAGTTTTATTTCAAACAATTTAATTTAGCATAAGCATACAGCTTAAATATCAAAAACAATTCTATTTCAAGTTATTCAGTTTAATCAAACAGTTCTATTTCAAATTTGGGGAATGCAGAGTACCCCTTCATTGCCATTGCTCCCAGGTACACTCTGGCCCGGAGTGGTAGCCCTATCTGTGGGTTAAATAGAACTAACTGCATACTTATGCAAAACTGAATAGCTTGAAATAGAAATATTTTTGACAATTAAACCGTACTTACATTTAAACTGCATGCTTATGCTAAATTGAATTATTTGAAATGGAACTGTTTTTTGACTTTGAAACTATACTTACACTAAACTGAATTGCTTAATATAGAACTGTTTTGACATTTAACTGTGTATAAACAAAATCTGTACTAATACTAAATTGTATTAGCTGAATTAGAACTGCTTGACTAAACTGAATAGCTTGAAATAGAAATGTTTTTCACAATTAAACTGTACTTACATTTAAACTGCGTACTTATGCTAAACTGAATTAATTTGAAATAGAACTATTTTCATAAAAATGGACTTGGCGTTAAATAACCTACAAAAGTTGATATGCCATGAAACCTAAATAACCAACCAACCAAACAAACAACCAACCATCTATTTTAAAAAATTCAGTTCAGCATAAATACACAGTTTAGTTCTATTTGACCCATAGATAGGACCCTATCAGGTGCTATAACTCCGGGCCAAAGTGGACCTGGGAGTGATTGCAATGAATTCCACATTCCTCAAAGCTCCAGCATTACTAAAGGCTCATCATCAGATTGTTTAATGTCATATCTAGGACATTCATTGTGGGAGTGTCTTACTCCTCTGCAGAGACGCAGTCCGTTTATTCTACAGCCCCATTCTAAAGAAAAAATGATTAGTGCAATTATGAGTAAATGTCACTCATTTATTTCTGGAGTGAAAAAAGCTGACAAAAAAAAAATAATTAAAAAAGAAAAAATGCAGGTAGCGAACAAAACAAGTGGTTCTTTTTAAAGCTCTTTGTCATTTTTAAAATATACTAACAAAAACAACAAAGTTTAAAGGATGTTGGTATGAATAATTCAGTGAATTGTCTACTCAGATTTCATTAGAATTTTCAATGTTTTAAAGCATCATGTTATATCTCCTGGTATTTGCCTAAGAAGCATGTACTTTAAAATTAACATAACATGAACATGCCAAGAGACGTTAGAAGACAATTGTTTGGCAAGAATCATTGCATATTTGGCAAGCATGTATTGCTTTTTGTGGCGCAGGTTTAAATTTGGCACATTGCAACAACAGACATTAAATAATGTTTTCCTCTGCTAGATTTGATTATGTATATATTATAAGTTGTAAGTAAAGTTGCCGACTGTAGTTAAGGGCGACCCGAAGGTTCCCTATTTCAATAGCTACAACACTGAGGTGTAGGGGAGGGTGCTACTCCTTTCCATGGATTGCTCCACTTTGCTCTTGATCCTTACCTTATGCTGCTGAGTGCAAAGCAAGGCAGCATCAAGTACCATTTTTTGAGTCTTTAGTATGACTCAACCTGGGATTGAACCCCAGTCTCCCAGACCATTGGCGACCACTAACTATTTTGCCAATGGCTCGGTTATTAAAAAAAGTAAAGTTGGTGACCTTATTTGAGGGTGACCCAAAGGCCACCTTTTCAATAGCTACTACACCGAGATGTAGAGGAGGGCACTACTACTTTCCCTGGATTGCTTCACTTTACCCTTGATTTATACCTTATAGTGCTGAGGGCTAAGAAAGACTGCTGCAAATACCATTTTTTGCGTCTTTAGTATGGCTTGACCTGGGATTGAACCTCGGTCTCCCGGACCATCAGTGAATACTCTACTCATTAGACCAATTTGTCAATAATGCTTGTAATAATTATTCCTGACTATTAACTATCTCTTTATTCCTGGTTTTCAACATATTTCTGTAAACTTTTCTAGGGCTCTGTCTATATATATATATATCCAGTAGGTATCCAAACACTATGGATATGGAATATTTGTTTATAGAATATATGAGGGATTCCATATAATCCTATTGGAGTGCTCAATGTATGGCTATTATATATATCATTCAGGGCGTATATATGAAAACTCACTGAGCAAATATAATGTAAATGGAAGAAAACTTAACCACTTCTTCCATTTATGTTTTATGTTTTATATATTTATATATATATATATATATATATATATATATATATATATTGTATGAAGGAGAAAATACAGACATAAATGTTTGAGAAAATATTTTTTTTTGTAAATTTAATTAAAACTATTTTTGGCCTTTGGCCATAATAAGACGATGATTATTTCAAAATTGATTGCATTTTAAGACTAATCATCTTATGAATGCCAGAGAATTGGTATTTGTTTGAATAAGAGATGAACTTTATCTTAATCAGCCCAGTTGGCTGGGCTGTAGAATACATCAATTGAGTCTCTGCTGAGGAGTAAGAACCCCACTGAGAATGAATGTCTTGGATATGATACTAAGTCATCTGATAGCGAGGCTCCAGTCCTGGATCTTTGGAAAATGTAGAGTACCCCTTCACTGCCATTACTCCCAGGCCTGCACTGACCAGGAGTGTTAGTACCTGTTGGGGTCCCATCAATAGGTCAAATAGAACAGTTTGATCATTTAACTGTGTGCAAACAAATGATTGATTTTAAATCGAATTGTTTGTGTTACATAGCAATGGTTGAAACCATTTAACTGTGAACAAATGAATGAGTAATGTTAAACAGAATTATTTGTGTTAAATAGCATCAATGGAAACCATTTAACTGTGTGCAAAAAATAAATTCTGGTTTATTTAAATGATATATTTACAAATCATATATATTTAATACTTACAAATCATTTATATCTAACAGATAAATATATATATATATATATATATATATATATATATATATATATATATATATATATATGTGTAGTACTTTCTAAGCTTTTTTATTAGATATGGTACAAACCGCATGAATGGAGCACTCAATGAGAATATATATATATATATATATATATATATATATATATATGTATATAAACATGATTTTGTAGAAGAAACCTTCATGGGTTGATATGCCATAAAACCCACCAACCAAACTTTTTCTTAATTACTTAAACGTTTTAAAGATATTTTCAAATGTGGAATAACTTTTTTTGGAGACACTATTAGGCAAAAAAATCAGTCTATAAAAATTAATGAATTTTCGATTAATGATTTGATGTGTGTGTGTGTATGTGTGTGTGTGTAAAGTCCATAGCTGAGCACCTGTGTCGTTCCTCGCCACAATAAACAAAATCACCTGTGTAAGTTGTTTTGCCGCAATGACAAAATTCTAATGACTAGACATTAAAAACGTTTATGTATTTCCTTTCATATCATCTTCACTTCTTATTTACTTATTTATTTTTGGGTTACAAAATAATTCATAGCCCAGTCAGCTGGACCTGTAAAATACACCAACTGCCTCTTAGCAGAGAGGTAAGACTCCCTTGAAGGAGTGTCCTCTGAATGACACTGAACTATCTAATGATGAGGCTCCAGTGATACTGGAATGCAGTGTACTCCTTTATTGCCTTCGCTCCCAGGTCTACTCTGGCCTGGAGTGGTAGCACTTGATAGGGTCCAATCTATGGGTGAAATAGAACTAAACTGTGTACTTACGCTAAACTGAACTGTTTGAAAGAGAACTGTTTATATATATAAAAATGGATTTGGCATTAAATAACCTACAATAGTTGATAGGCTATAAAACCAAACAATACCATTAACTTTGTTGACAGACTAAACTGAATTGTTTGAAATAGAGCTGTTTGATCATTTAACTGTGTGTATACAAATGACATATATTTAGTAGAATTGTTTGTGTTATATCGCAATATGAGAGAACATTTAACTGTGTGCAAGCAAATGATTAATATTAAATAGAATTATTTGTATTTGATAGAAATAAGTGGTGTAATGGTTATCGTCGTAGGAAATGGGCACGGCGACACGATTTCAAATCCTGGCCAAGACTGATTGCATTTCACATAGCACTAATACCCTCGGGAAAGGTATGAATCCAATTATTCTCCCTCCAGCTATGGGTAAATAGTAGGGCAGACTAGGTTCTTCAGCCTTTGTGAGGCAACTAGTCTATGAGAAGAAAAACTCTGAATTCAAACCTGTTAAACTTCGCTTAAAGATTGACCTTGTGTCATATCCAGCCTGAGCGGAGTGGTTGGTAAATATGGATAGAAATAAGTGAAACCATTTAGTTGGGTGTAAAAAAGTGAATTCTGACTCACTTAAAAATGTTATCGAAAAAATGTGTTTAGAAATCATATATTTAATGATTGGCTTGATGGTTTGGTTGTTTGCAAATGGCCCAGGAGACCAGGGTTCAATCCCGGATCGAGTCATATCAAAGACTCAAAAAATGGTACTTGATGCCTCCTTGCTTAGCACTCAGCATTATAAAGTACAAATCAAGGGTAAAGTGAGGCAATCCAGGGAAGGAGTAGTGCCCTCTCCTACACCACAGTGTAGTAGCTATTGAAAAGAGACCTTTCAGAGCATCCTCGACTAAGGTCACTAACTTTACTTACATATAATGGTTGATATGCCAAAAAATCCAACCAAACCAAACTAAACCAAACCAAAAAATTTCAGTAGATTTTTTTGATACCCACATTGACAGAAAAAACAATAACCTGACACAAAGGATATGATTCTTTATGTTTAATTGCTGTAAAAACATTGGACAAACTGATTAATATTAGAATGATTTCACTACTTGTGAGTTTTTCACACCATCATTATCTGGTGGTATTTCGCAGGAGTCTGGATTCTTCTTAATATTCTAACAGACCTTAACAATGTTGTCGTCTGGATTGCTTCAATTTCTCTTCGGATTTCCAATTCATCCAGTTCTCTTCCCAACCTTTAAGGATCATTCCAAGTGTGCCAATCACAATTGGTATCACAATCACCCTCACGTTCCACAGCTTTTTCAGTTTTCTAGCATGGTCTAAGAGCTTGTCTCTTTTTTTCGTTTTCTTTGATTTTCACTCTGTGGTCTGCTGGTGTTTTATAGGCTGATACAACTATACGTATACATATACATGTGGAAACATAATCAACAATGTTTCTCGATTGATGGCTGGGTTGAAGGTCATTATGTTACACAGGGAAAGCAAATGGAATAATTTATCATTTTATTACTCTGTTAGAGTTTTTCACATCATTGTTAGCAGATGGTTTTTCACTGGAGTTTGAGTAACAGCAAGTCTCCTCAAGTCTCCAGGACTCCTCTCTGTATTCTGGCCGTTTTCAATAATGCTGTCGTTTGGATGGTGTCCACTCGTCTGCCAACTTCCAAGTCTTCCAGGCCCTTTAATAATCCTTTAGTTACTGTACTAAAAGCACCAATCACACTGGGTACAATCCTCACCCTCAAGTTCCACAGCTTTTTTCAATTCTCTAGCAAGGTCAAGGTACTTATCCTTCTTTTCACATTCTTTCAGTTTTATTCTGTGGTCAGCCGGGACAGCAAAGTCAGCTATTATCATTATTATTATTATTATTATTATTTAAATGAAAGTTCAAGTTTTTTTCTAATATTTGTTAGGTTTTAATTGGACAGCTGTCACATTATTTTTAAAATGAATTTTTATTACATTTTAACAGAACAAGCAATTTGCTGAATTCCTTGCATTTTTTTGTGAGTTGTTTTTTTTTTCTTTTCAATAATATCTGTATGTTAAACTGAAAATTACTGAATTTTTATGGACATGGGAGATTTGAATGAAAGGTATCCATTAACAAGAGAAAGGAGTGCCAGAAAAAAAAAGAGCTGAAAAAAAAAAAAAATCTAAAAACAAGATTTCCTCAAGACTTTTTTAATATTTATTAAAGAAATGCAAAGAAAACAAAACTAAATAATCGCATCATCTTTTTTGTGGATACTGCTTTACTCATTTTAATATAAATATTTGAATTCTTTTAAACATGCATTTAAAAAAAAAATATTACCAAGTCTATCAATGTAAGTCAATAAATATGCCTTTTCATTCATAAATATTTGGCAGGTGGTTCTGTCTCATGCAATAAATCATCAAGCAACTGTTTTTAGAGGTCCTTTATATCAGCAGTTCCTAACCATTTAACTGCAAAAGATGTGCTACCTGGTTACAGAAAACCTGCAGATTTGAAAGTATAGTGTCAGCTAGATCTTGTTACATATTTAATAAAGAAACGCAAAGAAAACAAATAAATAATCATGTCAGTTTTTATGGATATTATGTGTTGTATCGTCAACTGTTGTATCATACTAAGGAAAAGATACTCAGTGAAAATAAAATTAATTGTTTATTAACTCAAGTGTTACAATCCAACTAGTATTATAAATCTTGCGTTGTTGGTATTATGTCTGGAGTTGGTCTTACTACTGACCGATATCTTTCGGAGCTGTCTCTCTGCTTCTGCTTCTGTCTCTGCCTCATGCTTTAAAAACATGGCATCTTTATACTTCTGTGATACCGGAAATCACGTGATACGAGCCACTATACAACAGTTTGTAAATCTTTTTAATGTTAATATTTAAACAAGTCATTGTAAATGAACAAAATATATATTTTCATTCATAATTATTTGTTGTTTTATGTAGTAAATTATCGAGGGACTGTTTTTAGGGAAGCTTTATATCAGCGTTTCCCAAATATTTGACTATAAAAAATGTGATACAAGGCTACAGAAACCTTGCAGATTTGAAAGTATCTGAGACAGCAACATCTTTGCATAGTAGTGGAACAATATTATTTGGGGAGGTTTTGATGAAGTAACGCTGCCAGCTTATGAATATGCGCATTGGTATCACACACACATGCTATGCAAATATTGCCATACAGCACACATATAGAAGATACGTAAGTGGCAACCAAAAGCTGTATAGCACCAGTAGTAGTCATGCCAGATGCCCTGAGTCCAGTCGCTAAGTGGACACCATGCTGTACTTGCCCAGTTGGCTGGGGCTGTAGAATACACTGACTACACCTCTGCAGACGGGGTAAGACCCCACCACCAATGAGTGTCCTGGATATGACACTAAACAATCTGATGGTGAGATTCCAGTAATGCTGGGGTTTTGGGGAATACAGAGCACCCCTTCATTACCATTGCTCCCAGGTCCACTCTGGCCGGCGTGGTAGTACCTGATAAGGCCCTATCTGTGGGTTAGATAGAACTAACGTCCTACTTATGCTAAACTGAAACCTTACTTACATTTAAACTGCATGCTAATGCTAAACTGAATTATTTGAAAAAGAACTGTTTTTTGACATTGAAACTGTATTCACTCTAAACTGGATTGTTTATCATAGAACTGTTTTGACATATAACTGTGTGTAAACAAAATCTGTACTTATACTAAACAGAATTAGCTGAATTAGAACTGCTTGACTAAACTGAATAGCTTTAAATAGAAATGTTTTTCACAATTAAACTGTGTCCTCATGCTAAACTAAATTGTTTGAAATAGAACTGATTATTCACATAAAAATGGATTTGACATTAAATAACCTACAAAGGTTGATATTCTATAGAACCCAACCAACCAACCATGCTGTATGCACCATCCATGCTCCAGTTCAACCTCAACTAATACAGCTGACCTCAGCAAACCCAACAACCTTGTTATATATTTATAAAAGAAATGCAAAAGAAATGGAACTAAATAATCATGTCATTTTTTATGGGTAGTATTCTAGTGGCGCAGTTGGTTAGCATATACGACTGCTAACCAATTGTATAGTGGTTCAATATCACTGGGGGGGTGTTTATCCATCAAGGAAAAGAGTAGTGCCCTTCCCTTCACTTCGGTGTAGTAGCTATTGAAAAGGAAGCCTTCGGGTCACCCTTGACTAAGGTTGCCAACTTTACTCTACTTTAGTATTCTAGTCATTTTAATATTAACATTTCACTTCCTTTAAACATGCATTTTTATTTCTTTACAATGTCATTGAAAGCAAATAAATGACATTTTTGTTCTTAAATGTTTGACAGATTGGGTGGATAGTTTCACAAAGTAAACGGTCAAGTAACTATTTTGGGAGTACTTTATAGCTGTGTTTCCTAATAATTTGGTTACAAAATGAGCAACCTGACCCCAAGGAAGCCTTATTGATTTGAAGCTATGTGAGTCAGTTGCACCTTTCTTCATTTCCTGTCATGCCCACTGATATAACTATATGAAGGTGCAGTACTTAATCATATTACATGGGAATTATAAGTCGATCATTATTAAAGATAAGGAAAATTGCTTACAAATGACTTGAAGCTTGATCCTTTAAAACTTCGGTTAAAGCTATTCATCAATATTCATGGAAATTAGGCTATGAAATATATTGAAATACCTCCTTGTATATTTTATATATATATATATATATAGTAAGTAAAGTTGGCAACCTTCGTCGAGGGTGACCCAAAAGCTCCCTTTTCAATAGCTTCTGCACCAAGGTGTAGAGGAGGGCGCTACTCCATTCTCGGGATTCCTCCACTTTACCCTTGATCTGTACCTTATAATGCTAACGTGCTAAGCAAGGACGACATCAAGTACCATTTTTTTAAGTCTTTGGTATGACCTGGTATTGAACCCCTGTCTCTAGGACCATTGATATATATATATATATATATATATATATATATATATATATATATATATATATACTGTTGGATTCATTTTCATTTTCTCATATATATATATATATATATATATATATATATATATATATATGAGAAAATGGAAGTGAATTCAACAGTATGTAAAAATACAAATATGAAAAAACTAGGTAGTCAGAGAATGATTTTATTTATAGTTGAATTATTTTCCAGTGTTAAAGATTTTGGTTTTTATATCAAGCCATCATTAGGGCAATATTAATATGTTATGTTGTATCGTAGAATTTTACTTGATTTTAAAATGTAACAAAAAATAGGGGGAAAAATCTAAGCATTCTTTTTCTTTTAGAAGTATTCTGTTTTAAAGCTATGGAACATAATTAGTGTTTGAAATAAATTTTTGATTTTTTTATCATTTTATCTTTTTTAGCAAATACATTATTCTCTAAAATAAATCCTAAATGCTCATGGCAAAGTTTTGAAACAGAATGCTACTAACAGCAATAAAATGCTAAAAGTTTTTTAATTTTTTTTTGATTCATTCTAAAATTGAATATAGTTCAAAAGATGTAGTCTCACATATTATCAGTGCCCTGATGATGGTTTCATATAACAAAAAACTGAAATGATTAACATTGGCAAATAATTCAGTAATAAACAAAATCATACCTTG
>OY757918.1:36244400-36386900 GCA_963585895.1 Sepioteuthis lessoniana | reverse complement strand
AGACGTATATTATGTATGTCTAATAATTATATATTTAAGGATCATTTAAAATTTTTTAAGCCTCACTCAGAAAGAAGAGCATAGCTGAATATTTTTGCTATGGCAAAACACTACCACTTCTCATAAAACTAGAATAACTCGTTCAGATTTCTCTTTTTATTTCTGCGCATGAAATGCCCATGCAAAGTTGAGAGGTGTACAACAAATTTAAAATCTGGATGAAGCTTAAAACCTTTTGAATGAATCTTATATATATATATATATATATATATATATATATATATATATATATAAAAGTATAGTTGGTGACCATAGTTGAGGGTGACCTGAAGGCTCCCTTTTCAATAGCTACTACACTGAGATGTAGGGGAGGGAGCTACTTCTTTCTCTGGATTGTTCCACTTTACCCTTGATACATAGCTTATAATTCTGAAAATTAAGCAAGGATGTATCAAGTACAATTTTTTTAGTCTTTGGTATGACTTGACTTGAAACTCAGTCTCTGAGGCCATTGGCAAACACTCTACTCACAAGGTAAATGAGAGTGACCTGAACATACAGAGAGAGAGAGAAAGATGAATAAAAATGCAGACAGAGAGTATATAAATGTATGTGTGTGGTTAGGGGGTGAACAGCAGTCCCTAAAAACTGGCCTTGGGCTAATATTCACCTCCCAGCCAAAAATAACGGTAACCAAAGTGTTAAGTATAATAGTATTTTTTTTTCAAATCAATTCTCAGTGCTAAAATAATTTTGAAAATTGTTTAAAAGACTAATGCAAACAGTAATGAAATTTCCTAACAGAATTTAATCCTGGTATTATTTAAAAAGTATTTGGCATATCTGTCTGTTGTCTAATAAATCATTAATTATAACCCCATTAGTAACTTCTTGGCTATTGGATGAAAAATTTAATCTTTATTGATCCTTCTCTCAAAGATATTCTCTAAGCCTTTCATTAACAATAATCAGCTTTGTCATTCCCAAAAAAATTTAAATTTAAGATGACCCTTTTCCATGAAATAGTTTCTAGGAACTGATTGTTTAAAGAAAGAAATTCCTATTTGATGCCCTGATTCACAGGGATAACTAAGTTGCATCCATTACAAAAAAAATGTTATTTTTACCATTTACATAGTATTTTAGTGATGCAAGGAATTTTCAATAGATATGATGAATACTGCCAAAGAAGTTCACAAATGGAAGTGCTGTTTACAGTTGCCCCTTTTTTTCAAGAAAATCAATGGTGATGGGTCCTTTCATGAGTTTCTTTACTAACCACCGTGCCAGGACCTATTACTTTACTGGAGAGTCAGTGTGCTTCCTCTCCACGGACTGTCTGTTCAACCCCGGCTTGTGGTGGCAAACTCATGTTTAGCCTATTCATAAACATTTTTTAATAAAACATGCTTCTCTGTATACATCACACATTCTTTTTTAAATTTCATATGGTTTGTACTTGCCTTTCACCAAAATTTTAATGACAGACCTGGACCACATTGTTTGATTTGACACTATTTTGAATCGCCTCAATATAAATATTTTTGTGCGATTAAAAAGTTTTTTTTGCTATAAACCAATTCCAAGCAATTCAGAGTTTATGTTTTTGGAAAAATTCTGGTTTGGTTTGGTATATGGCATATCAACCATTGTTGGTTATTTAATGCCAAGTCTGTTGAAATATACATCAAGTATATTGGATTTATAAACACATTTTGTTGATAACATTTTAAGCGAGTATGAGCAAATTTTTTCCACACCATTAAATGAATTCAAGTATTGCTATCTAACACTAATAATTCTACTTTGTATTAACCATTTGTTTGCACACAGTATAGTGGATACAAGTATTACTATTTCACACTAATTATTCTATTCAATATAAGCCTTTTGTTTTGCACACAGTTAAATGGTTCCAAATGTTGCTTTATATGACTAACAATTCAGTTAAACTCTCATTTGTTTATGCACAGTTAAATGATCAAACAATTCTATTTCTAACAATTCAATTTCATTTGTTTGCACACATTTTAAATGTCAAACAGTTCTATTTGACACATAGATAGAGCCCTTTCAGGTACTACCAGTCTGGGCAAGAGTGAACCTGGGAGCAATGGCAATGAAGAGGTACTCCAGATTACCCATAGCTCCAGCATTACTGGAGCCTCACTATGCGATTGTTTTATGTTATATCAAGGACACTCATTGGGGAGGTTTTAGCCTCTGCAGAGAAACAGTTGGTGTATTCCACAGCCCCAACTGACTAGGCTGGGAAAAATTCAGTAAAAAGCGTTTTTTTTTTGGTTTTTTTTCTACAAAAAAAATCCCACTAATTTATCGAATGAGCCTCATATACGTCTGATTGATGGAAATGCTGTAAACAAACTTAAAGTCATCCACAGTTAATAATAAAAACTCAGTTATACAATAGGCACTTGTCTGATATGAATACAGATGTAACTTTCTAGTATTATTTTCTGACTCATTGCAACAAATTTTATAATCTTACAAAGAAGAAAATATTTCCACTGCTTTCCAAAAGTTAAGCAGTTTGTGTCTATAACTTCTGCAATCAATGTCTTTTTTATTTCAACTGAAAAAATTATATCTTTCAAAAGTAACTTTTACTTAAAACCAGCAAGGTAACATAGTGTTCATACAGAGTTGGTGAGAAATTAACAATAGCTTATTTTCGCACAGCACCGACTTTTTCACCTATTGCACATGCCTGAGGTACCCTTAGAGGGTAATGCAGACAGAATCTAAGCAATTTTTGCATGCACCCCATGGAAGGTTTGCTTTCTACTGAGAACTCAGCATTGACCTAAACTTGTCTATCATTTTGGCCTTGCGGGGGAATTAAATAGATTCTACCTAGCATTACTATTTTTTAAAGCTACAAAAAGGAAAAAGAATCATGAAGTCACCACCAGGTTTTATTATACAAAAAATAACTTATTTCATTCTATGTAACCTAAGAGTACTGACAATTTTTCTAGTGAACAAACTACTTTTAAAATGATCAGATCAAAATGATCTATATGTATTAAAAATTCCTAAGTGTATCTATCTATGTATGTACCAAGTGTGTATATATATATATATATATATATATATATATATATATATATAAATATATATTAAGTTAGAAATCACTATGACAAAATTACCATGAATTGTTAACTCGGCAACGCTTATATGTGGCATGAACCAGTGGCCCAGTGGTAGAGTTTTGGCTTCTGCATACTGTGGTTGTTGGTTCGATCTCCAGTGGTGGAGATCATGGTGTGCACTACTGATGAGACCTAATAAGGTTGAAACAGCTGTTCAGTGCTCCGTATGTCACATGTAGGTGTGTGCCAGATTTTCTTGTCATGGTGATTTCTAACTTAATATATCAATTCCTCCATTCATAATTATATATATATACATATATATATATGTTTACATACATTGCATCATTGCATGAACCCTTATGTCATGATAAAAATGAATACATTTATGATCACTGTCCTAATCTGATGTGGATAGACGATAGGCTAGCATCTAAAAACATTTTTTGGATGGTGTGTTATCTACCGTGACTGCCTTTGTGATCTACCATTTGACATGTGGGACACCCCTGATTTAAACTTACTGGATGTGATTAAAAAGTGGAGACTCCACATAGCTTAATAACCAACTTGCTGGACTGTCACTTTGATGTAACCAAGTTGTACTATTACAGTCATTTTTGGACTAATACTCATAGGAAAGGTAGGAAACCTCTCATCCTCCAAGCAAAAGGTTAAATATTACCACTACTATTCTTCCATGAAGGTTGATATGCCTTTAAAAGAAAGAAACAAAAGAAAAAAAATATCTTAACAGAAGTCGTACCAAGAAAATTAAAAAGTTTCAAGACTGAAGAGAAAAAGGAACAATGAACTAAATAATTTTCTTAAAAATAGACACTTTATCCTTCAATACTCTTGTTCTAGTGAAGTTTTTATTGGTTTAGTTTAGTTTGGTTTGGTTTGGTTTGGTTTGGCATATCAATCATTGTAGATTATTGCTCAGTCATCTGGGGCAATAAAATACACTGACTGCATCTCTGCAGAAGGATAAGACTCCCTTAATGAGTGTCCTGTGGCCTAGTCGGCTGGGGCTGTAGAATACACCGTCTGCTTCTCTGCAGAGGGGTAAAACTTCCCCCACAAGTGTCCTAGATATGACACTAAACAATTTGAAGGTGAGGTTCCAGTGATGCTTGAGCTTTGGGGAATGTGGAGCACCCCTTCATTGCCATCGCTCCCAGATCCACTCTGGGCCGGAGTGGTAGCACCTGATAAGGGTCCTATCTATGGGTCAAATAGAACTAAAATGCCTACTTATGTTAAACTGAATTACTTGAAATTACTTTTGACATGTAAACTGCATACTTATGCTAAACAGAATTGTTTGAAATTGTACTATTCATTTGTATAAAAATGAATTTGGCATTAAATAACCAATAAATGTTGATCTATCATAAAACCCAAATAAACCAAACCAAACTAGTCTGTCGGAATACATTCTATCCTCTGCTATTGCGGTCCTTATGCCAGACTAAAATTATATAAAAGGTTAGTGTCAACCTCTTTACAATGTTGAGATTGTTATATATTTATTCAATTGCCAAAAGTCAATGTTCAAGAAGGATTAACAATAACCGATTTTTCAAAGCAGGAAGCCCCCTACCACCACAAACGTGTAAAATTAAAGCAACATAATCTTTCCCCCTTATTTCTCTTTTCCACTCCAGTTTAGATTTAGACCATTCTAAGCTAAGCTTAATATGCATATACAGGAATGCATTATGTATTTTCTGTCTCCTTTTCTGCCTCTGTCTGTGTGCCGATAGATTTATTTCAATATTGCATTGGCATAAAACAAACAAATGAAATTCATTGAGTTTTTCTTCTTGAGATTCAATAAGAATTTTATCATTGAAGCCCTTCCATAAAACAAAATCTCTAATGTAACTTTTATGAAAATATCTTTAGTTATTTAATAGCAAAATTTTAGCTTTAAACAGGATATTTTTTTAAAACTATAAAGAACAAATCCCTTTGGAGCATATCAACATTTTATGGTTTGTTTTTTTTTGTTCTTTTTACTTTGTTTATTTATTCATTTATTTTATCTTTTATTGAGCTTCTTTTTTTTTTTTATTTATACTTCAGTTTTTGTACTTTTTCAATATTCATTTGCTTTTTGTCAGAAAAGATCAATTCCCTTCGCAATGAAAGTAACTTTTGAGTTAGAAATTTAGACAGAAATAATTTTTCATTCACATTTGACTTATAATTTTTTTCTTTCTTTTTTTTTTTTTTTTTTGTAAGCAGAAACGGTTTTTCTACTATGAGTGCTAAAATTCAGTACAACTAATATTGCCCACCCCAGGGTTTAAGTTTTAAACATCAAATATAGATCTACAGGGGGTGTCCTCGTGGTGTAATGGTTAAAGCGATGGACTGCAGAATTGTAGTACGCGAGTTCGTACTCCAGTCGCGCTATTACGTTCACTTTCGGACAAATACCCTTGGGAAAGGTATGAACCCCCTTATCCTCCCAGCTATGGGTTAAATAGTACCACTACTGTTCTTCTAGGAGAATGGCTTTGGCATTAAATAACCTAAAAAGAGTTGATATGCCATTAAACAAAGAAACCAAACCAAACCATAGATCTACAACTATACTATTATTATTCAATTTCTGGAGATGTATTTCAGTGTTTGTTGCTATAACACTACAAAAACTGCATGTTTTAGCAAGCATAATTAACTCTCTTACTTGAGGAATAAAGCAATTTTCAGTTCAATATGGTCACAGGTTTCTGAGTAAATTTTTAAATGATATAATGAAAAAAAGTCAGGATAATCGATAAAATGCTGATCTTTTAACTGTCAATTACAAAGTCATTTTTTATTCTTAATAAAGAAATAAAAGGAAGAAGCAAGGAAATATTATTTTTCTGTCTGCATGTTTCTCACTCAGTTACAGAGGTTTACCTGATGAATATATCTTATAATCATATATATTTTATAATGGTATCCAATGATAATCATATAATGATACATATTATACAATGAGGCACTTATATTATCATTACCGTCTGAGGAAATGGATATGAGGACCCTTGTTCAAATCTTTGATGAGGCTGTAAACATTTCTACCCTAGTCAGCTGGGTCTGAAGGTTTGGTTGGTTTGGTTTGTTTGGTTTTATGGCATATCAACCTTTGTAGGTTATTTAACGCCAAATCCATTTTTATGTAAATAATCTGTTCTATTGAAAACAGTTCAGTTTAGCATAAGTACACAGTTTAATTGTCAAAAACTTTTCCATTTCAAACTATTCAAGCAGTTATATTTAATAATTCAGTTAACTGTAAATACAGTTTTAATGTCAAAAAACAGTTCTATGAGAAAAAATTCAGTTAAGCATAAGCACGCAGTTTAAATGTAAGTACGGTTTAATTGTCAAAAATATTTCTATTTCAAGCTATTCAGTTTACTCAACTCATTTTAGCATAAGTATGCTGTTAGTTCTATTTAACCCATAGATAGGGCCCTATCAGGTGCTACCACTCCGGGCCAGAGTGAACCTGGGAGTGATGGCAATGAAGGGGTACTCCGCATTCCCCAAAGCTCCAGCACTGCTGGAACCTCACCATCAGATTGTTTAGTGTCATATCCAGGACACTAGTTGGAGGGGGGTCTTACCCCTGTGCAGAGGTGCAGTCAGTGTATTCTACAGCCCCAGCTGACTGGGCAACGGATCTGAAGGGTACACCGACTGAATTTCTGCTGAAGGGTAAGACCACTTGAATGAGTGTCTTGGATATGACATTAAATAATCTGATGGTGAGACTCCAGCAATACTGGAGCTTTAGGAAATGCAGAGTACTCCTTCATTGCCATTGCTCCTAGGTCCACTCTGGCCCGAAGTAGTAGCCCCTGATAGGGTCCTATGAATGGGTCAAATAAAACTGACATTTATACTGAGAGAAAACAAATGGTTTAGGATAAACTGAATTGTTAGAAAAAGAACTGTCTGACCTATTAACTGTATGTAAACAAATGGCTGATGTATAATTGAATTGTAAGTAATACATAGCAATCTTTGGAACCATTTAACTTTGTTGACTTATGCTAAATTGAATTGTTAGAAACAGAATTGATCTTTTAACTGTATGTAAACAAATGCCTGATGTATAATTGAATTGTTAGTAATACATAGCAATCTTTGGAACCATTTAACTTTGTTGACTTATGCTAAATTGAATTGTGAGAAATAAAACTATCATTTAACTGTATCTACAAAATGTATTTACAAATCATATATTTAATATATTTGTAAAAACAGGATTTGGCATTGAATAACCAACAATAGTTGATATCCCACAAAAACAAACACACCAAACTAAACTGTACATATTTCACATGGCACAAATACACTTTAGAAAGAAATGAATCCAGTTATTCTCTCGCCACCTATGGGTAAATTGAAGGGTAATCTAGGCTTTTTAACTTCAGTATTACAACCAATCTAAGAGAAAGAAAACTCTATTATCAAAGTGGTAAAATTCCATTAAAAAATTGACCTTTTGTTTGATTCTGCTCATGCAGAGGAGTTGAGTAAATATATAAAGATATCTTGGCCAGTGGGTAGAGTGTTTGCCAATGGTCTGGGAGACCAGCGTTCAATCCCAGGTTGAGTCATACCAAAGACTCAAAAAATGGTACTTAATACCTCCTTGCTTAACACTTAGCATTATAGGGTACATATCAAGGGTAAAGTGGAGAAATCCAGGGAAAGGAGTAGCACTCTCTCTTACACCTTGGCATAGTAGCTATTGAAAAGGGAGCCTTTGAATCACGTTCAAGTATGGTCACCAACTTACTTATAATCATATATATGTTATAATATCTTATAGTCATATGTATCTTATAATCAGTTGTTGGTTAAATATTTGCTTTTAAAGTAAAATTCTACTGCTGTAACAGTTTAAGTTCACAGGGGAAAAACATTTTTTTTAGTAATTTTTTTTCTTATTTGGACTATCACTGCATTCTTTTAAATTTTTCAACAAAACAGCAATAATTTTCAATTTAAAAAGAGGGTTTGTATTCACATTTAAATTCAATGTGGAATGATCCCCCATTTTCAGTACTGTTAGCATTGGAAAAGTTAAGTAACCACACTGCTTGAATTATTTTAATTTTTTTTTTTTTTTACTTTAAGGGAAAGTGGGGGGTCCTATATTTTAAATATTTGTTTTTAGAAAAATAAAAGATTGCAGAGAGTGTGAGGGCCTAATAACTTTAAATGACAAAATAGTGCATGAAAATTTTTATCTTTGGGTGCATGTAGAGATTAATACTGCTTTTTCTTTCTATATTTACATATAAGAAAAAGGATGAAATTATCTTTTTTTACTATGAAAATAAAATACAAAAGTTAAGCATTTTAAGAATAGCACAATCTTCTATTAAAAGGTACTCTAATTTGGAGTGATGACTGTTTCTTTTCCACCACAATGATCAGTAGTGCTTTTCATTCATTCCATCTGGAGAGATAAAAGAACTCAGTGGGTGTAAAATTTTTGAAATTTTCTGGATAACCAAGTTTCCTAAGTTTTAGTTATCAAATGAAAGTGATTGTTTGATGTCAATTTTCTTAATTTTCATTGATAAAAACAAATATTGTTTGTTTGATATTGACTTTAAGACCGCTTTTGACATGTTGATGGAGCTGTGGAAGTAGGACACTGGGAATGAAAATATCAGGATGCACCTGGTACCTAAAGTAAACAGGATGCAGGTGTCTATGGTGGAAATTATGCATAAATTGCATGGGCAACATGTGAGAAAGATGTCAGATACTAGGAATGAAAATAACCGAAAATGCACCAGGTACCTAAAGTAAACAGGGTGTAGATTTCCTCAGTGGAAATGCCACAAAAATGTGTGGGTTGCATGCCAGAAGGAAGCATAATCATGTGCATTATGTAGGTGGCATACATGCAAGGTCTAAGCAGTAGGTTAGATGAGATGTGACCATGGAAATTTGAAAAGGGGTCCGGAATATCATATAACCAGGATGATTTCGATCACAGAACAGAAAGGCGGAAAGGTTTCACAGAAAATCCGTACCATCTGCCCCTGTGTCTGTGTGTGTGTGTGTGTTTGTGTGTGCATATGTCAGCCATATTTGACCCTCTCTTACTTGACCCTCTCATCAGTAATAAAAGGAAAAAGAAAAGACACAGATTACATTTTTATACATCAGTGTTGTTGTCTTTCTCTGCTATAAAACAGTATGATTTATTTTAATTGTTATGGATATTTAACTTTTATCGTAGGTATTGTATACTACTTCTGGGTCTTAACAAGCAAAATCATCATCATCATGTCGTGCAATCAGCACAGATCTCCCTGACCCTCTCCCACCACCATTCTCTATCACCCGTCACTCCTGGTAGGTCTTCAAGGCTACATCCTGTATTGGCACAGACCTGTTGTATGTAAGTCCTAGCTGGATATCCTGCTTTTGCTCATCCATGTGAAGAAGTCTACTGGAGTATGTCACATATAAGTTCATCTCTACTTCTCCAGCAGTGTCCAACATGTCTGGTTTTTCAAATTGGATAGTTTTCGTGATGGGCGGTAAGTGGCCGTACATCTGCTGCCTTGTGGGGTGATGCTTCCTGGACTTGTTCAATATTAATCGTAGCATTCTTGTGAAGTTGCTGTCAAGCTTTTTCTCCATGCGTTTAGTTAGTGTCCATGTAGTGCATCCATATAGCAGTATCGACTCAACCGCTGTTTGAAAAAAACTCTGTTTCATTTTATCAGTCCGTTCTGACTTCCATATGACCGATAGCCTCTTGATAGCTGTCCATGCCTTTGCTAGTCGCATGTCGACGTCAGTCATAATCTTATACTTTTATTGATCAATAGTGACACTTGTGTTGAGCAGGAGAGCAATTGGAGAGACAGTTTGCACAGTTGGAGGAGCTGTCGGTATTCAGAACTTCCAGAAGGAACTGACTTCAGCCAAAATTCTAGACCTTGTATTGTCTTAAAAATTTCATGTGACCCATATGCAATGCTTGTTTTTCTATTAGTCACAGCTGACACCTATACAATATCTATTTTCTATTGGTCACCGCTTACAACAATGCATTGCTTGCTTTTCATTGGTTACAGCTTACATCCACACAATGCTTGCTTTTCATTGGTTACAGCTTACATCCACACAATGCTTGTTTTTCATTGGTCATAGTTTACACCCATGCAATGCTTGTTCTCCATTGGTCACAGCTTACATCCTTGCATTGCTTGTTCCTGGTAATCATTTTGTTGATTTAATCCATGGCCAGATGTATCTGTTAATAACAGCCACCAGGTTCATTGCAGGTCAAGGTGATATATTACATTAAGCATAAAATTCATTTTTACCACTTTGAGTCTGGACTATTTTATAAAAGTGATTTCATTTTTCATCTTATTGTGGTAGTGTTCTCTTACATACTTTATTTTTTTATAGAGGAGCTCATAGTGTAATGGTTATTATCACTGGAAAGGGACACAATGATTCCAGTTCAAATCCTTGATGAGGATGTTTACATTTCTCATAGAGTTAATATTTTTTGGAAAAGTATGAATCCGACTATTCTCATTCTAGCTATGGGTAAATTGTAGAAGTTTGAGTTCTTTTACCTTGGTATAGCAATCAGTCTTGAAGAAAAAAAAAACAAACTCTGAATTAAAAACCTTTTAAACTTTACTTAAAAAAAACTGACCTTGTGTCACATCCTGCTTGAGCAAAGAGATTTGCTTATACATATTCTATTCTTAGATATATAGTTATGGATGAATTAAATATCAGACATATGCTAATTTTTTTCAATGGTTTGTATATAATTTAGATAAAACAAATGTATTATTTGTCACTTCAGAGGAACATATTTTTCATTAGAGGTTTTCAAGAACTTTAATTACTCCTCAAAGTCTTATATTTCCATTCAAATGTCTGGACTTGCCAAGAGAATTAAATTCCGCTGACTATCATAGGCTGACATACATAAATAATTGGCTGAAATACATTTTATTATGTTCTAAAATATTTCAAAATGCAAATTGAGTGGTTGTTGTTTTCTTTCATTTTAATTTTTTTCTTTATGCTGTACAGAAGTCTTTAAATCTATTCTAAACTGGCTTATATGAAAATTGTGCAAGCTGAGTGGGTTTGGGTTAGTTAGGTTTTATGGCATATCAACCCATGCTGGTTATTTAAAGCCAATTCCTGTTCTTACAAATTTTTTTTTTTTTTCATCATACAATGTATGAAAGCACGTGTGATACCCTGCCCTCATCAGCTGCCAGCCAGGGGTGATTGCGCTTATATATTTGATATATATGATTTGTTGATAAATTATTTGTAGGTAACATTTTAAACCAGCCATAATTCATTTGTTTGCACACATTTGAAAGGCTTCATGTATTTCTATAAAACACAAATTATTCTATTTACTATTAATCATTTTTCTTGCATACAGTTAAATGGTTTCAAGTATTGCTATGTAATACAAACAATTCAATAAAACTGTCAGTCATTTTTTTTGCACAAAGTGAATCAGTTCTTTTTGACCAATAGATAGAACCCAAACAGGTACTTCCACTCCGGGTCAGAGTGGAGCTCAGAATAAGGGCAATGAAAAGGTACTCCTCATTATCTAAGGCATCACCACTATCCAATTGTTTTGAATCATATCCAGGTCACTCATTAGGGGAATCTTACCCCTCAGAATAGATGCAGTCGGCATATTCTACAGTCCTAGTCTACAGAGCTGCAAGCTGAGTATACATATATATATATATATATATATATATACACACACAGTTTGCACATATATATATACACATATATATAGGTCTATCTATATATATGCGTATAAGGTTTGAATTTGAGTCATAGTAATCTTTTGTTGGGACACTGCTGGTAGAGCAAGAATGAACTTATAGGTGACATTCTTCCATTGATCCCTACATATAGATGTACCAGCATTGGCCAGCCAACAAGAACATATCAACATTAGCTCTGTGCAGACACAAGATGTAGTTGGGAAAATATGCCGGGAGCGATGGATGATAGGGACGTATGGAGAGAGAGAGTCAGAGAAATCCATGCTAGGAACATAACTTGATGATGATGATGAGGATGATGTGTATATATATATATATATATATATATATATATTCATATATATATACATATATACATTAGGTGTAATGGTCAACATGATTGGGAATGGGCACAGCAACATGAGTTCAAATCCTAGGCGAGGTTGTTCGTATTTCATATGGTGCGACTAACCTTGGGAAACATAAGCATCTAACTATTCTCTCTACAAATGTGGATAAAATTGTAGTGTAGATTGGAATTTTTAACATTGGTAGGGCAACCAATCTAGGATAAAGAAAACTTTAAAAATTGACCTTGTGTCACATTCTGCTTATGTTGAAAAGTTAGGTAAACACACATACACACATATATATATATATATAGTGATTGTGATTGTCTGCATGTAAATACATATATATATATATATATATTTAGTTTAGAAATTTCACTTAAAAAAAAAATATATATATATATATATATATATATATAGTTTAGAAATTTGGCAAAAAATAAACACTGATGTTGTAATTAATCATTTATTTTATGTTTCTACTTCATCAGATATAACAAAATTGTTCTTGAAATAATAACTTTGTACTTCTTCGATTACCTGTATTTCATAATTTCAGTCTAGATAAAGCCTGCATGTTCACAAAAGCACAAAGTAAATTGGAACATAAATCTATAAAAGCCACTTTAATCTCAAAGTACTATAAAATAAAACAATGCAGTTTCTTTAATCTATTTTTTATTAAAGCAAAATAGAATATTAATAAAAAGAAAGGAAAAAGATTTGATTGAAGAAAACAGAGCAAAAACATGTTTTTTTTCAATAATAATGTTCAGTTATATTTTATGATATCCGTGTGTCATTTTTGAGTGTAAATCTTTTGGTGCGGTTATTTAGTTTAATAGCATATCAACCCTTGATTATAATTTAATGCCTAACATAACATGTATATAGCCCAGTCAAATGGGGCTGTAGAATACATTGACTGAATCTTTGCAGAGGAGTAACCCTTCCCGCCGACAAAGAGTGTCCTAGATATGACATTAAACAATCTGATGATGAGAATCCACTCTGGCGCAGAATGCTAGCATCTGATAGGGTCCAATCTATGGGTCAAATAGAACTGTCTGAAATTTAAACTGAGTGCAAACAAATGACGTATACTAAATTGAATTGTTTGAAATAGAACTGTTCGATTATTTAACAGTGTAAACGAATCCCTGATGTTTAATTGGATTGTTAGAGAGACATTGCAATACTCAGAACTATTTAACTTTATTGACTTATGTTTACAAATCATATATCTAATATATATGTATAAACCAGATTTGGCATTAAATAACCTTCAATGGTTGATAGGCCATCAAACCAAACCAAACTGTTATATATATATATATACAATTATAAAATGAGCTTCAAGTAAATAGTTCATTGGTAACTCTTTTTTAAAACGAATTTGAGCTTTTTTGTTTGTACACAGTTAAGTGGTTTCAAGTATAGTCATTTATTGTTTGCACACAGTCAAATGGTTTCAAGTATTGCTTTGACCAATAGATGGTATTTTAACGGGTACTATCATGCTGGGTCAGAGTAGACCTGTGAGTAATGATAAGAAAGGGGTATTGTGGATTCCCCAAACTCCAAGACTAAACCCTTACCATCAGATGGCTTAGAGTCATAAGCAGGAAATTTGTTGAGTGGGGTCTTCTACTACTTCATACAACTGGACAGTGGTAATTTTTAGTTGTGTCTTATAATGATTATAGTATTCACAAAACACTTCCATTTGCTCAGTCAGCTGTGGCTGTAGAATATATCGACTGCATCTCGGCAGATGGTTAAGATCCCCCTAACAAGTGTCCTGGATATGACACTAAACAATCTGATGGTGAGGTTCCAGGAATGTTAGAGCTTTGGGGAATGTGGAGTACCTCCTCATCGCCATCGCTCCCAGTTCAACTCTGGCCCAGGAGCAGTAGCACCTGATAAGGGTCCTATCCATGGGTAAAATCGAACTAAAATGCCTACTTATGTTAAACTGAATAACTTGAAATAGAACTTTTTGATATTTAACTATTTGTTAATAAAAACTATACTTATACTAAACTGAATTGTTTGAAATTTAATTCGGCATTAAATAACTGAAATGGTTGGAACACAGTAAAACAAATAAACCAAATCACCAACCAAAACACTTTCAAATAATTTTCATAAGAAAAATTCAAGGGCTCTTAATGTCTGAGTTTTTGGCATTTTTCTTTTCTGCAAGAAACCATTTTTTTCATTAAATATATTGACATTTGTAATACATAATCTAGATAGACTATGAATATAAATAGTGCCAATGTATCTCTGGGCAAGATTCCGGAGCTAATGTCACAGAAATAAGTGTCACAATCAGGTGAGTGAAAGGTTGTTTAAGAGTTTTTAAAGAGCATCATTATAGCAGTAATAGATTCTTTTAGAAGTGCTTTTCAGTAAAAATCCTGGAAGCAGCACTCTACAAAACAGCTGCTGAATAGCAAATTACCTCTCATCATACAAACAATCCAAGCAAGACTCTTTCATATGGACTCCAGCCAGCGATAATTTACATTAAGCAGCAATAACATACATTTAACAACTCTGTGCAGGAACTAAATGCCAGTGAGGACTGGCTAAGATCAATGACCAATAGAGAGGGAGGGTGAGAGAGCCAAGGGAATCCATTCTATTGTCATGTCTTGAAGATGAAGGTGATGATGATGTCTTCTTTGTCTCCTGGATGATTTTTGCATATACCACTCTGAATTTAAAAACAATTTTGTAGTATCTTAAGAAGCCGTGGAAGTGAATCAAGTCATTGTACAAATAAATTGTTTATTTTAACAACTCATTTATATATATATATATATAAGAATTAAATCGTTAGTAGGACTATCAGACTACAGTTTCGCCTAAAATGGCTCCTCAGGGTACCTAGCGCCGACTAATGACATAACCTGCTCATTGGCCTAGTGGGTAGAGTGTTCGCCAGTAGTCAGGGAGACCAGGGGTTCTATTCCAGGTTGGGTCATACCAAAGATAAAGGGTAAAGTGGAGTAATCCTGGGAAAGTAGTAGCTCCATCCCCCACACCTTGGTGTTATAGCTATTGAAAAGGGAGCCTTCAGGTCGCCCTCGACTACGGTCGCCAACTTCACTTACTTTACTTACTTATATATACATGGTGCATTCAATAGGTTTCGAGACTTTTTTTGTACAGGCATTTGAAATTGTCATAGACAATGAAAATTCAGTATGTTATTGCTATACATCTTATGAGATGACTGACCAATTTTTAGGATTTCAGCTTCAAATCAACAGCTACAGCAGCAATTGGAATACACCCTACTAAAGCCTGATTGTCACTGCTGGTGAATTTCAAAAATGCAATCTAGACATCAGGACACTTTAGAAGAAGGATATGCAATAAAATTCTGTTTTAAACTTGGAAAAAATGACAAAGATATGTATGGAATTCTTCCGACTGCTTTTCGACCATCTTGCATGAATCAAGCATCAGTTTTTGAGTGGCATAAGTGATTCAAGGAAGGCAGGGAGTTTGTGAGCGATGATGGGATGTGTGGGAGGAGTAAGGAAGTCAATAGACCAGAATTGATTGACCAAAGGGTTAGGGTTAGGGTTACTATGTTGAGGTTTTAAGGGACTTCAGCAAGAGATTTCGTTGGAAGAGGCCAGCACTCTTCAAATTGGGTCAGTGGCATTTCCACGAGGACAATGTACTAGGCCAAAACTCCATCCTTGTCACAGACTATTTGACCCAGATGGGCATCAAGACATTTCGTCACCCTCCCTATTGTCCAGCGCTTGCTCCCTGTGACTTTTGGTTCTTGCCTAAGCTCAGAGGCTGTCATAATGAGAGAATGGAGGAGATGAAAGAGACTGTGATGAAGTTCATTGACACACTCACACAAGAGGACTTCTATATGGCCTTCCAGAAGTTGTTGGAATGGTACAACAAGTGCATTGCAGCTGGAGGAGATTACTTCAAAGGAGACTTGAGTTTCATGTGTGTACTATCAATAAAAGTGCCAATTCAAAAAAGTCTGGAAACTTATTTAATGATCCTCGTATATATATATATATATATATATATATATATATAGAGAGAGAGAGAGATAGGGAGGTTTGGTTTAGCTTGGTTTAGTTTGGTTTATTTATTTAATTGCATATTAACTGCTGAGTTTTACCTAGAAATTTGATTAATTTGCAAATGGCTGATTATAATCATAACTATATTTTCAATGTTTGATTGCCTGTTTTTATTTCTCTATTATCCTTCGTTTATACATCATTATAATATTCCCATCTAAAATAAATAATCCAAGTGATTATATGGTTTCAACTAGTTTTATTTCATAATCTTTTGTTTGCCCACTGATATATGGTATCACATATTTCAATCTAATATAAATAATTTATACACATAACAAATAAGTCATCCTTAGTAGTTTAATAGCATAGCCAGCATATTTCTTTTGGTGGGATGGGCCTTCCCCTTCTCCAGTGAATGCCATCAGGGTAGTATTCTAAGCCGCACCGACAGGGTCATTGATAATTTACGTAATAAGGTCTAAAGTAGCTAAAAATAATCTCTGGAAGTCTGGAAACTTATTGAATGCACCACGTATGTATATACCAAGCCCTCCATACAAGAAGGATGTGACTCAAGATCAATTTTTAAAGCAGTGTTTTGTAAGTTAGAACTCAGAGTTTTCCTTCTTCTAGAATGGTTGCCATACCAAGGTTAAAGAGCTGAGTCTGCCCAACTATTTATCAATATCTGGAGGGAGATTGTGCTAAGTGCTAGTACTTGTGCTAAGTGAAATCCAAACAGCCTTGACCAGTATTTGAACTCTGGTCACCATGTCCATTTCCAACAAAAATAACTATTACACTACAGGCAACCCAAATAAACATATATATATATATATATATATATGTACAAGATAGAAATACATGTGTGTGGAAGCCTCAAGGATAGGTTTAAGTATTATCTAGCTATCTGTGTGTGTTTTTCATTTCCAATGAACACGTGAGTAAAGAAAACTGCCAATAACCTTAAATGTAGACACAATGGAATCCAGATAATAATCTTGGGTATATATGTCCAGAACACTAATACTGGTATCATGGGGCAATATCTATTTTAGCTATAATCCTAAAATTAACCAGATTTATTTCATTTCCAATCAGAGTCTTTCACTCAATATTTCTAGAAATACCCTGTACTTTGATAAAAAGTTACTATCAATATATCCACATCTATTATTGTCCTCTCAGTGTATTACTCCATTTGTATGCTTGTAGCTATATATATATATATATATATATATATATTGGTGTCTGTGTGTCTGTGTACTATAATATTTAACCTCAGTGTCTGTTTTTTTTGTAACCAAATCATTCTTTCAAAAACTTTCCTGAGATAACTTCTCTTGATTTTTCCAGCTATGAAAGTGAAACTTGTTGGTTTGGCATCTTTGTTTAATGGCACATCAGCCTTCATGGGTTATTCAATGCCAAAACTATCCTAATAAGACATTAGTAGTATTATTCAACTCATAGCTGGGAGGTTAAAACTGTTCATTACCTTTCCTTTGGATATTTGTCCAAAAGTGAACTTAATAGCATGATGGCAGTTTGAAGTGATGTACTTTAAGGTTGCAGTCCAGCACAATAGCCATTACACCATGAGGTCTGCCTCCAGTACTTTTCAGGTATCTGTTGTAGAGTAGCTAGCACCTCTTCAGCACTCTACCAGGTGGATTAGCTCATAGCCATAAATATCCTAAAATTTAAGACTTCAGTGGTTGATTAATAAGCTGATATTAAGTTGTTTAATATTCAGACTGATCTTTCTTCATTTGGCTATATAGCATTTTGACCCTCCTCTATTTCTTGTAAGTTCTCTTGTTAATTGTTTGTAACTTATTGTACTGTGTCTTTTGTATATATCCGCTAGTACCAGATACTGGTGGTGAATAGATATATTAAACTCTCATTCTTCTCTGCATATCATTCACCTCCATGATACAACAATATCCTAATTTGAAAATATTCGGATCATTACAGTAATCACATTTGTCTATTAATCTTTCAAAATCAAATCAAGACTAAAATTATTTCATAAATTGTTAGGAATGTACCAATTCATGGGTGATACTACATATATATATATATATATATATATATATATATATATATATATATATATATATATATGAATGATTTATTGGTGATACTGCATATATATATATATATATATATATATATATATATATATATATATATATATATATATTATTGCAGTGATGTAACATTTTTTATGTTTTACAATTTCATGCATACAATTCCAGCCGAGTGCCTATGTGCTGAAACTGGAATTTTTCTCGAATTATGTCTTTCTTTTTGCTTGGCTTGCACGCAGTTGTGACCCTAAGAAAAAGTACTTACTGAATTCTCATAAAAACTAGATTAACAAAAAATCTTTATCATCCGTGCCAGAAAAAAGATATTTGGCATTTTCTGACTTTCAAGACGTTATCAAATGTCAAATGTCTGTCTCTGCACTTATTTGTGAGATATGGAAATGATTAAAAAAAAATAACATTCTCTTTTCCTCATCCTCTTATTAAAATTTTTATTACCCATCCACTAGAGCATTGGCTTTCTTATCACTTGATACAAAAAAAAAAAATTAATAATAATCAGAGCCTCTGCCTTTGCCAAGTGTGCGAGTGTCCAAAAAGTATCTTAGCCACCCACAACCAAGATTCATAAAGTCACAGATATAATGTCATATTGTGTGAGATTATCAAACGGTATAAAATGATTGGAGGTTTTAATTGCATGTCTGTTTTTCACTCATTTTTCTATCACTGTTATTTGTATATCCATATTTACCAACCCCTCCACTCAGGGCAGGATATGACACAAGGTCAATTTTTAAGCAGAGTTTAACAGGTTTTAATTCAGAGTTTTCCCTCTCCTAGACTAGTTGCCTCACCTACTATTTGCCCATAGCTGGAGGGAGACTAATTGGATTCATACCTTTCCCAAGGGTTTTAGTGTTGTTATTTGTATATCTCGTGTTTAAATTTAGCCTATCAAGCTTAGTTTGTTTGGGTTTCTTTGTTTAATGGAATATCAGCCTTCATGGGTTATTTAATGCCAAAGCCATCCTTGTTGTAGAAGAGCAATGGTAGGATTTAGTCTATAGCTGGCGGGATAAGAAGGTTCATAACTTTCTCAAGGATATTAGTTTAAAAGTAAAGGCAATAGAATGACTAGAGTTTGAACTCACTTATTAACCTAACAGTGAATGATTAGAATTTGAATTCATGTATGACAATATCTAGGTAATTCACCACTATTCCATGGGAAATCCCCCATCAAGCTTCCATCTCTACACTGTATAAAGTGTTTTTTTATTTATGTACTATTTGGTGGGGCTTAGAAAATGATGACTGCATTCTCTGCAGAGGGGTAAGACTCTACTTTAAAAAGGAATGTTCGGTTGGTTGTATTTTATGGCATATCAATCCTTGTAGATTATTTAATGCCAAATCCTATTTTTATTTAGAAATTAAATATGTATGATTTGTAAACAAATAGTTTCTTAGCAACATTTTTAAATGAGCCAGTGTTCATTTGTTTGCACACAGTTAAATAATTTCAAGTATTGCTATTTATTGTTTATACAAATTTCAATGGTTTCAAGTATTGCTGTTTAACACAAAAAATTCAATTTAACATCTGTCATTTGTTTGTACACAGTTAAATGGTTTCAAGTATTGTTCTATTTAATCTATAGAGGGCTCAAATAGAAATATCTAATATACTACCGATTTGGATCAGAGCTGACCTGACAGCAATAGTAATGAAGAGCTACTCAACATTTCTCAAAACTTCAGGACTAGAGGCTCACCATCAAATGGTTAAGTATCATATCCAGGATGCTCTTTGGGGGAGGGGTTTCACCCGTCAGTAAAGTTGCAGTCTGTGTATTCTACAGCCTTATTCAACATGGCAATCTAAAATGGATGTCCTGGATATAACACTAAATTGCATCTGGTGGTGAGCCTCCACATTTTGAGCTCTAGGAATGTGAAATAGACATCTGTTGCCATTACTCCCAGGTCCACTCTGACCCGGAGTGATTGTACTTGTTAGAGTCCTAACTATGAATCAAATAGATGTTTGAAGAAGATCAGTATTGGAGAGCAATTTGAGAATCCACATATCTTTGTGCAAACAAATAATCAGAATTAAATAGATTTATTAATGTTAGAAATACTTAAAACCATTTAACTGCATACAGATTATTTATATTAAGAATAATTACTTTATCCTATAATTCTTTACTGAGGATTGTTAGTATTACATGTTAATTAAAAACAATATAATTGCTTACAAATTATTTATGTTTGTTAATTTGGTTGGTTGGTTGGTTACTATGTTTAAGGGTATATTAGCCTTTGCTGGTTCTCTAATGCAAAAGCCATTCTTGTAGAATGACCATAGTGGTACTATTTAACCTATAGTTGGAGATGATAAGGTGGTTCAGGACTTTCCCAAGGGTATTAGTCTGAAAGTGCACATTATAGTGTGACTGGAGTTTGAACTCACGTTATGATATCACAGTCTAATACATCAGTCAATATGCCATAGTGACTCTCCCACTGTTTGGTAGGAATACTTGGATCCATATATCTGTGCCCAAAAATAATAATTATTAAATAGGAAATGTGACTATAAATCATATCAGTAAAGTAAAGTAGGCGACCATCATCGAGGGCAACCCGAAGGCTCCCTTTTCAATAGCTAGATATAGGGGAGGACTCTACTCCATTCCCTGGATCGTTCCACTTTACTAACCTTATAGTGCTGAGATTTAAGCAAGGCGTCATCAAGAACCATTTTTTTGAGTCTTTGGTATGACTCGACCCGGGATTGAACCCCGGTCTCCGGGACCATTGGCGAGCACTCTACTCATTAGGCCAATGACCCATTTTAAATCATATAATGGTGTATGAATTATTAGTATTAGATTGCTATAGTTGATTGCTTAGTTGGCAAGGTCTACAATAGGCTGACTGTATCCCCTACTGTGGCATAACCCCCCCACCACCAAAGGGTTCCCTGAGTATGACCTTAACCTACAAGGTTCATTAAATAAGTTTCCAGACTTTTTTCATATGGGCACTTTTATTGATAGTACACACATAAAACTCTAGTCCCCTTCAAAGTAATCTCCTCCAGCTGCAATGCACTTGTTGTACCATTCCAATAACTTCTGGAAAGCCCCATGGAAGTTCTCTTGTATGAACGTGTCAATGACCTTTGTCACAGCCTCTTTCCTCTCCTAAATTGTCTCATAACGACAGCCTCAAAGTTTTTCCTTAAGCTTAGGGAATAACCAAAAGTCATAGGGAGCAAGGTCTGGACTATAGGAAGGATGAGAAACTATCTTGATGCCCATCTTGGTCAAATAGTCTGTGACAAGGATGGAGTCTTGGACCGGTGTATTGTCTTGGTGGAAATGCAACTGATCTGATTTGAAGAGTGCTGGCCTCTTCTGACGGAACCTCTTCCTGAACTCCCTTAAAACCTCAACATAGTATTCCTTGTTGACTCTCTGTCCAGTGGGAACCCAGTGCATGTTTATCTGATGGTATTTGTAGTCTTCGAACTCTGAGGAGTGTGGAGTTCTACTCAACTGCCATTAAACCCCATTTCACTCTGGCTTGGAGTAGTAGTACCAGTAAGTGTCCTACTAACAGGTCAAAGTGACATGTTTGAAAATGGTTGGTGTTTGATAGAAATACTTGGTTCCATATATTTGTGTATAAACTATTAGTATCAAAAATAGTTACCTGAGGTTATAATTGCTTACTTAGGATTATCATAATTAGTAAGTTACAAGAAACCATGTAAGTGTAAATAATTATTTCTAAGTCAAAATAATTACCAGAAACCCTAAAATTGTATATAGATTGTTGGGGTTTAATCGGAATACTTGAAATCATACAACTGTATGCAAATTATTTGTATTCAAAAAGAATTTTTGCTATATAACTGTGTGCAAAAAAAAAACCTCTTATGAAACAACTGTACAAAAAATGTAAATACAAATGTACAATGTTTGTAATTTCCTTATACCTAAACATAGAATAGCCTTGACAAATTGACATGCCATTAAAATCAATCAATAAATCAATAGGAATACTTAAAACAATACAAGTGATTTCAGTGGATAGCAAATGTGTACCATAGCCAGTTACAGCTATGTGTGAAACATACATTAGAATATTCCTAACATATATACATAGAACATAGGAATCTCAAAACATTAAAAACACTTACGACTTCTTAGTTCAGGTATGAAACTTTTTATTACCTTTGAGTTTAAAGGTTCTTCAACTTAAGGACAGAGATACACATTCTTTCTATTCTGGCTTTTCCATCTGCCCAACCATCTCGTGTGACACCTGCCTGCAAGCGAAAGTCACCTTTCTTCTTCAGACAGCAAGACTCAACTCAACTAACTGACTTTTTCAGAATCACCCGAATCCTCCGCACGCTTCCAGTGCATGACGTCACCCGCACTCTGTAACCCCGTTTCCCATCTGGGCTATTGTGACATCTCTGAGTGACATGTCCGCTCTGCATGCGCACGTGCGAACACCTGTGTTAATGTTGCACCTAAGTAACCCATGCACTGAGCTGAAAGGCTCTCAGCCTAACTAAACCCAAAGGCATAAAACGAAATCCCTCGGCCATTATATTACAAATGCTTAAAACAGTACAACTGATCACAAGAGATCGAAAATAAAGTTATGATTACAAAGAAACTTTAAAAAAATGAATCAAATTTCAGCATTAAATAACCCATAAGGAGTTGATATGCCAGTAAATGAATAAACTAGACATAGAGCACTAATCAAACTATCATGGCTGAATCCATGAAAATGTAATGCAAATTTATTCAGACAAGTGCCGTTCAGTTCTTGAAATCTGTCCAAACAAAATGAACTTTTTCTAAACTTCCTATTATCTGTACTCACAATAGAAGTTCAAAAATGCTGAACATTAGTCAAGTTATTATGTTTAAATATATTTCTTTTTATAAAGCTGATGTGCTCTTGGTGAAAGCACAGTAAAAATTTTGTTGTTCTTAAGCGAGAGTGATAAAGAATTTCTCTCAAAATAAATAATAGGCATTGTTTTGTATTATTTTTGATTTATGCTCAGAAAGGAACTTTTTCTGTCCTTATATATAAATGTTCACGAAGAATATTAGCTGATGTGTATCTCGTAAAAGCTGAAATAGGTCTTTGTGTAAGGGAAAAAAATTTACTACCATGTACCAGTAGCAGACCAATATTTATGCAAATATAATAATCCTAATGGCTATATTTTTTTTGTTTTGTCATACTGTGGCTAACCAGAATTTTCTTCCTTTCTTTCCTGTTCAGGTACAGACACACAACACTTTTTTTTATCAGAATAATCTGTGCTTTTGTTTGTAACTATCCACCATTGGTATGCATTAAACTTTCAGTAATCAATATATTAATACCATTTGTTTAGACTCACTCTTTTTGTTACTGCTGATTTTACAAGTACACAAATTCAGTAGGTTTATAGATATAGTATAAAAAACTTGATCAAGATCTAAATGCTATGAATAATCTCTAAAGTGATTCAAAAGTTTTTATCAATACAAATGTAGAAAATATCTGTAGGGAGACAATTAATATCTCCTTTCGATTTAAGGGCATGTACTTTGTGCACTTTGTGGTTAAATGAGATTCCCTCAGTTCAGTTCAGTCTCCTTTTTCTCTGTTCTCTGAAAAGTAAAGACATGCCTTTTTACCTCCATTCTTTGGTACAAGGCCATGGGCATTGTTTCACTCCTCATTATTAAAATGTAAAGCCCAATTTTTACAAAAGGAGAGACTTTAATGAATAGTTGCTGTGAAAAGCAACTATCTACACTTGTTTATTAGGCCGGGATTAGGTGATCTGTTTTTTTTTTTTCAAAATCACTGAGAATTTTATGTATCTCATTTTTAAAGACTGATTCTTGTTAGTGCATATACCACTTCGCAGTATGGTCAAATTTTAATTTCTTGCACAATTCCCTGTGGATTACCGTCCTCACTTGGTAAAACAAGAGGAGACTTTAACCGTTTTGTACCCTTTTCATATACTGCTCGTTCATAGAAAAATATGTGCACATTTTATCTGTTGGGACAGGCTTGTGTATTTTTTCAATACATCTTTTATGTTTGTTATGTATTAAATGTTTTTTTTAATGAGCAAATAAAATTATCTTGTCTTTATTTCCGTTTACTAAGTCTTAGTATATCATTGGTTATACTAATACTAAAATTGGAACTTGATGAGTGGAGATTCGACTGAATATTCTCCTTAGATTCAACCAATCCAATAGATCTTTATCATGTCAGCTGAGGCATCTATTCAATTTGAGAGACTTTTTTCTTTCAACATAATCTCAGTCGAAATAATTGCTATAAAAAGCAACCATCTACAGTTGTTAATCATATTTACCAACCCCTCCGCTCGGGCAGGATATGACACAAGGTTAATTTTTAAGCAGAGTTTAACAGGTTTGAATTCAGAGTTTGCCTTCTCCTAGACTAGTTGCCTCACCAAGGCTGAAGAACCTAGTCTGCCCTACTATTTACCCATAGCTGGAGGGAGAATAATTGGATTCATACCTTTCCCAAGGGCATTAGTGCTATGTGAAATGCAATCAGTCTCGTCCAGGATTTGAACTCGTGTCGGCATATCCATTTCCTACGACGATAACCATTACACCACGGGCACCTCCTACAGTTGTTAATAAACAGCATAGACCGAACATAAAACAATTAGCTCCGAGCAAAATTTGAACTTACATCGTCCAGAAATTTCCTAATCTGTACCAATCGCCCAATTAATCTACCACAGGTAGACGACTAACAAATGATCAAATCTAACCCTCAAACTTTATGCCAAGCTTGGCATTAGTTCCTATTTATATACTGGAAATATCACTGTTATAATCTGTCTTTCATTATAATTATTTCAATACTCGTGAGTCTTTCACGTCAGCGTGAGCTCATGGTCTTTCTCTGGGGTCTGAATGACAGCAAGTCTCCTGAGGTTTCCACGCCTCTCCTCAGTGTTCTGGTCGAACTCAAATTGCTGTAGTCTGAATCGTCTCGATTTGTCCTCTGATTTCCAACTCTTCCATTCCCCTTTCAAAGCTTCTGGGAATCGTTTTTACAAAGATTGGTATCAATATCATCCTCATGCTCAAGAGCTTTTTTTTTTGATACTCTGTCCAGGTCTAAGTACTCGTCTCTCTTTTTGCTTTCTTTGATTTTCACTTTGTGGTCTGCTGAAACAGCAAAATCCACTAGACAGCAAGTCCTCTTTTTCTTTTCTTTTCTTTTTCTTTTTCCCTTAATTATCACTAGTTCTGGTTTTCTTGCAGGGATTAGGTGATCTGATTGTATTTTAAAATCCCTGAGAATTTTATGTCTCATTCTCTTTGAGGGTTTCTGTTTTATTCATATGTCACTGATTCGGCAGTTCTATTCTTTCCATTATTTCTTTTTTTTCCCGTTTCATTATCAGCATGGCACATTTTTCTCAACTAAATTCCATTCTTATATCCTGTCTGTATATTCTTATTATCTGTGTCAGAGTCTCCAGTTATTTTTCTTTTTTTTTTCAAACAAGTTGATGTTGTATCATCATTGTTAGTGTTATTGTTGCTGTTGTCAACTCAAATATGGAAAGCAACAAAAACTAAATCTCTGTTAGGATCCCACCAATGGATCAAATAGATCTATTTAAAAATTCTTCGTATTTGATTGGACCATATGAATATATTTATTGTCATCCATAGACAGACTGTTTCGTTGTATCACAACTCATCAGTGTGGCTAGACACGAGAGATGCTTCAAGTTAGGATTGAAACCCGGCTAACTAACGTCAGCCTGATTATATAACCTTACTGTTGTTAGAAGTCTTAACATAAGCGAAGGAATTTTAAGTATATATATTAATTGTTTCTTTGTTTACATTTACATTAACGGAGAACGAAATGTTCAATTCGTGAGAAGAGCTTTGAATTACACGAATGAAAACCATTAATTCCTTCGCAATATATATATATATATATATATATATATATATATATAAGCTCTAAATCAACCAATCTGAAAATTGCACTAACAAAAAATACTTTTCTACAAAACACCTTATACTTTTTTGCAGACTTATATGAGATGCACTATTAATATAAAAGATATTACCAATAAATCTTTTCTTGGTGGATTTATCTTTCATAACAATTAGCGTTTGTAATAATAGGCTCAGCATAAATTTTCAGTTAATAAAAGGCATAAAACCATGAGGTCATTCAATAAATAAGGTGAATTTTGCCTAAGGAGCTGGCAATAGAAAGCACTGTTTGTAGCTGCAACATTTTCTAGAAAACCAATATTTATAGCTGCAACGTTTTCTAGAAAATCAATGTTTATAACTGCAAAAATCAATCATGATAGGTCCCTTCATGTCCCAGAAAACTGTCTGTATGACCAACTTTACTGACTGTTACATCCGGAACTTTTTTTATCCTGGAGAAACCAGTGTATTTCCACTCCATGAACTGTCTTTTTGGCTCCGGCTCGTTGTGGCAAATCTAGATTTAGCTTATCTGTAAACATCTCTTGAGTAGAACATGCTTCTCCATGCACATAATATATTCTTCAGTAAATTCAGAATGTTTTCACTTCTCAACCACTAAAGCTTTGATGACAGTCCTATCTTCAAGTCTGGAGAATTCTTATTTGCTGCCATTTTGAATAGCTTTTTCTATAAACCAATTTTTAACAATACATACTTACTATTTATGGAAGAAAATGGTGAATTAAATGAACTTTGATTTTTTTCAAAAACATTTCCCTTGTTTATTGAATGTCTCCCATAGGTACATAGATATATAGATAGTTGTTAGTAGTTGACTGACCGTAGCCGAGGGAGACCTGAAGGCTTCCTTTTCAAGAGCTACTTCTCTGAGGTGTAGGGGAAAGTGTTACTCCTTTTCTTGGATTGCTTTATTTTATCTTTGATACGTACCTTTTAATGCTAAGTGTTAAGCAAGGAGGTATCAAGTAGCATTTTTTGAATCTTTGGTATGACTCTACCAAGGATTGAAACTCAGCCTCAAGGTTCATTTGATTAAACATAAGTTATTCATTAGGTTTTTAGTAGCTCTCCAAGCCGGAGATAGAGAAGAACTACGTAGCATTCATTATTACTTCAAATGAAAAATCCGAAACTAAAAAGAAAAGCGATTTTAAAAGTCCCTAAAAAACTAACATTGATATTATCAAGTTGGAGGTTGCTGAATGTTTCAGCTTTTCATTTCTTGCATAGATAATAAAAATTAAGGCACCAAGAAAATTTTATTGGCAAAAATAACACTGCAAAATAAATTCTCTAATTTCCCTAAAGAATTGAGAGCAAGTAAACCAAGACTAAGCAGAAATATCGGTTGTAATAGATTTTCAAATTTATCAAACAAAATATACACACACGAACACATACACAAACACAAACACACACGAACACAAAAATCACACACACACATTGACATATAAAAACACATGCTCATATATATATATATAATTGATCAATTTGAACATTTTCATAATAATAAAATGTCCAGAAATGATCGAAGGAAATAATTTTTAAGCAAAAACCTAGAGTTTAACAATGACTTTTCGGAAGAGAGGGAAAGTTACCTGTGTTTTTCAGGTGTTCCATTGTTTCATGATATATTGGCCAAGGGGTTAGAGTGTTCGCCAATGGCCCGGGAGACCTGGGTTCAATCCCAGGTCGAGTCATACCAAAGACTCAAAAAATGGTACTTGATGCCTCCTTGCTTAACACTCAGCATTATAAGGTACGGATCAAGGGTAAAGTAGAGCAATCCAGGGAAGGAGTAGCGCCCTCACCTACACCTTGGTGTAGTAGCTATCGAAAAGGGAGCCTTCAGGTTACCCTCGACTATGGTCGACTATATATATACTGTGTACTTACAGTCAGGTGATCGTCAGTTTGTATCAGGATACTTTCAAACCTACACCAATGGTCTACGCGTTCCCACATGACGTCTCCTGCACATGATTAACAAGCCCACTTAAAAATTCTTTGAGCACAAAATTAAACCAGTGCTCCACAGATCAGGAATACTCTCATCTTCGACTGAAGATAGGTGAAACTACCCGTACTTGGACTTCTCATAATATTTTTGACAGTTCTTAAACTGCCTGCAATTACAGTTGTGACATCTCATTCACCGACGAGAAAGACTAAGCCCCTGTCCGTCATTTTCAATAAAGCATGCCAAATACATATATCCATGTATATATATATATATATATATATCCTAGTTGAACCACAATTTGATTTTTGTGGCTTTTAACTTTCTTGGATTTGATTATTTGCATATTTACCTTGAATAATTAATCATATTAAAAACTTTTTGTGCGTACTATGGAAACGCAGATGAAATGTAAAATTTAAAGGAAGCTAAGAAAAATAATTCGACACAAATGCATAAAATGCATATATTATTATTCTATTATTGATTTATTTTTTTCCTTTACCTGCAGAAATGATGTACACCCAAACGTTCAGCTGTTCGTATCTATCTATCTATCTATCTATCTATCTATCTATCTCAGTCTGTTTCTATCTATCTATCTATCTATCTATCGTATTCTATTCATATTTTTCAATATACCTTATTCTATTCATATCTACTTATCTATCTAACTTATTTTAAAACATCAAATGATAGAAAATGTATCACTGTGCTGAAGAACTATAGTATCGTAATTTTCTTTTCCTTCACTCAATCTACCGATGAAGTCTCCGTGGCGTAGTGGCTTACGTGCTGGACTGCGGCATCGTAGTTTGTAAGTTCGCACTCTACTCACTTTATTGTGTTCCCTTTTGGACTAATATTCTAAAGAAAGGTGTGAATCTGTTTATCCTTCCAGCTATAAGTTCAAAAGTACTCTTGCAGTTCTTTAACAATGGTGTTTTATGAATTTATGAAAGTGAGGTATTATTCACTGAGACTACCTCCAGATTTTTTCCTGTAATTCATGAGGGTTTTTTTTTTTCAAATGATGGCCTAACACAGAATATTTCAGTAAGTAAAAACAAAGTCTGTTTAGACTATAACGACATACATATTATGCACATATATTACACATAATTACGAAGCATGACAAAGTGTCTCAAACTATAAAAAGGTACAAAAGCTGTTCCACAGAACCAACTTTGCTGATAACAGTGGTTAAAAACTTATATTTTTTCTGGTGTTGGGAAAAGGTTCACATAGGAGAATTTGCACGCACGCACCGCTCAAAAAGCGGAGACGAAAGAGAGGGGTCCTCTCTGACTGGTGTCTGCTACCAGAAAGGGTGGAGGTGCCCGTGGTGTAACGGTTATCGTCGTAGGAAATGGACACGGTAACACGAGTTCAAATCCTGGACGAGACTGATTGCATTTCACATAGCACTAATACCCTTGAGAAAGGTATGAATTCAATTATTCTCCATCCAGCTATGGGTAAATAGTAGGGCAGACTGGTTTCTTCAGCCTTTGTGAGGCAACTAGTCTAGGAGAAGGAAAACTCTGAATTAAAACCTGTTAAACTCCGCTTAAAAATAGACCTTGTGTCATATCCTACCCGAGCGGAGGGGTCGGGTATATATGATAACTTGCTTCTCGAAATGTCATGATCAACGGTCACGTGATTCTCGGAAGCTCCGCCCATAACTTCCAAAAAGGGAGATCACTGTGTTTGGTTCCCAACAGTATTAAATTATTAACGAAGGTTGATATGACATTAAAAACAACGTACCAAACTAATTCAGTCTACATTGCCGATACTATATATTTTAAATCATAAGAAATATATTCTTATCGTGTATTGTTTTATTTTCTTGTGTGTTAAAAATGATTTACAGTATATATCTAAGCTTCTGTATCAGTGTACACTTTAAAATTAAGCTACATTCAGGTAGCAATCTTTCTTTTAAACATGTTTCATTCATCCCACAAACCAGGTACTTTTTAACAATTTATCTTTGTCATGTATCAGATTTCTTAAATTTAAATCAGTTTAGTGGGTACAGTGTTCGCCAATGGTCCCGGAGACTTGGGTTCAATTCCAAGTCGAGTCATACCAAAGACTTTTAAAATGGTATTTGATACCTCCTTGCTCAACGCTTAGCAATATAAAGTCCGTATCATGAGTAAAGTGGAGCAATTCAGGGAAAGGAGAAGCGCCCTCCCCTACACCTCGGTGTAGTAGCTATGGAAAAGGGAGCCTTCTAATCGCCCTCGATTATGGTCGCCAACTTAACTTTTTTTAAATATAAAAACGGTGTAACAGTTTTCTTCACAACGTCTTTCTCCCCCACCATGAAGAAGAGAAGGCTCCGTGATGTTGTGGCTATCGTAACAGACTGCTACATCGAAAGTAAGCGAGTTCGAAACCCATTCGGGCTATTGTGTTAATTTTCTTACTAATTCCCTGGGGAAAGGTATGAAATCGCTTATCCCGCCAGCTATGGGTTAAATAGAACTACTGCTGTTTTTTTACAAGTATTGTTTTGGCATTAAATTACCCAGGAAAGTTGATATATCATCAAAAAAGTAATCAAACCAAGACCAAGCCAATCTACACCATTGGTCATATCATTGGGGGGTGTCCTCGTGGTGTAATGGTTAAAGCGATGAACTGCGGAATCGTAGTACGCGAGTTCGTACTCCAGTCGCGCTATTACGTTCACTTTCGGGCAAATACCCTTGGGAAAGGTATGAACCCCCTTATTCTCCCTCCAGCTATGGATAAATAGTAGGACGGACTAGGTTCTTCAGCCTTGGTGAGGCAACTAGTCTAGGAGAAGGAAAACTCTGAATTCAAACCTGTTAAACTCCGCTTAAAAATTGACCTTGTGTCATATCCTGCCCGAGCGGAGGGGTTGGTAAATAGTACCATTGGTCATATCCAAGATGTTACTTTAAAATCTACTGGAATTTTGTTTTTAATATCTGAGATGCTTTCTGTTCAGAGTATCTATCATCCCCCCCCCCGCCATGGCTGGATGTGACACTAGGTCAGTCTTAGTTTGAATTCAAAGATTTCCTTCTGAGAGTATGTATATTTTGATTAAGTATGAATTAAATGTTCATAATATATAAATATATTTTTATACATTATAACATTGGAGACCACAATTGTTAAACTAACTCCAACATAAAATAACCAAACAAGTTTTGATATATCGAAAAATCAACCACCGACCCCGCAAAAAAAAAAGCAACAACAAAAAAAAAAACGAAAAACCAAAACAAAAGCAAAACCAAAACAAAAAATATATGACTTGAACCAATCTGTTGGGCTGAGATCGGCAGTGTTATTTATACAGACGTTATAGGACTTACACTCCTATAATTTAGAATGTGCAGTATGCTACTTGTTCCCGAAACAAAGATGGCGGACGCACATAAACAATCAGTCTCGGGAAACCATTGGCCAGTAGAACCACGTGATCAGTGTTTAAAACTACGTCCCCTTTTGAATTTCGTCCCGCGTTTTATGGAGCCGACTCCAAGACACGTATTTTCTATAAATACTTCGTCTTCAAACACTCTTCCTCTTTTTCACATTTTCACTTGCAGGGCTACACACTCTTTCCAGTGTGACTACCAGAGAGAATACTATCACTCTCTTATATTCACCAACAGCCGTCAAACACCAAAAAATGTATATGACATGCAAACATTCCTTTCCTCAATATACCTTGTCTGTGAGACTTTTTCCATTCTCGAAAATAGCAATTGCGTCGAATCACAGAAAGAAACGAACATTTAGAAATACGTAGTCAACATGCATAGTACACATTTATTATTTAGTCCCTTTTGTAGTTTTAGTTGTGTAAGTCACACACACACACACACACACAGAGGATATTTTCACGAGCAGTAATTGAACCATAGTAATGTTTTAAATATTTCATTGTATGTATTGTTAAGATATAAAATTTGTTTTGTTTATGCCGCCTTGTTTTGATTGTTCCTTTTGTCCGCGCCGTTTCACAAGTTTCATATCGTTTTCACATCTTTCATATCATTATTTCATTTACTACATTTGTCTCCATGTGTCTGTTTTGCCTTTTTCCTAGTACAAGCATATAACAAAACCCAACATAAATTTTGAGGAGCAAACATATCTAACAAATAACATGTCCCCTTACAACGTGATGGTACCTACTCGATCTGTACTGCTGTTGTTGATGCCGCTTATATTTTCCCTATATATGTGCTGTATGGTCATATTTGCATACCACGTGCATGTGAGTGCAAATATGCATTTATGTAAGCCGGCGGTGTCTCTTCTCTGAAACGTCCCCGAATAACATTCTTCCAGCCACGTCACACGATCCAAAAAGAACTAACGAGAAGTCTTCTTTGTTTAACCAATCCTTCTACATTGTTACTTATTACATGTTACAAAGAAAGCCATCATTTATTTGATTTGGAAGAAAACAATCACTCGAGGTTTAATTACTGCACGTTTTAACTCGAGAAAGAAAATAACGTACAGAAAACACACATACACACATACATACACACGCGCATATATATATATATATATATATATATATATATATATATATATATATATATATATATATATATATATTCACATCTACGTATGTAACTGAGAGCTAACCTTCTCTCTCTTTGTCTCTTTCTTTCTTTCTCTCTCTCTCTCTCTCTCTCTCTCTCTCTCTCTCAATACATATATATATATTCACATCTACGTGTGTAAATGAGCACTCACTTTCTCTCTCTCTCTCTCTCTTTCTTTCTTTCTCTCTCAATATATATATATATATATATATATTATGCTCATTAATTTTTAGTACATGTGGATATATTGTTTCTCTCTAATGATTGTGCGATCCACATAAAACGAACATTAAGAGTACATAATTTGGAGGATTTAGATGTAAGGCCAACTCTGCTGTAATGGCAATGAGTGATGTTTGGTGCAGCATATTCTTATTTGCATTTTATCTTTGATTATATATTGCTGAGACATGTTTTGCTGAACATGATTGAACACATTTTATTCATAGATTTTGAATGTAGTTTCTCGACTTGCCTTTTTTTCGTTTTTTTTTTTTTTTTTTTTTTTTTTTTTTTTTGTATTTCAGGGTCAAGTTGGTGTAAAAATTGTTCCGTGATTTTTCCATAGCGCTTTCATACATACTTTCGTCGTCTTCAGAGGTCGTCATTTTTGTGACTGTTGAGTTAAAGTTTGTCTGAGTAGTCGCGGTCCTTTTTTGATATAGTTTTAGCGGATTTTTTGTTTTGTTTTTCAAAATAAAAATATTGAGTTGGGAGAATCTATCTAATAGGCTGGAGATATTACCTATTAAAGATATTTAATATATCAGTGCCTGCATTAAATGCTATTTTATTTTTATTTGTTTTGTTTTTTTTTCTTTTATACATATTGTCTCGGGAGTTTGTAGTCGTTTATTGCTATTGTTTTTGTATATAATTGTTGTATTCTCTGTAAGTATTTTTCTTACGTCAGATGTGAGTTGATTGGTACTATAGTTGTGTTCTTAAAGTCTGTGTTGTTTGCTACCAAACTATACGACATATATATATATATATATATATATATATATATATATATATATATATATGATAAAATAAGTGGAAAGATGGATAAATCAGTCACCTAAATCTACCATTTCATCTATATATATATATATATATATATATATATATAACTGACCAAATTTTAGGACCGCCCGGAATTGTTTCTTTAAGTTCATAATAAATGCTAATTTTGCAATTGATCGTAAAGTTCCGAATGAACTGCCTAAGAATGAATAAAATTTGAAAACACCTTTGCCCACTGCTTAGGAATCACTTTCACCAACATGCTTTTAAAAAGTTACGAGAACGGATGCAAAGAATTTACTCAGCTGTAATAAAAATGCTCATAGTGGATTCTTTTGTGAATAGAAAATATAAATTTGCTTTAAGCAAAATTATGATTAATTTGTATTCATTTTTATGTAAATAATTGCTTAATTGCATTCAGACAGAAAAGAAACTTAATTTCTTTAAAAACATGGATCTGTATTCGTTCAAAGAAAAAATCAATGTGGTCCCAAATCTTATATATATATATATATATATATAGAGAGAGAGAGAGAGTTTAACGAATCTAGCTTCCAATTATGGTAAAAGTGGGTTGATTAATGATCTACTTTTTCATATTATATCAGACACCCTTTTTTTTTCTTTTTTTACTCATTCCGATCCTCAACATCTTCCTAAGTCCTCAGCGTCAGCGTCAAGTTTTGGGATCTTCGAATGTCATTCTGTGGCACCGAGGATAAGCACTAGAAAACAATCCCCAATATATATCCCGTTAATGATAAAGTGCATTCTATATGCTGGTATATCTATTATATCACAGAATATGCTTTAGATATTTTACATCGAGTGTATGGATCTCAGTTAATCTAAATTTGTATACAGCTGCAAACTGTCATGACCAACAAATATTGACAGTTTCTTGATCATGTGACTCAGTATTGCATTTATGGCTGCTGCAACTGTTGCCATTGGTTACAGGTTTATTGTAATGCTGCACTGGCCTCTTTTGTCATCGACCCTACACTTCCATTTCTCTCTTACCAGTTTGTTTGCATGCTAAGTAAAAAGAACGCATACGCCTTCGAAGTAAGTCAGGTGGTCAGTACTTAACCATACTGAAGTTATAAAAGAACGGATACGCCTTCGAAGTAAGTAAGGTGGTCAGTGCTTAACCATACTGTAGTTATAAAAGAACGCATACGCCTTCAAAGTAAGTAAGGTGGTCAGTACTTAACCATACTGTAGTTATAAAAGAACGGATACGCCTTCGAAGTAAGTAAGGTGGTCAGTGCTTAACCATACTGTAGTTATAAAAGAACGCATACGCCTTCGAAGTAAGTAAGGTGGTCAGTGCTTAACCATACTGTAGTTATAAAAGAACGGATACGCCTTCGAAGTAAGTAAGGTGGTCAGTGCTTAACCATACTGTAGTTATAAAAGAACGCATACGCCTTCGAAGTAAGTAAGGTGGTCAGTGCTTAACCATACTGTAGTTATAAAAGAACGCATACACCTTCGAAGTAAGTAAGGTGGTCAGTGCTTAACCATACTGTAGTTATAAAAGAACGCATACGCCTTCGAAGTAAGTAAGGTGGTCAGTGCTTAACCATACTGTAGTTATAAAAGAACGCATACGCCTTCGAAGTAAGTAAGGTGGTCAGTGCTTAACCATACTGTAGTTATAAAAGAACGCATACGCCTTCGAAGTAAGTAAGGTGGTCAGTGCTTAACCATACTGTAGTTATAAAAGAACGCATACGCCTTCGAAGTAAGTAAGGTGGTCAGTGCTTAACCATACTGCAGTTATAAAAGAACGCATACGCCTTCGAAGTAAGTAAGGTGGTCAGTGCTTAACCATACTGTAGTTATAAAAGAACGCATACGCCTTCGAAGTAAGTAAGGTGGTCAGTGCTTAACCATACTGTAGTTATAAAAGAACGGATACGCCTTCGAAGTAAGTAAGGTGGTCAGTGCTTAACCATACTGTAGTTATAAAAGAACGCATACGCCTTCGAAGTAAGTAAGGTGGTCAGTGCTTAACCATACTGTAGTTATAAAAGAACGGATACGCCTTCGAAGTAAGTAAGGTGGTCAGTGCTTAACCATACTGTAGTTATAAAAGAACGGATACGCCTTCGAAGTAACTAAGGTGGTCAGTGCTTAACCATACTGTAGTTATAAAAGAACGCATACGCCTTCGAAGTAAGTAAGGTGGTCAGTACTTAACCATACTGTAGTTATAAAAGAACGGATACGCCTTCAAAGTAAGTAAGGTGGTCAGTGCTTAACCATACCGTAGTTATAAAAGAACGCATACGCCTTCGAAGTAAGTAAGGTGGTCAGTGCTTAACCATACTGTAGTTATAAAAGAACGGATACGCCTTCGAAGTAAGTAAGGTGGTCAGTGCTTAACCATACTGTAGTTATAAAAGAACGCATACGCCTTCGAAGTAAGTAAGGTGGTCAGTGCTTAACCATACTGTAGTTATAAAAGAACGCATACGCCTTCGAAGTAAGTAAGGTGGTCAGTGCTTAACCATACTGTAGTTATAAAAGAACGCATACGCCTTCGAAGTAAGTAAGGTGGTCAGTGCTTAACCATACTGTAGTTATAAAAGAACGCATACGCCTTCAAAGTAAGTAAGGTGGTCAGTGCTTAACCATACTGTAGTTATAAAAGAACGCATACGCCTTCGAAGTAAGTAAGGTGGTCAGTGCTTAACCATACTGTAGTTATAAAAGAACGCATACGCCTTCGAAGTAAGTAAGGTGGTCAGTGCTTAACCATACTGTAGTTATAAAAGAACGCATACACCTTCGAAGTAAGTAAGGTGGTCAGTGCTTAACCATACTGTAGTTATAAAAGAACGCATACGACTTCAAAGTAAGTAAGGTGGTCAGTACTTAACCATACTGTAGTTATAAAAGAACGGATACGCCTTCAAAGTAAGTAAGGTGGTCAGTGCTTAACCATACTGTAGTTATAAAAGAACGCATACGCCTTCGAAGTAAGTAAGGTGGTCAGTGCTTAACCATACTGTAGTTATAAAAGAACGGATACGCCTTCGAAGTAAGTAAGGTGGTCAGTGCTTAACCATACTGTAGTTATAAAAGAACGTATACGCCTTCGAAGTAAGTAAGGTGGTCAGTGCTTAACCATACTGTAGTTATAAAAGAACGCATACGCCTTCGAAGTAAGTAAGGTGGTCAGTGCTTAACCATACTGTAGTTATAAAAGAACGCATACGCCTTCGAAGTAAGTAAGGTGGTCAGTGCTTAACCATACTGTAGTTATAAAAGAACGCATACGCCTTCAAAGTAAGTAAGGTGGTCAGTGCTTAACCATACTGTAGTTATAAAAGAACGCATACGCCTTCGAAGTAAGTAAGGTGGTCAGTGCTTAACCATACTGTAGTTATAAAAGAACGCATACGCCTTCGAAGTAAGTAAGGTGGTCAGTGCTTAACCATACTGTAGTTATAAAAGAACGGATACGCCTTCGAAGTAAGTAAGGTGGTCAGTGCTTAACCATACTGTAGTTATAAAAGAACGCATACGCCTTCGAAGTAAGTAAGGTGGTCAGTGCTTAACCATACTGTAGTTATAAAAGAACGCATACGCCTTCTAAGTAAGTAAGGTGGTCAGTGCTTAACCATACTGTAGTTATAAATGTTAATGTTGTATCGTCGAGGTGAAATATTACACAGAGAAGAATGAATGCTTAGTATATTTATTCAGAATCAGTACCTGGTGCTAACGAATACATACAAAAAACACACAGAACAATAAGTTACAAACAATTAGCAAGAGAATTTATAAGAAGTTGAGGAGGGTCAAATGCAGTATAGCCAAACGAAGTAAGATCAGCCCGAATATTAATCAGTGTATTAAATCAACAGTATTTGTCTCACATTGGCCCAGCGGTTAGAGTGTTCGCCAATGGCCCGGGAGACCTGGGTTCAATCCCAGGTCGAGTCATACAAAAGACTTTAAAAATGGAACTTGATACCACCTTGCTTAACACTCAGCATTATAAGGTACGGTTCAAGGGTAAAGTGGAGCAATCCAGGGAATGGAGTAGCGCCCTCCCCTACACCTTGGTGTAGTAGCTATCGAAAAGGGAGCCTTCGGGTCACCCTCGACTATGGTCGCTAACTTTACTTTTACTTTTACTATTTGTCTCACGCCCCACCAAACAGGTGACTGTGGCACAAGGCCTTTTTTAAGGTGGGTCTAGGCGCAGAGCGGTCTGCGGCTCCCAAAATGCCTCGGGCCTCGACGGCATTCCCCTAAAAAGAGGCGCCTCAGGCACCAGGCGATAAACCTAGCCTCTCCGAAGCAAGTTAGAGCCTGGTGGGGTGTCTACCTGAGGCTCGAAGTATGTCAGTCTTAGCTGCGAGACCCGAATACTAGCCCCGCCCCGTCACTTTTGCCAGGCAACCTCGGCTGTCCACCGTATCCAGAGATGTGACACACCCTACCCGATCCGTGCTGCTGATACCACGGCCTGCCGAAAGATACCCCATCTAGTGGATCCGGCTTATTAATCAACGGTATTTGTCGACCGTCCCACCAACTGAACGAGTGAGGCACAAGGCTTTTTTTAAGGTGGGCCCGGGCGCAGGCCCTTAGCCCAGACGCGCCCGGCATTCCCCAAAATGCCTCAGGCCCCGTCGGCATTCCCCTAAAAAGGGGCACCTCGGGCGCCAGGCAATAAACCTAACCCCTCTGAGGAGAGTTAAAGCCTGGGGGGACGGCCCCTCTGAGGTTCGTGGTATGTCCAGTGACGAGACACATCCGATCAGATCCGTGATGCTGACAGCACGACCGGCCGAAGTGTGTCCCATCAACTGGATTCTGCTGATTAAAATCAGCCCTCGAAGTATTTACTTGTACGCTATTAATGTCTATGAGACAGTCCATCTAGTAGAGTGCTGAAGGGATGCTTAGCCTCTCTACAACAGTTGATCATTGAATATCATTATATTTAATATTATTATATATTATAAATGTTTAATGCAGTATATTACATATTACTAATATAGTATGTAACTTATATGGTGGACAAGTTCACCTACCTCACAAGCAGCGTCTCATCTACCGAAAATGACATCAACACGCGACTAGCAAAGGCATGAACAGCCATCCATAGACTATCGGTCATACCGAAGTCAGGCCTATCAGATAAAATAAAGCGCAGTTTTTTCCAAGCATTAGTCGTGTCAATATTACTGTATGGATGCACTATATGGTCGCTGACCAAGCGTATGGAGAGAATGTTTGACGGTAATTGCACCAGAACGCTCTGAGCTGTATTGAAAAAATCCTGGAGGCAGCATGCTAAGTTATAAGATATTGTAATAAGATAAGTATGCTAAGTAATAAGATAATATACTATAACTGATGTAGGAGAGTATAAACTAGCAGCTGTACGGACACATGCCAACCATCTCGAAAACATCCAAACTAGACGAGCAAGACATGCGGGATTCTGCTGGAGAAGTAAGGGCGAGCTCATGAGCGATATACTCCTGTGGAGCCCCTCACACGGACGAGCAAGAATAGGGTGACTAGCTAAAACCTATCTATAACAGCTCTGCACTGATACAGGATATAGCATGGAGGACTTCCCGAAAGCGATGGGTGATATGGACGAGTGGTGGGAGAGGGTCAGGGAAATCCGTGCCAGCAGCACGCCATGATGATAATATAATACATTACTATTATTTTACACATTTGAGAGTTTTTCCTCTGTAGCCAGAATGATAGCAAGTCCCCTCAAGTCCCCAGAACTTTTCTCAGTATTCTGACCGATCTAAACAATGCTGAAGTTTGGATGGTCTTCACTCGTCCTCACATTTCCAAGTCTTCTGGTCCCTGTGCCAATCCTTTAGCGACTGTACCTAGTGTGCCATTTACAATTGGTATCACTGTCATTTTCATGTTCTATAGTTTTTTCAGTTCCCTAGCAAGTTCTTGGTACTTATCTCTCTTTTCGCTTTCTTTCAATTTTACTCCGTGATCTGCCAGGACAGCAAAGACCACAATTTGGCAAGTTACCTCCCCACTCTTTTTTGGTTGACTATCACTAGGCCTGGTCGTCTGGCTTAGATTAGGTGATCCGTTTGTACATCAAAGACGTGGTTTGCACATATACCATTTTATCATTATTATTATTACTCATTGAGAGTTTTTCACATCTGTTAATGGTGGAGTATAAGTGACAGCAAGTCTCCTCAAGTCTCCAGGACTCTTCTAGTATTCTGGCCGATCTCAATAATGGAGTAGATTGGATGGTCTCCTCTCGTCTACTTATTTCCAAGTCCTCCAGTCCCTTTATTAATCCTTTAGTGACTGTACCAAGAGCACCAGTTGCAATTGGTATAAAGACACTTTCATGTTCCACAGTTTCTTCAATTCCCAAACAAGGTCGAAGTATTTGTCCTTCTTTTCACTTTCTTTTAATTTTACTCTAAGTTCACAATTTTGCAAGTTCTCTTTTTCTTTTGTTTTTGATTATTATTAGGTCTGGTCGTCTAGCTGTGATTGGGTGATTATTATTATTATTATTATTATTATTATTTACTCCTTTTGTGTTTTCACATCAGTATTAGCTAATGGTTTTTCACTGGAGTTTGAGTGACAGCAAGTTTCCTCAAGTCTCCAGGACTCTTCTCAGTATTCCAGCCGTTCTTAACAATGCTATCATTTGGATAGTCTCTACCCATCCTCCAACTTCCTAGTCCTCCAGGCCTTTTAATAATCCTTTAGTTATTGTGCCAAAAGCACCAACCACAATTGGTACAATCGTCACTTTTTCAATTCTCTAGCAAGGTCGAAGTACTTATGCTTCTTTTCACATTCTTTCAGTTTTATTCTGTGGTCAGCTGGGACAGCAAAGTCGACAATTTTGCAAATTCTCTCTTTTTTTATTATTATTATAAGATCTGGTCTTCTGGCTGAGATCCGTGTATATTATTATTATTATCATTATTATTTCACTTCTTGCGGATTTTCACATCAGTTTTAACTGATGATTTTTCACTGGAGTCAGAATGATCGAAAGTCTCTCTACTCTCCAGGACTCTGCTGAGTAATCTAGACGACCTTAACTGCTGTGGTCTCAATGATATCAATTCTTCCTGTGATTTATAATTCCCTCAGCGCCCTCTCTAAACATTTAAGGATTTTTATCATTAAGGGTTTTCGGACTGTTGTCTTCATCTTTATTGTTATTTCCACAACGTTTCGGCCGATATGTCATTCAGCTTTTTGGTGTTTGTCGAACTCTGTAATCTACACGGAACTTCGAACTACGTCCTTTTTTGAATCCACGGGGGTCGCCTCTTCTGATTTCGTTAGCCATAACCGGATACAAGTGTTAAGTATTCCTGTATTGTGACTCGCCTGCAGTCAGGATTGAACCTGCAACCTCCAGATGATTGTCTCCTTAAAAGCTTAGGGAACCAACGCCTATAACCGTTACACCATGTGTCCTGCAGGCTGAAACGTTGTGTAAATAACAATAAAGATGAAGACAATGGTCCAAAAACGCTTAATGATAAAAATTACCAAACTTCGTCTCAGAAATTGACAACTAACATTTAAGGATTATTCTAAGTGCGACAAATACAACTGGTATCGGCTTTGGTTCTTTTTTTTTTTTTTTTTTTAAACATATCAGCTTTCGTGGGTTATTTAATGCCAAAGTTACCCTTGTAGAAGAACAGTAGCTATACTGTTTAATCCGTTACTGGGAAGATAAAGGGGTTCATACCTTTCCTATGGGTATTTGTCCAAAAGAGGAAGTAAAAGCGCGACTGGAGTTCGAACTCACAATGATATCGCAATCCAATACCTGAGCCTCGACGACAATAGCTATCAGCGTCACCGTCATGTTCTAATGTTTTTTCAGTTCTCTGGTATGATCTAACCATTTATTAATCTTTTCGCCGTCTTTTATTTTTCTCTCTGTGGTCTGCCGGATTTGCAAAATCCAATTGATGACAAGTTCTTTTTTCCTGTCAATTATCACTTGTCTGAGCTTCAGGCCGGAATTGGATGATCCGTTTTCTATCTCAAAATTCCAGAAAACTTTATGGGTTTCATTTTCTAAGACCATTTCTGTTTTGTGCACATGCCATTTGTTACCGTGGTCAAATTTTAATCTCTTACACAAATCCCTGAGAATCATCTTTCGCGCCCAGTCGTGCCGGGGCTAGTTCTCCTTTTGTGTCAGTTTGCTACATTCGACAATTATTATTATTATTATTATTATTATTATTATTATTATTATTATTCCTTGCGAGTTTTTCACACCTGTGTTCGCTTATGATCTTTCTCTGGAATCAGAATGACAGCTAGTCTCCAGGACACTTCTCAGTATTCTGGCCAACCTCAACAATGCTATCGTTTGGATGGTCTCGGCTCGTCCCCAGATTTCTAATTTCTCCATCCCTCTTACCAAGCTTTTAGAGATCATTCCAAGTGGTGCAATTATAAATGGTATCACTGCCATCTTTATGTTCCATAGATATTTTGGTTCTCTGGTAAAGTCCGTGTACTTGTCTATCTTTTGGTTTTCTTTGATTTTCACTCTCTGATCGGTCAGGATGGGAAAGTTTGCTCTTATTATTATTATTATTATTATTTCCTCTCCCTGTGAATTTTTTACATTACTTTTAATTATTAGTTTTTCTCTGAAGTTTGAGTGTCATCAAATCCCTTTAATTATCTAGGACTCTTCAAAGTATCCTTGTCGATTTTAGTAGTGCTGAGGTTTGGATGGTTTCAATTCTTTATCTAATCTATAATTAATCCAGTCTCTTTTCCCGATTCTTGGGGACTCTTCCGAGAACTCCAATTACGATTGGGATCACTGTCAACTTCATGATCGATAACTTTTTTCAGCTCTTGGACAAGGTTCTTTTTTCGTTATGTCTTCATTTTTGTAATTTGTTTTCTTTTTACCCGGGCACTATAACTGGTGTAGGAGAGTATAAAGTCCTTTTACTTTCCAAAATGGAAGATGGCTGATCACCACTTCTATTTAGGAAAGTAAAATTTACAACGTGGAGGTGACTAATTGAACACAAAAATATGGATTTTACCCGAAAATAAGTTTTCCATCGTTTGGAAGTTGATTAGATGAATGCTAGAAAGCTTGAAATGTTGATAACACTCTGTCAATCAATAAGACAGTCAGTAAAAACGTCTCAGGTGGATGTAAGCTTCTGTTAAATTATCACGTCAACCACCCGGATGTCACTCGACTGTTCAATTGCCAGTAAGAAAAAAATAATATCGCAGAAGTTTTGGCAAATTTGTCAATTCTGAAAAATTGCATTAATAGAAAATGTTTTTTTTTTTTTAAGTTGTTTATTATTATGATTAAAATTCTCCTGACAACCTTTGATATAATCTTCCCACTGTTATTTGATTGGTTGGGAGGAAAATATTTGATTGGCTAAGTTAAAAAACATTGCGGCGAAATTTGATTGGCTGCGTTGAAAACGTGTTTGTAAAAAAAAATAGCTTGAATGTTTTAGCGATTAATGGGTCGAGTCACACACCAGCCGTGTTTCTCGTTGCACGGATCGGTTTGTGTTGCTTGATCGCTTGGCTTCGTCACGTCGATCAAGGCCGCCTGACATGGATGCCAGGAAGGCGACATTCATGAGGCGCACTAAGACCGACTCTCTTAGAGCCTAAGGGGGCCCATCTCCCCAGGTTCTAACTCTCTCTGGAGGGGCTTGGTTTATCGTCTAGCGACGGAGCCGTCCCATTTTATAGGGGCCCAAGGCATTTTTTGGGAATGCCTGGTGTGTCTGAGCTACGCCAATGCGCCCAGACCCACCTTTAAAAGTCTTGTGCCGCACTCGTCCGGTTGGTGGGACGTACGACAAATACCAATGCATTCCAAGTTCGTAAGAAAAGATCATTGAGTCTTCTGGGTGTCGTGATAAAAATTTCAATTCTGAAATGAGTCACAAATAAAATAAGCAAAAAGCGAAACATAAAAAAGGAGGGTGATTTTAAACAGACTTTCTATTCTTATATATTATTTTTAGTTATGAGCAAAAACTGAAGCAGGGGTGTCCCTGTGGTGTATTGGTTAAAACGATGGACTGCAGAATCGTTGTAAGCGAGTTCGAACTCCAGTCGCGCTATTACATTCACATTCGGACAAATATCCTTGGGAAAGGTATGAACCCTTTTATCTTCCCATCTATGTGTTAAATAGTACCACTATTGTTCTTCTAAATAGATGAATTTGGCATTAAATAATCCGAGAAGGTTGATAAGCCATTAAATAACAAAGGAAAGAAAAGGATGAACAATATATGTTGTGTGTGTATTTGTATTCAAACAATATGCGTAAATGTTTTCGTAAACTTTTTAAAATGCTTGCTTGCTTGTCAACTCTAAATTTCCTTTGAGGATAAAATTCATTTACCGTCGTGGGGTGATTTGAGGGCTGATCCTTTAGTTTCGTCTGTTGTGTAAGACTACAGGAACAGCTTCCGGCTTGTGCAGGGGTTTTGATCCATTAATTCTAGCATTTAGGCAACAAAATAGAAAACAGTTCTTCACGTAGCTATTTTTTATTTTCAGATTTGGTGACACCCGTGGATATTTTTCTATTGTTATACTTGATGACACACGTGGGTATTTTTCCATTTCACTGTGACACGGGTGGATCTTTTTTTTGTATTTGGGGACACGGGTGGATCTTATTCTATTTTTATATATTGTGACACACGTGGGTTAAGGACCTTTACATATCGTAAAGTAAAGTAAAGTTGGCGACCGTTGTCGAGGGCGACCAAAAGGCTCCCTTTTTTAAAGCTTTTGCTCCAAAGTGTAGGGGAGGGCACTACTCCTATCCCTGGACTGTTCCACTTTACCCTTGATACGTACCTTATATTGCTGAGTGGTAAGCAAGGAGGAATCAAGTACCATTTTTAAAGTCTTTGGTATGACGCGACCTAGGATTGGACTCAGGTCCCTCGCGCCATTGGCGAACACTGTACCAACTAAGCCAATGAGCCGGTTACATATTGATCAATAAAAAGAGTGTTTAGTATTATATCAATACACCCTTTTTTGACGGTGGATTCTTATCAAAATTCACTTACCTAGGAAGCAGCGTCGCATCAAGCGAAAAAGACATCGACACGAGGTTAACGAAGGCATGGACAGCTATCAATAGGCTATCGATTACATGGAAATCAGACCTAACCGATAAAATGAAACGCAGTTTCTTCCAGGCAGCGGTCGCATCGGTACTGCTATATGGATGCACTACATGGACTCTAACAAAACGGCTGGAGAAGAAGCTAGACGGCAATTACGCAAGAATGCTGCGGGCAATCTTGAACAAGTCCTGGCAGCAACACCCCACAAAACACCAACTGTACGGCCACCTGCCTCCTATCACGAAAACTATTCAAGCTAGACGAACCAGATATGCAGGACTCTGCTGAAGAAGCAGGGACGAACTCATAAGTGATGTACTCTTATGGACCCCCACACATGGCCGTGCAAAAGCAGGACGACCAGCACAAACATACATTCAGCAACTCTGTGAGGATACGGGATGTAGTTCAGAAGACCTGCCAGAGGCGATGAACGATAGGGAAAAGTGGCGAGAGAGGGTCAGGGATATCCGTGCTACCAGCACGACATGATGATGATGATGATAAAAGATTAAAATCGCGTAAATTTTATAAATAGTGCGTATCCGGTTCGATTTCGCTTCCTTTGTTTAACGGCATATCAATATTTTCAAGCTATTCAGTTACAAACCCATCCTCATATATTGTTGCGAGGTCGAAGAATACATCGATACCGTTAACGTTTGAAATAAATGACAGCGGCTTAGGCAAAGAAGACAAAGGGAAGAGGGTATGTTAAAAGAGTCAATTTTCATTTGACAATCAATAACAAGATAAGTGTTTCAGAAAGGTTCTGTCCAGTTATGTTGAAAGTGTAAAGTTGACTGTCTTATTGTTCCTGACGGCAGTAAGTCTGGATGATGCTTGAAGTGGTTTCTGTTAGAGTTATGTAGCTAGGTAGCCAGCAGACCGGTTCGAGGGTTAGACGTATCGGGTTGCTGAGGACAGCTAGTCGACGTTCTGGTAGTTGATCGGCAGCTGGCCCGGGTTTGGTCGTTGTTAGCTGCGAGCGGGCTGGTGAAGTCGGCCTGGGCTGCATCTGCTACGTCTGACTGGTAGTCAATCTGAAAAAGCGGCCTTGACTGAATCAGCGGGTGAGCAGCTAGTTAGTCATCCTTGTCGTCGATGTCAGAACTGGGGGATGATCTTGAGGAAGCGAGAAGTCTACTCCAATAGTGCTCTGAAAAGGGCTGTAGTAGTTGTGGTAAGAGAAGTACCTTGGAAATGACAGTAGTAATAGTGGACAGGCCGAAGCAGCTAGAAATAGGCAGGAGCAACCGGAAGTAGGCAGTAACCACGGGAACAGAGCAAAACGTCTAGGATGATGTATCTCTTTGGTACTCTGTGCCCAGAAATTCTGCGGGTCTGACTTTTTGTTCCTTATTCATCCTAAAATAGCGACACAAAAGCGCAGTTTTGTTACGCTTCCTGCGAAAAAACAGTGTATATATATATATATATATATAATCCTAGAAGCAATATGCATAAAAAACAAATACTTATAAAATAGCATAAAATAGCATTTAATAGAGGCATCAACATATTAGATATTTTTAATAACGAAAAATCACGAACTCTAGTTGTAGACATTTTCCAGCCGAGCGTTTTTAAAATAGAACGCTGAAAACGTTCCTACCGACAACTTCAAAACAAAACCCTACAAATAATTAAAACAGTAAAAACTCAAACAGTCAACACAAAACTACTCTACTACTAATGACGACCAAAAGTATGGTCAAAAGCACTCGGGCAGAAGACATTGGACAACTACTTTACCATCTAGACCCAGACACTAGAAAAATAACAAGGAAACTTGAATAAATAAAATTAAAAATAATAGTGTTCTATTGTCTTTAACAAAACTTGCTTGAATATATATATATATATATATATATAAGATGATCGAAAGTGATCATGGGCAAATTGCTTTTTTATTATTTAATTTTTAATTGTTCTCAACTAGTTTCGACCTTTAGTCATTGATAGGAGAATATTTTTTTCGAAAAAAGCCTTTTGCGATGCAAAAATTAACAAGGAGCGGGGAGTGTATCAATTTAGCCGTGGCTATTTTGGAGAAGCATTTGTTTATTTGGGAGTTTATGTGCCATCTTAAATCTGACCTGCCTATTTCAAAGTGGTGTTTTGAAAGTGGTTTAGTTTGAGGTCAGAGGTATTTGGGGGTCAGTCTTTGAAAACATTTTATTCATTCATCTTCGTATGTTTTTATTATAGCCTTGATATTGTCCAATTTGTTTTTCTTCTTGATTCTTTCTGTGATGGTAAACATTGCCTCACTGATTAAATCTTATTCTATTTCAAAGTGGAAATGTTGATCTACAAGTATTAGTCCGTTGTAATCCACTGACTAGATTTTGTGTTTGTAATATATATATATATATATATATATATATATATATATATATATATATATATATCAGTTATGAAAGTTTCATAAAGTTTTGCTCGTGCCTACTTTCATTATTAGCATTATCAATATTTTGGTTTCTAGTTATTCCTGTTATTAATTTGGTATTTCGCTGTGCAAATGCACATCTACTTCCAACAAAATCTCTTAATACCAACTGCTTTTAGAATATACACTATATAAATTTATTTCAAGTTCAAATTTGAGTCATCATCATCATTATCAAGGCGTGCTGACAACACGGATTTATATATATATATATATATATATATATATATATATATATATGTATATATATATCTTTCTCACTCTCTCCCTCCATTGGTACCTTTTGGACATCGCATTTTGTTAAGTCTTTTCGATGGCATCCAGTGTACGTTGTGTCCAAGTGTAGGAGTCTACTCGAGAATATTACTTATAAGTTCGACATTACTTCATCTGGTCTTGCTCGTCTTTCTTCGTTAAAATGTTCTATCTTCAAATTATGCATTTAAAAATCATATTTATTTAATATATCTGTAGAAATAGGATTTCAACAAATAATATTGTAAGAATTATTAATTTTAGATAGTAACACTTGAAACCATATGTGCAAACAAATGATTGATGTTGAATAGAATAATCCGTGCTGAATAAGATTACTTGAAACTGTTTAACTGCGCACAAAAAATAAGCTATGGCTCATTTAAAAATGTTATCTTTAAAATATTTTTCCAAATAATATATATTTATACGTTTGAATAGGATTTGGCGTTAAGTAACCTATAAGGGTTGATATGACGTAAAACTCAATCAAATAACCAATCAAGTACCAGGAGTTTATAACGGAAACAAGTTCCAATGCAGATAATGCAAAACATTTGACTCACACGCGTATAACTTCATGAAATTAAAAATAGATAAACAAATAAATAGATTAGTGTGATAATTTTTTATGGGGCAGGGGCAATGTTAAAAAGAATTTTCAGAAGCTTTTTTTTTTGCACGGATTTTTATGGGCATCATATGATTCACAAATCACTTTGTCAGAATCCATATCATGTTCTCTGTGGAAGAATTAATCGTATTTTTGGTCTATAAGATTCAATTCTATTCTCAGGGTTATTTTCAGAAAGAAGACAATTCCTGAGAGATAGCGGAGTTCACTTCTTGATATAAAAAATTCCAAGCATTTACGACCTCTGGTTTATGAGACAGACAAATATTTTTAGCCCATCTTTTTTGGCAAGGAAGAAAAAGTATTTTTGATGCACCAAAATTATGGTACATTATTTTCTTCCAAAATAATGCCTCTAGTTTTTTCCCTCGTGGAAACTAAAACAGGCTGAGGGAGCATAATGAATGTTGGACATAATGAATGTTGTACTTTGAATGATATTTAAAATATCAGAACACTTATATATTACTATTTTAGTTTAGTTTGGTTCGAGTTGGTTTCTTTGTTTAATGGCATATCAACGTTCGTAAGTTATCTAATACCATCATCATTCTTGTAGATGAACTGCAGTTGTACTATTCGACCAGTAGCTGGGAGAAGGATAAGGGGGTTCTCACATTTCACAAGGGTATTAGTCCGAAAGTGACTTAAAAGCATTTCTGGAGGTCGAACAATCTTACGACGATGTCACAGTTCAGTATGTTAGCCACGACGCCTCTAATTATTTTCTGACTTGCTTTCTTATTGGAGTTAACTAATACATTTACTTCTTAACTAGCATCAACTAACTGACGTTAAAACCTCGTAAATTAGCTTTTAGACACACACACACACACACACACACACACACACACACACACACACACACACAGAGCACACACACAACAGCACACACACACATCTTATGTATATATGTGTGTGTGTGTGTGTGCAAATATGTACATATATATATATATATATATATATATATATATATATACATATTTACATATTTATGCATGTGTCTGTGAGCAAGAGGGTGGGAGACAGAGGAAGGAGAAAGCATTCATTACAAGCATTCTGTGGGAAAATAATCATAAGTTTGTTTGTTGGTTGGTTGGTTGGGTTTTAGGGCATATCAACTTTTGTTGGTTATTTAGCCAAATTCATTTTTATACAAATAATCATTTCTATTTCAAACAATTCAGTTGAGCATAAGTGCACAGTTTAAATATAAGTAGAGAGTTGAATTGTCGAAAACGTTTCTATTTCAAGTTATTCAGTTTAGTCAAACAGTTCTAATTCGAACAATTCAGTTTAGCATAAGTACGCAGTTTAAATATCAAGACAGTTCTATTTCAAGTAATTCAGTTTAGCATAAGTACGCTGTTTAGTTCTATTTGACCCATAGATATGGTCCTAGCAGGTGCTACCACTTTGGGTCAAAGAGGACCTGGGGGCGATAGCAATGAAGGAGTGTTCCGCATTCCCCAAAGCTCCAGCATCAGTGGAACCTTACGATCAGATTGCTTAGTGTCATATCCCGGGCATTCGTTGGGGGGGGGGAGGTCTTAGCCCTCAGCAGAGATGCATGCAGTGTATCCTTCAGCCCCAGCCGACTGGTTAATACCCAGAGTTAAATGTAAAAACAATTTTATTTCAGATAATTTAGTTTCTCGTAAGTACGCAGTTCATATGTCAAAACGGTTCTATTTCAAATAATTCAGTTTAGCATAAGTATACAGCTTTAATGTCAAAACAGTTCTATTTTAAACAATTCAGTTTAGCATATATACGCAGGTTAAGTGTCACAAAGAGTAAAGTCTGGAAACCACGGTTTAGTTCTGTTTAACCCATAGATAGGACCCTATTAGGTGCTACCACTCCGGGTCAGAGTGGATCTGGGAGCGTGTTGTACCCCCTACATAATGGACTCGCCCTCCTCCATAAATAAATGTCAAACGGAGTGTCAAAGGGAGTTGACCAGACCCACGTGACACAATCACGTGTGATAACACTTGAGTCGTGGACGGATAGTCACTACCCTAATGGACTCTCAGCTTCCTATTAACTAACTACTGTTTAACCAGGTTCACTTGTATCTTATTTCTTTTACTTGAATATATATCTTTTTATGAACCTTTTTGTGTTCCCCCTGTTTTTCTTTTGGCCAGAATCACAACAGAGCGATAGCAATAAAGGGGTGCTCTGTATTCACCAAAGCTCCAGCATTACTGTAACCTCACCATCAAATTGTTTTGTATCATATCCAGGACACTCGTTGAGGAGGTCTTACTCTTCTGCAGAGATGCAGTCGGTGTATTTTACACCCCCAGCCGACTGGGCAATATAAATTAGTTTTTCTTTTTTTAAAAATATTTCAATTTTTTTATATTTGTATTTATTTACATAACCCCTTCGTCCTCAAGACAGCATCTAGTGTTTGCACAGATCTAGTTGATGTAAGTTTTGGCTGGTCGGCAAACCCTAGTGAGTCCTTGAGTAGAAGTTCACTGGAGATCGTCGCTTATATTTGTGTTTACTTTAGCTGCGCCCCGCATGTCTTGAGTTGTTTGTGAGATGGGAGGTAAGTAGCCAAACAGCTGCTATTTGTCGGGTGTTGCTTCCTAAATTTGTTCAAAACAGCACGCAGCATATCGGTATTTCCAATCTAACTTTTTTTCCCAGCGTTTTGTTCGAGTCGAAGTTGGACAGCCATACAGTAGTACTAATACAGCTACCATTTGAAAGAATTCCTTTTTGATTTTATCAGCGAGATCACATTTCTTAATCTGATAATAAACCGATTTTTTAGAACACATTCAAATCGCTAGGTGGGGTGTGTGTATTAATAGGTGTGTTTTTTGTTCAAATCAAAAAGTTTGACATTTTTTCTTCTTTCTAATAGATCTGTTTCATTAAAAGTTGCTTTTTTTGAATTCTATTTCAGATTCATCATGTTAAGTCCAAAGAACTCTTGAACCAAGAACCAAGCCAGAGCAGCCACCACAGAAAGACTCATCGGAATCGCAGATGGCTCGACTTTGACACTGCTGATTTCCTCTCTGGAGACCATACAGACGCTGCATGGAAGAAACTTCAAATACCAAGTGACAGTTTCTACAACTGGGAGGACAACAGTATCTGGGAGAGCAAATCCGATACACACGCGAAAAGCAAAGGGAAAAAGTCTGAACTTATTCACAAACTGAAAACTACCACCAAACCACGTACTACTACCGAAGCAACCACAACCACTACTATTCAGAGCACGACCCCACCAAGCCTTGGCATCGAAGAGCCTGACTCCAAATCCAACCCTCTCAAATTCAAAGAGCTCGAGGAATTCGACATTTTCAAGTCGGACAAAAAGAAATCAGATTCTTACGAGGAAGGTGAACAGCTGGAGGCCAACAATGGGTTTTTCGAAGATAACATTGAAAACACCGGCCAAATTTTTGTCAAGGACGACAAAAAGGCCGACCAACCCGCTGAGAAAATGGAAGGCGAATTCAAAACAAAGGTTACAGCATCTGTGGAACCCCAGAGAGCTGCACCGAAACCTGCTAACCTCATCCACCCTCCTTTTACTACAAAAAAGGACACTGTTACCCATGACACGGTCAAAAAATCTTCAAGTCAAAAACGCGTTACACCAGCTATTCCGGCATCACCGGAACCCCACAAGAAACATCATGGTAAGTACAACCATTTTATTGGGTTCCTTATAATATAATACAGGGTGTTTAATATAGTGTGTTTTATACACCCAGCATCATCAACATGTCGTAACTTTACCACGGATTTCCCTGACTTTCCCTCGCCACTCGTCTCTATTGTCCATTGCTTTCGGCAGGTCTACTAGGCTATATCCTGTGTCCCCACTGTGCTGCTGTAAATAAGTTCTAGATGGTCGTCTAACACTTGCTCATCTGTGTGAAGGGGTCCAAAAGAGAATGTCTCTTATGAGTTCGTTCTTATTTCCCAGCAGTGTCCAGCATGTCTTGGTCGTCTTATTTGGATGACCTTAGAGATGTGAGAAAGGTGGCGGAATAGCTTTTGCTTTCTTGGTTGGTATTAAATATGATATAGGGTGTTTGAATATCATTCTAATTGCACACATTTAATAGGTTTTTACAAAAGTATAAAATAGTATTTAATATAGGGCATTTAATATAGAATTTATGATATAGGATGTTTAATATAGGGTCTTTGATGTAAGGTAATTAATACAGTGTTTTTAATATCGAGTGTTTGGAAAGAAAAAAATTATTAATTAAAAATGCGCTGAAACCCTCCCCTGTGTGCAAAAAGTATGCGTTCTAAAGTTGGTAGCTCCTCATCAAATCAAAGAGGTCTGAAACCTTTGATTTCAGGTAAAGAGGCAAAGAGTTAAAACAGTTTGAATAAAATTTAAGAAATTATCGTCTGCTTAGAGATAATTAAGTATACCCAAAAGTATTTTCAATTTTCTTTTTTATTTAACCAAGTTTTAAAACTATGTAATACTCTACCAATTACATCATTGGGTGAACGTAGCCATTTTAACTGCTTATGAGTGTTTTTAAATAGGTCTCCACTGACTTGCATTTTAAAGCATTTTAATTTACAACTGGTGAGTGTCTACTCGACTTATTAGGAAGTTTTCTTGATCAGTTCCGGGCAACTCAGCCTCTTGGTTGATCATAATCCGTCCTTTTTTGTTCAATGTAGTGTATAATATTGATAAGATTCATACGCGAATAAGTCCTTGCCTTAAAACATTACATAACCGACACAACGAAGTGACAGCGTAAATAAAATGAACTCGTGACGCAGTTATTTCAGCTGTTAAATAGTGTTGTCACTGAGTACAGTATTGACACCTGCTTAATAGAGTAGCATAAAACGTATGTGCAATTAAATCCTACCGCCTTTTTCCTTAAGTTTCTGAACCATATAAAACACTCAGTTTATATATATATATATATATATATAATGTATTACTATTTTAGGTTGATCCCGAACTTTAACTCTGGCAGTATGAAAAAAACGCAAATGATCCAAGTTGTAAATAAACAAATACACAAATTGATATTTGGGGAAAAAATTCCATAGAAAAAATAAAAGACTAAAAACATACGTATTGTCTGAAAAAAAATCAAAGAATTTCGTAATGTCGAGGCAAAAAAAAAAAAAACTCTGACAGAGAACTAAGTAAACGAAGAAAGTAATGGATACAAGGAAACACACACACACACACACACACACACACACACACATATATATATATATATATATGTGTGTGTGTGTGTGTGTGTGTGTGTGTGTGTGTGTGTACTTTTTGAATGAAAATTAAAAAAATTCACTTCTTTGGTGTCATTACAAATTTATTTCTGGTCGTGATGACCATCATCAGATGTTATAAGAAAAAAAAAAACATTTGTGTGTTCTTATAATATTTCTGGCAAGAAAAGAAAATTTTTAAAATAAATCAATTTTCTAAATAAAATGATTCTTTTAATTAAAATAATTTTCTATTATATTTTATCATATTTTTTCACCAAGAAAATTTTTTACAGTGGATAAATTATCTATTGTTATTTTTTATACAATGTTTTTATACTCCTTTAAAAAAACAAAAACAACCGTTATCCCTAATTTGAATACTACAGAAAATTTTAAAAAAGACGAATTTCGAAAAAATTAAATAGTGGCATGCGACTTATTCAAAATTATATATAAAATATGCGTTCATACTTCCGTTGAGACTATTATGTATCATAAATATTAAATAATATAATTCATGTTATCAGGAAATAATAATTCAAGTCTGATATTAATTTACAAAATTCTTTTTCCAGTAATGAAAACTATCGTAAAAATCCATGTTATATATATAAGGAAGATATTAACATATCAAATGTTAAGTTAATCGTAACAAGCAAAGAATTAATATGTAATAGATATTTTATTAATGTAACCAATAATTCCTAACTTATAATACAAATAAATTAAATATTATTTAAATTTCTTTTTTATTTACATATAGAAAAAAAACGGTGTAATAAAAACGGTGCAGTACAGGAATAGTTGCTTCTCGTTATAAGGCTATATTAATAAGTATAAAGATTTTTAACTATTATATATATATTTTTATGGTCATTCTTATAAAAAAACAACATATTTATACTTTGTCTTTTAGATTTAATTGTATTCTTTATTGGAAAAATATTTAAAATTATCTATTTATTTAATCTATTTTTAAAATAATGGATCAATATTTCAATATTTTGAATTTTAAAAAAACTATATAAATCACCTGATTAATGGTAGTTAAATATGTCTAATATTATCAATATATCAAGTAAAGTTATACTAAGAATTTATTTCTGTGTCTACATGCAGATATCATTTTAGTTCTGGTATTCAGTATTCCGCTCAAATATTTCAATATACATATTTTCTCTTCTAAGCTTGAATTACACTTACCATGTAAACTGTTTATCGAAGAGGATCTTGTAATTATTTTCAAATTAATAATAGATGTTAATTCTTGTTCAAGCGGATACCAGTAATACTTAGATAGGGCAGTTTGATTTTTGAATGTTGTATTTTTAAATGATTCTAGGTGGTGGTAATATTTAGATTTCCAGTTTAATCTTGTCATACGTATTTATGCCTTTTCATTGGTATCATTTTCTTTAGTTGAAATGTTAGCATGATGTATAATATTATTAAGGTTACATTAATTTCCAACTGGGCATTCATTTTTTTCAATTTTACAATGACATGAATGTGTGGGAGTTGGTATGTAATTAATTTATTTCAGTGAATATGCATCCGTATATTACGGGTATTGCTCCCAATTTTATTTCCACCACAAATACAACACAAAACTTAACTATCGCGTGAAAGAAATGGAATAGAACACAACGAACATTAAACAACAAACAATTTAATATGCATAAAACAGAATGTGAAAACAAATAAAATACATGATGTGTAAATGGCCTTTTGGAAAATAAAGTTTGGCAAGAAGAAAATAAATTTGTTTAAAGATGTGTGTATGTTCATGTTAACGGAGTCCGTACTTAAGTCGTTCTTACTTACTTTAAGTTCATGTCTAGTTTTATGATTGTGGCGACAGCGTGTCACGTTGATGAAAGAAAGTTTGTCGGTTTTTTCTTTTGAACGTGATTCGCGGCCATCTGTTGCTAGGTCATGAACTTTGGTTGCGGAAGAAAAGGAATTTGCCGGACAAAGTATCGGCTACTGCTTTACTGACTTAATGGCTTGGCTGTGTATTGCTCCCTAGTTGTGTGTTATTTATACCGTGATAGTGGATCAAAAAATTGTCCTAAAATTTTGGCGCGTAGACATTTATTGACCAATCAGATTTGTATTTTACTATTTTATTTGTATTTTACTATTTTATTTTAAAGCCTAAATATTTTCTGTTAGTTGACTTCAGATCCTATTTTTCTAGAATGTTCTATTCTATGTTTTTAGCTGATTGGTTGAAAAATATAAAAATGTAACTTAAATGCTAATGCAGTTTTGATCCTAAATTTCTAGAATGTTCTTAAATATGTTTTTATAGCTTATTTTAAGACTAGAAAAAATGTGTATCCCATAAATTTTTTAAGTTGTCATTATTATTCCAGTCTATTTTCTTTATCAATTTCTTGTTGTGATTGTCAATTATTTTAGATATATTGGTTGTACGAGAATAACTAATTTTTACATTATTCGTATTAATTATTTTTCTAAGGGGTTTATCCTATTTAAAATGTTTGTTTATTAAACTTAGAAAACACTTCCCTATATTGATATCAGAGTTTGCGAAAAGGAGGGTGTAAGGGGAGTGGTGACCTGTATTTTTTGGTATTAATTTCCCAACAATTTTATGTTGAAGTTTGATATATGTTTTGCTTGGAATTAGGCACATGGAAAAAAAGTTGTAAATGAAGGATGCCAATGAGTGAAAGATATGAAACGGGGCGGACAAAAGGAACATTCAAAACAAGGCGACGAACAAAACAAATCTATTTACTATAATAAAACAGCCATTGATACATTAAAAATATCGCTAATTCTATTAATAAAATAGTTGTGTGTGTATATGTGCAAGTGTGTGTGTGTGTGTGTGTTTGTGTAACTAACACAACTAAACTACAAAAAGGTTAATAACGGAAACGTCCTATTAAGTTGGATTACATATTTAAAATGTCTTTTTTTTTTTGTGATTCGAAACAGACGGTTTCTCTGAGACTGGAAAAAGTCTCATAGTCAATGTATATTGAAGAAGTGAACGTCTGCGAGGCTTATCCATTTTTTTGGCTTTTCATTCCTGTTAATGAATAAGAAGAATGTCACACTGAAGAGAGTGTGTCAGCGCTGCAATGGAAATTGTAAAAAAAAGTAAGAATGTTTGAAGACGGCGTATTTATAGAAAATACGTTTCTTGGAAGTGGCTCCAAACGCAGGGCGAAATTTACGCGCGGACGTAGTTTTACGCAGGTCACGTGGTTCTCCTGGCCAATGGTTTCCCGAGACTGAATATGTGTGCGTTTGCCATCTTTGTTGTGGGAAAAAGTGGCATACCGCCCAAATTAAATTATAGGAATGTAAAATCCTATAAGGGTTAAACCAGATAATATTTGTACGTATATCTTTATTAATTTTTTTGTTTTTGTTTATTTTATCATCTCTATTTATTTTATTATTAGATCTATTGTTTCCTATATCATTATCCCTATTGTTGTGATGTCTTTTGGCTTCTAAATACTTAAGCTCATTTTTATAACCACAATTAAGTATGGATTCATTGTAAAATTCCATATGATTATTAAATATGTTTTTAGAAGATGATAATCTGTTAATTATCATATCAATTGCATTAGGGATTTGTTTAACAATGGATGCAGTGTGATTAGAACTAACACCAATGTATGTTAGTATAGCATTAGCCTTACTAAATAGTTTACAATAATTTTCATTTAAATTGAGAGTTGCATCCCCAAAATTCACTATTTTCAAGTTAGAACTAATTTTTATCTTTAACCCCATATATTTAAAGGTTCTATTGATTTTCTTTTGTATTTTAGATGTCAGGGGCCCATTGCTTTTCGGGATTGTAATTAACCCATCATCTCTATAAATTCCGTTGTTATTTAAATTTCAAAATCTTCATCGTGTATCTAAAATGTATATTCCTACTAAGTCTGCAATTTGGGTAGAGTCAAATGACCCCATTGTAACGTCCTAATTATCAGTAATTGCCACGTGGTCTCCCACTGAGAGGAGAGAAATATAATTAATGTTTGAATTAACAGGCCGCCTAAAACTGACCATTGAGAGGAGGAATAAGGAATGTAGGTCAACTTCGGCCGGTCTGTTGAAGGAAGAAAAGAATGTAGGTCAAGCTATATGTACCCCGTAACCTCACCCGGGTGGAAGAGATAGTAGTCCGAACGAATCGCCTGACAGGGTGAAGGAAGAAGAAAGAGGCTAAATGATTGGCCAGAACCCTAAAGCGGAAGTAGCACCCTTTTTGTCAGCAGAAATAGGAATAAGGAAATCAGTTTTGGGACAGCAGTTGGTGTGACAATATGTGTTGACTCTGTGGCTAAAACTCCGGGTGAAGAAGCGTAATAGAGCTCCTGGACAAGAGATAGCAGACGCCTTCAAGCCGAGCTCCATAGAATCCCGCTAGCCCGTTAAAGAAAATACTCTCAGAAGAAACCCGTCGTCGAAAAGCTAAGTAAACCTTAAAGCCGTTTTCTCCCTCCACCCTTCCTAAGTATTGCAATTGTATATAATCTCTCTCAATTTAAAGAAAGTAGAAAGAAAAGAAAAAAGATGAAAGAGACATTTATGTCGGAGACGGTCTACTGGGAAACATAGCCGAACCCTATAAATATTTGTTTGGACCTTGGCGTATTAAAAACCTTGTTATATTTTAATGTCCCCACGTGTTGAAACTTATTCGTTGTGTTGTTTTCCTATCGAGTTGCTTGTCTTTTGCATGTTCCTTTTCAGCTTCATTCGCCTCAATTTATTCTCTCTAAATGTCCTATTCGACTTTAAAAATATTACACGGGAAATTGGAATTGTCGACTACGACAAATAATAATATTATATCTGAACCTAGGGGCCCATATCTTCCATTATCCTAGGGGTGGGAAGATGAAGTGGTCTGGTGGGTGGGTGTGAACGTGAAAAATGGAAACCCCCTGCCAGCGGCGGTCAGTCTAGCCCCAAATTAACCCCCCATTATCTGCTAGTTCCCATATGTCCGAGAAAGGACTCTTAACTAGGACTTATTTTGCGAGGGATCAAGTGCCAGACTGCCCCGACTTCACACATGCGAAAAATAAACTCCCGTCTTGGGATAAATATTTTATGCCACGTCACTGTAATCGTCTTTTCCCAAATACTATCATTGTAAAATTGTACAGTTTTCCTACATGCTAATATAATGTCTAATTCCTTCTGAGTTATATTTGAATAATTCCAACTTAAATTGATACTTTGTAATAACAATTCTTTAGTTATGGATGGGCAAATATCTATAATGTCAAATTGTATAAAGCTAGTTTTATGTTTGATATTCTTAAACCATTCAATAGTATCTAATGAGTTCTTCCACGGAATATATCTTGAATTATTCAAGATTTTAATGACAATATGTTGTATTAATTTTTTTTATATTAAACCTAGCTCAGTTTTTATTGGGGTTATCAATCTATCCATTTTATTATTCTAAAAGTTTTTTTTTATGATCCTGTTGTATCGTGGTAAGGAAAAGATACATAGTGAAAATAAAATTAATTGTTTATTAACTCAAGTGTTACAGTCCGACTAGTCTTATATGTCTAGCGCTATTGGTGTTACGACCGAAGTTGGTCTTCCTTATCAGAGTTATCTCGCTGCTTCTCTTTCTACTTCCTTCTGTCAAGCTTAAGAGACACGGCATCTTTTATACTTCCGCGATACCGGAAATCACGTGGTACGAACCACTATACAACAGATCCTTAAAATAATATATTCATTTTTTTCTATTTAGGTTGATTAATTCATTTTTAATATTGAGTTAATTTGAGAAATTATATATATCTTTATTTATTTGATCAACCATGCTATTCTGGTCTTATTTATATTTCTCTATTATCTTATCATGTAATATTTTCCTATATAGTGGTGGATCAATTTTATATAGATTTCTGGATTTGTCAGCAATCTTACTAGGATTGTTAATGTCAACCAAAATTAAATTTTTTTTTAAAAGATTCATCATTAATAGTTCTAAATTTGATTTTTTAAAAAACAATTTAAATAAGTCTTCTTCAAATTTTTCCAATATTTTGTTGCTGGGTGGGATCTTCAGTTATTTAAATTAAAAAAGATTTCTTTAATTTCCATTCCTGGGTTGTAGAAAAAGAATGTTTTCCATCGAATTCTCTTAATAAAGTCTACTATTTTATCTTTTAAGGATGAAATAAATTGGCTCTCAGATGGAAAGGATATATATATAACTGAATACATAAAATAAAAAAGAACGCTACAACTCACTTAAACATAGAAATACTTAAACTAAATCGCCACCTCAAACGACGACCCCTGAAGACGACTAAAGTATGGTTGAAAGCGCTTGGGAAAAAACATGGGACAATTTTTACGCTAACTTGGCCCCGAAATACGGAAAAAAAACACAATGTGAGAAACTACCATAAAAAAACAATGAGTAAAAAGTATTTTATCATGTTCAACAAAACATGCCTTCGTAATAGATATAAATATCTGTGTGTGTGTCTGTGTGCGTGAGGGAACACCATTATTTAAATTTGCTTGAGATACAATGAAAATTAAATTTATTCGAATCCCATGAAAACGGTGGAAGCTTTTTTCTTTAGATAAAATTTACTATGTCAGGGATATACAATTTGTAGTTAATCCTGTGTTTAAAGATCGCGCAAGGGTAAAATTAGACAATGGCTCCCCTTTGTAAATTCGGCCCAGAAAAAATCAAATAAGATTAAGTGGTCAATATACCCCAGGAATTGTTTTATGAAACAACAGAAAGAAAATAAAAAGATTATTTATTTAGAAAATAAAATAAAATAAGACATGTTAGTAGCTTCACTTTGATAATATAACCACCGAATCGTTCCGTTATTTTCATTACTTGCTTAAATACTATTCGAACTAGAAATCAAGAATGTTACAATACAGATAAAAATGAGAAAAAAAACTGTCACTCATACGCCCCCGCAAACACACGCTCTAACCTCTTTTATCGGTATTTTCTTTACCTCGTGCATTATCGAGTATCAGTTTTCTGATAGATTGTGCTAAACCTAAAACTTGTCGATATCCACTCTTTACAAAAAGTGGATTGTATCGTTGACAAAAATGTACAATCGAAATCTACCATTTTTATGAATATTTTCAACCTTGTGATTTGCTAAACCAATTCCTGTTACATACATATTTTTTTGCATTATTATTTTGTGCATTTGAGAGTTTTTCCTACTAACGTTAGCTGGTGGTTTTCTATTGGAATCTGAGTGACAGCAAGTTTCCTCAAATCTCTATGACTTTTCTTCGTTTTCTGGTCGATCTCAACAATGCAGTAATTTGAATTGTCTCCACTTGACCTCTTATTTCCAAGTCTTCCAATCCCAAACCTTTGGTGATCGTACCGAGCGCACCAGTTGGTTGTGTATATACCATTTGTTCGTATGATGAAATTTAAATTTCTTGCACAATTCCCAGTGGATCACCTTGCCCACCCAGTCGTGTCTAGTCTTATACTCCTTCTGTGCCAATTTGCTACATTCGCTTATTATGTGATTGACGGTTTCGTCTCTATCACCACATAACCTACATTTGCTATTTTGTTCCGTTTTATCTATTCTCGCTTTGATATGATTGGTACTTAAGGCGTTGTTTTGTGCTGCTATTAGAAAATATTGTTTCCCTGTATTGCTCCACTTACCCTTGATCTGTACCGTATAATACTGAATGCTAAGCAAAAGGCATCAAGTACCATTTATGAGTCTTTGATATGACTCGACATGGGATTGAACCCCGGTGTTCTGGACCATTAGCGAACACCCTAACCACTATGCTAATGGGCCAGCCATATATATATATATATATTGTAATCCACAGACAGTCTGTTTCGTTATATCACAACTCTTCAGTGAGGCTAGACACGTTGGACGCTTGAAGCTGGACTCGAAACCCGCCCAACTTTACATTAGACTTAGTATCATACCGCTCAGCCAACAAGCGAACCACGTCTGCTAGGGAATAATAAAGCTTTATGAAGTAGCTTTCGTCTGTTTACATTTTTGCCTTATATATATATATATCATTGATAACAAGAATATTAATAGATATACTTCATTATGAATTTATTTCACCAGTTCATCTACTGGCTCATCAGATGGGGTTTATTTTTCAACGAATTATTGAAGCGCATTTGTTAGCACACAGTTAAATTCTTTCAAGTATTCCATTCCAACATTATTAATTCTATTTGATATCAATCATTTGTTTGCACACAGTTAAATACTATTGCTATTTAACATTAGGTATTCTGTTTATCAATCTAATTCAATCTAATTTAGATAAGCTACATACAGCTCTGTGGCATCAAATAATAATAATAATAATAATAATGATCCTTTATAAATGATTGAACCGTCCATTTTGACCCACATTACACCCAAACCGATTCAGAGTGGATCTGGTAGTAATGGCAATGAAGGCGTACACCACATTCCCCAAAACTTCAGCCATGAAGTCTCACCATCAAATGCAGTTTAGTATCCTCCCTAGGACACTCGTTGTGGAGGTTTTACCCCATTGCAGAGGTTCAGTCGGTGTATTCTATAGTCGAAGCCATCTGAGTGGGGATGAGTTATCCGCACAATTTAAACCGGCAATACAAATAGTTCTCGCGCCTAAGTGTTAATGCAGGTGTTACAGATAATCTGGTCTCCTGGAAAGAAATTTATCCTTTTTGATTATATCTGATATGCAATCTACTTTACTGTTCTAGAAATCACGAACCGCGTGTGATACGATAAAAAGAAAAAAGGCAACTAAAATTAAGCAAATAAATCTTTAAAATAAAAAGTATCGATTTACAATTCTTCATCTAAAAAGATTTAAAGATATATCTAAAATAAAGGGAGAATCGAACCCGGTTCGAATTCTTTGTAAAACCTACCCCCACCACAGTAACTTCAAAAAATCGACCATCAACAACAAAAACATTTCTTTTATAACTATCATGAGACTTTAGATCTTTCTCTTTACACAAAACCAACAATGAAGGATCTGAGCCATAAATTTAGCCCCGACAAATCGATAGCCACTACTGACAATGTCCCTTCCGTCCTCTTAAATCTCCGGTCACCACACTGATCATCAAAAGATGGCAGTCGAGATGCAGCATATATAACTTGGCCAATATTACACTTCCCTTACTTCTCATCTTCCAACCATCACCGCCACCACTGAAGGTCAGACTGGGGGTACGTGCTATTAACCAAGTATATTTCTGCTTCACTCCCATCGTTCGATGTTGTTAGTCTGGTCATCAAATGCACTCAGACTTTGATCGGTTGGTCAGTGCTCCAGAACTTAACTGAACACACCCTCTTGCTACTCACTGACCTGAAATAAAGATGCAGAAAGGAAAGAAAAAGCAGTCGATGTACTTTTATTCAAGGGATTAACAGAATTTCCAAAGTCTTTATATCATGAGGAAATAGGTCAGTAAGTAAGGAAGCGAGCCAAATTCTTTTGTATTTTCGTGGGAGAGAACCGTGACCGCTGTATATTTACTCCATCGTTAAAAGGTTGACGTGGCCCACAAAGGGTATTTTTCATGTTGAGGCCAAGTAATCGCTGCTGTCACTGGTTCTGTTGTAGAGGCATATAGTTAGAGAAATTTAGTTCCCCCACAAAAATGAACATAAAAACTACAAGTACTTCTCAACAAATTTATTACCAAAAAATCTTAACAGTACAAAAAAGAGACTAACTCTATGACTCGCTTGAAAGCTTTGTGCTATTTCCAGTAGAAAAGAAAGGATGTCGCCATGAAACTTTAGGAAAAAAATATGTATATGGACTAACTCCTTCTGAAAGAGGTAAAGACAAATAAAGAAAAATGTAGCCGTGGTATGGATAAACTAAAAAAAAATCATTGCTCAGTCGGCTGGGGCTGTAGAATACACCGACTGCTTCTCTGCAACTAGTGTCCTAGATATGGCACAAAACAATCTGATGGTGACGTTCCAGTGATGCTGGAGCTTTGAGGAATGCGGGGCGCCTCTGCATTGCCATTGCTCCCAGGTTCACTCTGGCTCAGAATGGTAGTACCTGATAGGGTCCTGTTTATAGCTTACATAGAACTAACTGCATACTTATGCTAAACTGAATTGTTTGAATTAGAACTGTTCAACTAAACTGAATAGCTTAAATAGAAATGTTTTTGACAAACTGTACTTACATTTAAACAGCATGTTTATGCTAAACCGAATTGTTTGAAATGGAACTGTTTCTGACATTGAAATTGTACTTACACTAAATTGAATTGTTTAATATAGAACTGTTTTGACATTTAACTGTGCGTAAATAAAATCTGTACTCATACTAAACTGCATTAGAACTGTTTTAACAATTAAACTGTGTACTCATGCTTAACTGAATTGTTTGAAATAGAGCTGACTATTTGCATGAAAATGGATTTGGCGTTAAATAACCTGGAAAGGTTGCTATGCCATAAAACCAACCAACCAACCAACCAACGAACCAACCAACTAAAGAAAAACATATGACACAGTTCCGAAAACATGAAAAATAGCGTGTCTGAAAATATTCAAAATAACAGAAAAATCCCTATGTGAGTTATAAAAGAATCGAGAATGAAACCAGCATCAGTAGGACAAACTATAGCAGAGTATAAATCCAAAGCGGTATATTCCTGGAATATTCACTCTCACCACTATTATTTGTTATAGCAATGACGCCATCAAGTCATGTACAAAGAAAATGAAAAGGTCGCAAATTAAAGTCGCTTGAGAAGACAAAATACATGTATATAGATTTTATTAAAATATTTACTCAGAATGAAAAATAACTAAAAACCGTTATGCAAACTATAAGAATCTTTAGCTAAGATATTGGGATGAAATTTGGGAGGGGAAAATTTCGGATGCTTTTAACGAAAAAGGGAAAAATAGAAACAACGGAAGAAATGGAACAGTCCAATCAGCAAAGTTTCAGAACACTTGAAAAAATATTGCTACTTTCTTGAGTGCTGTTCTTAATGAATTCAGTTGTATTTTAGCCTCCAGGCCTTCTTCGATTCCTAATAAATTACGATTACTAATTTGGATTAGTATTTTCTTTCTGAGATTTTGATGGTTTGGGCGTCAAAAAAGAACGTCGTAACAAAATTCCTCTTCAGATTTCTTCTAATAAATCAAACAAAAATATAAAAAGATTTTCTATGCATAAATATGGATGTTGATGTAATTGGTTGAGTTATAAATAGTTTCGTTTTTTTAAAACCAAGTTCTAACTACACATTTCAAACTTTCAATGTTTTCAACACAATCAAAAATTAAAAATAAAAACGCTACGGAAACGGCTCGGAAAAAGATAATTAATCTACTGAAGAAGACCATAAAGTCTGAAACATGTGTAGTATATGAAATAATAAGAAATCTAGATACCAAATACAGATTCATTTGCGGAGTTATTCATTTATTTATATATATATATATATATATATATATATATATATATATATATGAATAAACAATATAGACATCCTTTGTCAACTCATTTTACTATTTATTCTTTTGTGTCACCGCATCGATTTTTCGATATCGGGCGGGAATTGGTTAATAAAATCCCCATGATTAATTGGTTTATATATATATATATATATATATATATATATATATATATATATACATATATATATATATATATATACATATATATATATGTGTGTGTGTGTGTGTGTGTGTGTTTAAATGGGGTTTGTCATTAAATAATCTATAAGGGTTGATGTGTTATAAAACAGAGCACACCAACCAACCAACCGAGGGAAGAACTGTGTGGACTGCAAGGTGGATTATATTGAAAATGAACTTTATTTGGTCACATTCCATGAGGGTATCTTGGTCAACTTATAAACTACTTAGTCCGGGGTGCCCATGGTGTAAGGGTTATCGTCGTAGAAAATGTACGCGGTGACTCGAGTTCAAATCCTGGACGAGACTGGTTGCATTTCACATAGCACTAATACCCTTGGGAAAGGTATTAATCCATTTATTCTCCCTCCAGCTCTGGGTAAATAGTAGGACAGACTGAGTTCTTCAGCCTTGGTGAGGCAACTAGTCTAGGAGAAGAAAAACTCTGAATTCAAACCTGTTAAACTCCGTTTAAAAATTGACCTTGTGTCATATCCTGCTCGAGCAGAGGGGTTGGTAAATATTATAAACTATTCAGTCGACCTTCGTAATTGAAAATGTCCATAAGATGTCGTAATCGCTTGTTTAAGAGCGTGTGAAGCTGTTGAAAAACAGAGAGTGACGTTTTATATTTTTTAACTCTGTTTCACAGGGCTCTAAAATGTAATACTAATATTTGACAATGTTTTAACCAGCAATAAAGATAAATAAAAGCGAGTAAGTTTTTGATAGGCCGTTGTTGAGAACTCTGAAAATGAACACTCACCTGCTGAATATGTATGGATAGATAAACTTCAAAGCAAATGCTTACACCTCGTGCAGTCGATCAATATTACCAGTAAACTGCAAGATTGTGTTTACCATGACGACTTTATAGCATTACGAGGTGATGTTTCAACCATAATCCGAAGTTCTAACGGCATCGTATACTGGTTATGCCTCTAAACAGCATCAAGTGATGAGGCACTAATTCTGGAGCGCTTAGTAGTGCAGTATCATCCCTCTATTATGATTATTCACAAATTCACTGTGACTCAGAATTGTAGGACCTGCTAAGGTCTCATTTATCGGCCAAATATATCGGTTTAAATATTATTGATATTTGATGGGAATACTTGAAACTACATAACTGTGTGCAAAATATTACATAGCAAAAAATATGTATACAAATTGTATTACGATTTGTTCAAACCATATATCTTCGTAAACAAAGGATTATTATTTTTGAATAAATAGTTACTTGATACCTTATTAAGTTGTATATAAATTATCTCAATTTGACCAGATATTTGAAAACATATAACTGTGCAAATTTGTTATATAAAACAGGAAATTTGAAAGACTAAGTATACAAATTATATTACAATTAGCTGAAACCATATATCAGTGTAAACAAAGGATTATTCGTTTTAAATAAATAATAACTTGATACTTTATTAAATTGTATATAAATTATTTGAATTAGACCGGAATATTTCAAGCCATATAACTGTGTCCAAATTACTTGCTATAATTGTTTATAAGGAATTGTTATTTTTACTCAATACGATTTTTTTATTAAATAAAATTTGAGTGACGAATCTTCTCAGGTTTCTATAATTCTTCTAAGTATTCACACTGATTTTGACAATATTGTGATCTGAATGATCTCGATTCTTCCAGTTTCCCCAGTCTCTCTTCTAGGCCTTTGGGGGAGAGTAATAAGATTTCCTACAACAAATGATATAGGTGTCATCTTCATGTTCCACGCGATTTTTAGCTATCTGGCAAGATCCAGATATTTGTCCATTTTTCATTTTATTTTATTTTTTCTCTATGGTCCGTTGAGACAGCAAAATCCATACGATGACAACTTTTTTTTTCCTGCTTATTGATTTTTAGTTATTATTATTACTATTTACTCATTTGAGAGTTTTTCAAACCAGTGTTAACTGGTGGTTTCTCATTCGAGTTTGAGCGACAACAAGTCTCCTCAAGTCTCCAGAATTCTTCTTAGTATTTGGGACAATAAAGCTGTAGTCTAGATGGTCCTCTTATTTCCAAGTTTTCAAGACCTTTTACCAATCCTTTGGAGATTATCCCGACAGCACCAACCACAATTGGTATCACCGTCATCTTCGTGTGCCATAGTTTTATTAAGTCTCTAGCCAGGTCTAGGTATTTATCTCTCTTTTCGCTTTCTTTTATTTTCACTCCGTGGTCTGTGGGAACGGCAAAGTCCACTATTCGGCAGTTTCTCTTTTTTTTTGTTGTTGTTGTTGTTGTTGACTATCAGTAGGTCTGGTGGTCTGATGAAGATAAGGTGGTCCGTTTATATATTAAAATTACCATTATCATAATTATTATTATTATTCTACTCTTTAGAGACTTTTCATATCGGCATCAACTGATGGTCTTTTCCTGGAGTTTGAGTGACAGCAAGTCACATAATCTTTTTAGGACTCTTCTCAGAATTCTGGCCGATCTTAACAGTACTGTCGTTTAGATGGTCTCCACTCGTGTTCTTATTTCCAAGTCTTCCAGGCCATTTACCAATCCTTTCGAGACTGTACCGAGGGCACCAATTACAACTGGTATAACGGCCACTTATAATTATTATTATCATTATTTTCTCCTTTTTAACTCATGCGTTAGTCGTTGTTTTCTCATTCGAGTCTGAGTGACAGCAAGTCTCCTCAAGTCTCCAGGACTTTTGTCAGTATTTTAGCCGATCTCAATAATGCTATAGTTTGGATGGTCTCCACTCGTCCTCTTATTTCCAAGTCTTCCAGTTCTTTGTACCAGTCCTTTGGTGGCAGTACTAAGATTATTATTATTATTATTATTATTATTATTATTATTATTATTATTATTATTATTATTCCTTAGGATCTTTTCATATCACCGTTAACTGGTGGTATTTTCCTTGAGTCTGAGTGACAGCAAGTTTCCTCCGATCTCCAGGACTCTTCTGTGTATTGTAGCCAATCTTAACAATGTTATGTTCTTTGTGGTCCTCCAATTTTCAGTTCAGTCAGTCTCTTTTCCCTTAGGAACTGTTATTCGCGCGCGAACTATTCTTGGTATCAACGTCACTTTGATGTTCCTTAACTTTTTCAGCTCTCTGGCAAAATCCAATCATTTTTTCGCTTTCCTTCATTTTCGCTGTGGTCCACTGGAACAGCAAAATTATCCAGAAAACAAGGTCTTTTTTTTATAATTGATACTCGGAGTACCATACATTATTTATAAGCGATGTCTAAATATTCTGAAGCGAGTCTGGAGGATATTAAGAGCAATCTCGACGAGGAATACAATTGCTGATCAATGAGGATATTCTGAGGGAGTGTGGATTCCTAAGGAAGAGAATTCCGTCGAGATAGAGCAATTTAGGATTATCTCTCTCATAGACACGGCATGTAAAATTTTCTTTAGCATATTGTCTCGTCGTTTGACGAGATATTTTATATAGAACGAGTACATTGACAAGTTTGTTCAGAAAGCTGGTATACCTGATTGTATTGAACATACTGGAGTAGTAACATACAACTCCTAAGGGAAACTAAAGAAGGAAAAGGAGATCTTGCGGTTTTGAGGTTGGATCTGGCCAACGCATATGGTTCTATACCGCACAAACTAATTGAAAAGGTAATGAGACGATATCATATACCAAGTGCTACTAAGAACTTATTGTGTGATTATTATGCTAAATTTTTGATTAAGACGACCGCGGGTGCAGTATTGTCTGGGTGGCATCGGCTTGAAAGGGGCGTTATCATTGGTTGCACAATTTCAGTGATCCTTTTCACTCCCGCGTTTATCATGTTGATTCAGTCAGCTGATGGGGAGTGTCGGGGTCTTCTAATTAAGACGGGCGTGCATCAGCCACCGATTGGTGCTTACATAGATGAATGCTTACACAGGTTGCAGATGGTTACTTAGAGGGCTGGAGAGGTCAGTTTCTCAGAAGACAAGGTCATTTTTTTTTCTAATTAACACTCGGTCTGGTGTTGTGGTTGGAATTTCGCTTTCCTTCATTTTCCCTATAGTTCACGGGAAGAGCAAAATTATCCAGAATACAATGTAATTTGTTTTTATAATTAATACTAGGTCTGGTGTTCTGGTTGGAAGTGAATGACCTGTTTGTATTCTAAAATTCCAGAGAATTTTATTAGTCTCATTTTTAGAGGGGATTCTGCTTTGAACATATACCATTTATTAGTATGGCAAAATTTTCATTTCTTCCATGGTTCTCAGTAGATAATCTTTCTTATCGAGTCGTGTCTAGTCTTCTACTCTTTTTGTGCTAGTTTTCCGGAATAATCGCTTCTTTCCTACCTCCTCGGACATTACACATGCCATTCTGTCGCGTCTTATCCTTTTTGTTTTGAGATGTTTAGTTCTTATGATATTATTTTGTCCTGATTTAAAAGGAGATTCAATTTCTGTTTTGAGTTTTCCCTTTTTATCCATTTCCAGTTCATAAGTTGTACAACTCTCCATTTTGTCACTTGAAATATCCATACAGTTGTTTTTCTTCCCATTTCTAAATTTTCTTGTTTTATTATGTGTCCTTTTATTGACATTTCTATTACTGGTTGCTGCAATTAGTCTTTCTTTGCACTTTTTTGTGTATTCCTCAAGTCCTTGAATTTTTGCATTTACGCAATTTTTAATACAGATGTCCTCGTCCAACTCCTTTATTTGACACATAGAGTCTAACTATATCATTTCTTGAATGTAAAGCCTGGTACATCATTTGCATCAATTTTCTTGTTATTTGGTCTATTTGTCTCAGTTCATCCCCTTTTCTTTGTCCTGAGTATCCAAAAAGGGTGACTCGCCAGGTGTTCATTCTTTTGATGAGATTTCGGCTGAAAAGTCTAGTTTTTAGTTGCTTTCTTGTTCTTCTGATGAAGTCCTTTCTAACTTTTCCTTTCATCTCAGTTTGTGTGATAGCATCCGCTTCTAATATTTCAAAGTACTTGTAATTTTCTTTTTCTTGAGGTTTTCTGTTGAATTCATGCGAGATTGTAACACCAAGGTTAGCTGATGGTCTTTCACAGGAATCTGAGTGACAACGAGTCTCCTCAAGTCTCCAGGACTTTTCTCGGTATTTTGGCTGATCTTTACAATGTTGCAGTTTGGTTGGTCTCTGTATTATTATTGTTCGTATTGTTATTAGTAACTTAAACCCATACAATTGCTAGAAATTCTTGAAATTACATAATTATGTGTAAATCATAGATAACTTTTATGCTGAGTACAGTTAGTTTGAAGTCAAAGTTTTTCTTCTCTTAGGCCGGTTGCCGTGTCAAGGCTAACGGAACCAGTCTGCCCGACCATTTATCCATATATGAGGAGTAGGAGATAAAAGATGTCTTTCTCAGTATTTTTAGCAAAAAGCAAAATGCAAACAGCCCCCATCAGGTTTGAACGACAGCAAGTCTCCTCAAGTCTCCAGAATGCTTTTTAGTATTCTGGTTTGGCAAGTTCATTTTCTAGGGCGATGATCATTACGCCAACTATAACTTTTTGAAAGCAAGTATACTCTTGATGAAGCTCACTAGAAATTGGATCGTTACTGGGAAAAGATGAGTTCACATATATCCCGTTTGTCTTCCATGCCACTATTCCAGCCCCGGCTGGCTGGTTTCGAAATATAATTTATTTCTCCCTAGTTTGAAACGCAACATCAAGTTTCGAGAACTAATCAGGTCCGATGTGGATTAGATTTTTATACCCTGGGATACTCTCTAATCCTTTTCATTCAATGCTAAGAAATCCATACAGCTTGGAAGTTCATACAGGTTTGTCTCAGATATTTATCCACAAAATGAATGTATTGAGTGTCTACAAAAGAAATAGGCTGTTTCCAAAAAATATTTAAAATTGGTTCATTTATTTGAAGAAAAGGTTTATAACTACCAATTACTGGCGAGTCGTCGCTGAAAATGCTATATGAAAAGCGACGTAAAAATTACTATTGGCGTAGCATAATCATTGGTCTAATGAAAAATATTACCAAATCAAATATTTTTGATTGTTTTCTTATATATATATATATATATATATATATATATATGTATGTATATATGTGTGTGTGTGTGTGTGTGTGTGTGTGTGTGTGTGTGTGTGTGTGGTGAAAGCACCTACTTTAATGTGTTTTCATTAAATGTGCAAAGTGTGCATTTAAAAAATTATTCACGTTCGATAGGATCGTGTGCAAAAAAAAGAAAGAAAAAACAAGAAAAAATGTAATTATGAAGTACAATGAACGCAACTCGCTAACGTCTTGGCATAAAATGATAACAGGTGGTTTGACAAGCCGTTAAAATCAATCAATCTATTCAATTCATTGATGGGACTCTAAAAACTACAACTTCGAGTAGAGGACCTGGGAGTAATACCAAATTACAGGTATTCCACACTCTCCGGAGCTCCAAAACAAAAACCTTCTAATCAAATTAAGTTTAATGTAATACCCAGAAAATCCTTTTTTTTTGAGGGAGGGATGTTTGCCTTCTACAGGAGATACAAAATCCAACCGACAAGGCAGTTTGTGTCGTGTGTTGTGTCGTAAATGAAGGAGATGCGGAAACAACTTTTTGTTTCGCATTGTAAAATTACTTTTGTCACATGTGTGGAAACATTCGACTCTTCGTATCTGTTGATGTCGGTCACGACTCCACGCTCTGCTGCCAACAGAGTCGATAAACGCTTGAGACCATTTGCGAAAAAAAAAAAAAAAAAACTGACATTCGTATTCGGTTAACTGGACAACTTATTCGTGTCGGTTTTTCTGTGGCAGTGACTGTTTTTAGGAATCAAACGAGGCAACGCAACAGCCATTGGCAAGGCCTATAGGGATCCAAAGGAAATTGAAAAGTTTGGTAGCTCGTTTGAGGTAGATCATTTTAGTTACAGAGAGAGAGAGAGAGAGAGAGAGAGAGAGGGAGAGAGAGAGAAAGAGAAAGAGAAAAAGAGAGAGAATCATAATCAGGAAATCTGATAACTGTATCCCATGCAGAGGAGGCAAGACCTCCTCCCACAAAAAAGAAGTATCCAGCATTTGAGGATGAGGCTTCATATTTGGAGATTTGGGGAGTCACCCCTTCATTATCCCCATGTCCACTATATCCTGGAGTGATAGCACCAGTTAAGGTCCTATCTATAGATCAAATAGAATTATTTGAAAATTATTTGTATTAGATTGAATCCTTGATATATAACTGTTTATCATTTGAATAAAAAATGATTAATTGAATCTATAATCGTTTACTAGGGATCGTCATTATTATGAACTTGGAACCATAAAACTGTGTTCAAATCATTTGTATAAGATATGAAAAACTGATATCATATAAGCATATACAAAGAAAAAAAAATACAAAAAGACCCTCTTCAGAAACGTCAGAAAGGATAAAGATCAATGTATAATGAACACGATTCTCTAACCCCTGGGCATGAAATAACTCCAGAGATGTTGATATGCCGTTAAAATCAATCAATCAATCAATCACTTCTCAGTAATAGCTGTTTTGGGTGATGAGCTTGCTAACCATAACGCCAAGGCAATACCCATTAAGATCACTGAATGACAGGTTATACATTAGAGTAAAAATAAGATTATTGATTGATATGTGGGTAATCAGAACCTTATGGCACCAGTAGCAGTGATTTTTTGCGCAGTAAACTCTTTTTCAAACAGTAGGATTTTATCCTGCAAGAATGTTGAAGTTTCTGCAGTGCATCTTTGATGCTCTGAGGGTAAAAAAGAAAGAGCTTTTCTTTCCTTTTTCTTTCTTCTTCTTTTTTTTTATCTTTACGCATGTGAACAGTTGTTTGAGTGGGTTCAAAATCCACTTTATTTATTTATTTGTTTATTAGGTAAGTTTCTCAAAATAAAACGTAGCAATTTAATGCTTTGAATGCAGCCTCACCAACAACCTGTGTCTTTACTGTTGATTCCTTTCCACAAGCGCCCTGAAGAGGCAGATGCTTTGACAGATTTATTTATTTATTTATTTTTGCAACAAAACTACGCTGCGTAAAAATCTGATTCGATTGAATGCGAGGAAAAATAGGTTAAGTCTTTCATTCGGAGACTATAGTGTGGCTTCAAGGATTCGTGCAAGATGGAACTTATTTGAAAGAAAGAAAGAAAAAAAGAAAGAAGGACGAATGATATTTTGGGAGGATATATGAGTTAAAGAAAGAAAGAAAGAAAAAAAGAAAAATGTTATTGAAGATAGGGGGACGAATTAAACAAAAGAAAGATGAATGACAGAAAAGAAGGAAAGACGAATGAAAGAACAAAAAAAAAAAGAAAAGAAATACCAATGGTATTGAGGGGGGAGAGATGAATTAAACAAAGGAAAACAACAACAAAAAGAAAGAAAGAAAGAATTCTATAAGAACAGATAGAAGAGAGAATAGAACGAAGGAAAAAAAGGAATAAAGAAAGAAGGAAAGAAAGAAAGGATTGAAAAAGAAAAGAAATCAAGGAAGAAAGAAAGCATACAGGTATGATTCCATTATCTTCCTCCCTCCCTCGCATCTTTTGGCTTCCTTCTCTGTCCTTTTCCGCTTCTTCTCATACTCCCACCTATTCTCTTGGTACTAAAACGATAGATTATCATTACACATTTTCTGTGACATTTTTCTTCAATTTATATTTCTCTCATTTCTTCGTTACTACCTCTTCTCCAAAAATCCAATTCCAGTTGACTCCTTTTTATCCTTCATGCAAGCCATTTCTTCTTCCTTCGGCTATCGCGAACATTTTTTTAATCAGTGGGCCGAGCTAATTATTGCCACGGAGAGTATTATTGTGCTGGAACTATATATATATATATATATATATATATAGTCATCCAGAGACAGATCTGTTTCGTTCTATCAGAATTCATCAGTGTGGCTAGACATATTAGCTTCCCGTAGCTGGGATCGAAACCAGGTTGACTCAAGCGCCAATCCAAGCTTCTAACCCTTCAGCCACGAGGAGCTCGTAGCATCGAAGAAAATTTTTAAACGGTTATGAATCACAATTACTATTGTTTACATACATCCGTTTAACGGCTACCGAGACCTCAATTCATATATGAAGAGGCTTGCAACAAACGCTAATGGCAACACGATTACTTCATTCGCCGGAGAACTCAACCTTACGGGGGTAGGGGAGTATATATATATATATATATATATATAAAGAGTTTGCATCTATGTATCCATCCATTTATTTACCTCAGTCTTATCATATCCACATAAGTTTGTTCATGTCTATCTTTGCTTACATCTACCTAAGAGAATTATTTTCAATCTATTACTATACTGAATTGACCTAATGGTTCGAGTGTTCGCCAATCTCAGGTCGAGTCTTACCAAAGACTCAAAAATTAGTACTTGATACCTCCTTGTTTAACACTCAATACTATAAGATACGTATCAAGAGTAAAGTGGAGCAATCTAAAGAAAGTATTAGCGCCCTCCCCAACACCTACAGCTATTGAAAAGGGAGCCTTCGGATCGCCCTCAACTGCAGTCACCGACTTTACTTATATATATATATAGAGAGAGAGAGAGAGATTTTATTTGGTTTCTATCTAAGTCTATTCATATCTATTTCATCTTACTCAAATCTCTCTCTCTCTCTCTATATATATATATATATATATACATATCAGTCTGTTTAAATCAACGCAGTTTCTTCCAGGCAGCGGTCACATCGATACTGCTATATGGATGCACTACATGGACGCTAACAAAACGGCTGGAGAAGAAACTAGATGGCAATTACACAAGAATGCTGCGTGCAATCCTGAACAAGTCCTGGCAGCAACACCCCACAAGACACCAACTGTACGGCCACCTGCCCCCTATCACGAAAACTATTCAAGTTAGGCGAACCAGACATGCAGGACATTGCTGGAGAAGCAGAGATGAACTCATAAGAGATGTACTCTTATGGATCCCCACACATGGCCGCGCAAAAGCAGGACGACCAGCACGAACGTACATTCAGCAGCTATGTGAGGATACAGGTTGTTGTCCTGAAGACCTGCCTAGGGCGATGAACGATATGGAGGAGTGACGAGAGAGGGTCAGGGATATCCGTGCTGCCAGCACGATATGAGGATGATGATGATTTATCAATCTATCCCAATTCAAATCTGTCTGTTTGAATCTATCTTAATCCGTGTATGTTAATCCAGCCATCTAGTTTGTTTATATCTATCTCAATATTTTCATTCATATATATATATTCATTTTAGTCCGTTCAAATCCAACTCTGTTCATATCTGTCTTAGTCTTTTCCCATCTCTCAATCAATCTATCTCCCCATCAATCTATTAGATTCTGTTCATATCTATTTAACACGGTATCTACTATTTTTGTTATGTGTTTATATGCATGTATGTCAGTGGCATTTGGTCAAATATTAACACATGAGGTCCTACTTTGATTAATCTGTTATTCTTACATAAGCAAAACTCAAAATTTCTCCTAGTACTTTTCTTTATAAAAGAAAGTCATTATTTTTACCAGCCAAATGCTTTTCATAGAAATAACATGAAATTAAATTTTAAAAAACACTGATTGACTTAAAAGCATTTACTCATAGAATTTTTATATTCAACTAAGGATTTCAGACCTGACCGATGAAAAATGCAGTTTCTTCCTGGCAGCGGTCGTATCGATACTGCTGTATGGATGCACTACTTGGACGCTAACTAAACGGCTGGAGAAGAAGCTAGACGGCAATTACGTAAGAATGCTGCGAGCAATATTGCACAAGTCCTGGCGGTAACACCCAACAAGGCACCAAATATACGGCCACCTGCCTCCCATCACGAAAACTATCAAAGTCAGACGAACCAGACATGCCGGACACTGCTGGAGAAGCAGGGACGAGCTCATAAGTGATGTACTCCTATGGACCCCCACATATGGCCCGGCAAAAGCTGGACGACCAGCTCGAACATACATTCAGCAGCTATGTGAGGATACGGGATGTAGCCCCGAAGACTTGCCAGAGGCGATGAACGATAGGGAGAAGTGGTGAGAGAGGGTCAGGGATATCCGTGCTAGCGGCACGACATTATGATGATGATGATGAAGGATTTCAGGCGGTAAATGTCCGGCACCTTTCGTTCTTTGTTCTTTTCAATCTCTCATTATCCTACCATTGACCTCGCACTGTATCCATGATACAAGAGTAAACAGGTGGAACAGTGCTATTTCAAGGAGAGTCAGAAGTTTTTGCAAATTTACTGTAACGTAAGACAAAGTCGGCGGCAACGGAAGCTTTTGTAAACTTAAAGTTAACAGACCAAAATGAAATCTGAGACAACAAGCTTTCCTGATACTCACATGGACCTACTTCGTGGATTTGTCTCTTTGACTTTGATCATGGCCTCGGAATCCACGCTTATAGCTCTACCCGTGCTTGCCTGATCGTTGGGTTTCTTACAGCCCGAACGAAATTTCTTGAACCATCTGGTCCCTGTGATGTGATTAATTGCGCGTTCACTTTTCACACAAAAATTGGCGTTATGGCCTAGTTTGAACTCAAACAGCAAAAGTTCCCGAATTAGACAACGTTGAACGTTCATCAGTGCAACATTTAAATCACACCCTGACTGAATTAATGAACAAGATATCAAGGCACCAGCAACCAAAATACTACAAAACACAAAAACATAGTAAAGATTTTGACTCATATATATAAATAGTGACCAGACAAAATTATTTTCCCCATTATAATCCATGATTATGAGTGAACTTTATATCTATTATAAATCCATTTCGTACATGTGTAGCATATTGACCCCGGCCAAGCTGTCAAAATAGGAAATGGACCTGTGTAAATAACTGGTGCATCCGGTCGAGGAATATCCGGATATAACCTTGACCGTGGACGGGTTGAATGAGTGCGATTTGTGACGGCCACAAGAAGAAGGTGTACGTCGAACAATTATATAACTCGGGTGAAGACAGGAAGTCAGTCAGTTGGAGAGGGATGCAGTAGAGAAAACCAGCACCCAACAGAGGTTGGGCCCCTTGGCCCCCGTTTCAGCAGCCCAGGAGAACGGGAAAGAAACGCTGTTATGGCCACAAGAGTGGGGGTCAATATGTTGCAGTTCTGTTCAGCCTCCAACTCACCTCTCACACAGAAAAACCTTTAGTAACCCCTTCAAACCCTTTCAAATAAAGTGAGATGTATATTTTACTAAAGAACTGTGTCGCTCGTCTTTATTGTGACGTCGTTATGATTCTGCATGCATATGCATATGTGTATGTATAGTGGTCATGGCTATACAACACAGGTGTGGGAAGCTCATCTTGCTCATCCAGTTTTCTATACTTATACTTTACTCCCTAGTCTGTTGGGGCTGTAGAATACGCTAACCGTCTCTCTGCTGAGGGGTAAGACCCCACTGTAGCGAATGTCATAGATATGACGCTAAACTGCATCTGATTGTGAGGCTTCCGTCTTGGAGCTTTATATCTAATCTATAACTCTGCTAGTGTAAAAAAAAATACATTGTACAGTTTGCAAATTCTACAAACTGATATATGGGAAAAATTCAGTAAAAAAAAGCAGAGACGAAAAACATACGTGCTACTTGAAAATAATCAAACAGCTCATGTGTCTTGTCAAAAGCAAAAACATCGACAGAATTACCGAAGTTAAACTTAATAAAGTGCTCAGTACATGAGATAGAGCTAATTCTTTCATGGCCAGAGAAATCCTGAAGAACCGTTTGGTAAAACATAGGCAGACTCGCTCTTAACCATGTAGGAATTATTTTCATTATATATATATATATATATATAAAGTAAATAAGGATTATGAATATCCAAAGAATGAGTTCCCAATGCACGACTATTTAAAACAAAATATACCTGCAGAGCTAAATATGTATTTTTGTTTAAAAACAAGAAATACTATTTCTAATATACGAGGTGCATACGATAAGTTTCCAGACATTTTTCGTATGGGCACTTTTATTGATAGTACACACATGAAACTCTAGTCCCCTTCGAAGTAATCTCCTCCGGTTGCAATGCACTCGTTGTAACATTCCAACAACTTCTGGAAGGCCTCATGGAAGTCCTCTTGTGTGAGCTTGACAATGTCCTTCATCACAGCCTCTTTCATCTCTTCAATTGTCTCATAACGCCAGCCTCTGAGCCTAGGCAAGAACCAAAAGTCACAGGGAGCAAGGTCTGGACTATTGGGAGGCTGAGGAACTGTCTTGATGCCCATCTTGCTCAAATAGTCTGTGACAAGGATGGAGTTGTGGACTGGTGTATTGTACTGTTGGAAATGCCACTGGCCCGATTTGAAGAGTGCTGGCCTCTTCTGACCGAATCTCTTGCTGAACTCCCTTAAAACCTCAACATAGTAACCCTAACCCTAACCCTCTGGCCAATCAACTCAGGTGTATTGACTTCCTTACTCCTCCCACACCTATCACCATCCCTAACAGACTCCCTGCCTTCCTTGAATCTCTTATGCAACTCAAAAACTGATGCTCGATTCATGCAAGATGCTCCAAAAGCAGTTTGAAGCATTCCATACGTTTCTGTGGCATTTTTTTCAACTTTAAAACAGAATTTTATAGCATATCGTTCTTCTAAAGTGTCCTCACGTCCAAATTGCATTTTTGAAATTCACCAGCTGTGACAATCAGGCTTTAGTAGGGTATATTCCAATTGCTGCTGTTACTGTTGATTTGAACCTGAAATCATAAAAATTGTTCAGTCATCTCATAAGGTGTATAGCAATAACATACTAAATTTTCAAGAGTGTACGACAATTTTAAATACTCATACGAAATAAGTCTGGAAACCTATCGTATGCACCTCGTATATATATATATATATATATATATATATATATATATATATATATATATATATGATTTGGCTTTGAATAACTATCAAAGATTGATATGCCATTAAAAAATAACCTGAACTAAACGTATACTTTATAAACCCTGGATTTATAATCTTGGATTTTCGACTTTCTTCTTGATTTTCATACCTTCTTTCCTTTTTTGCATTTAACTACTTCTTTATTCTCTACTCTTTCCACTTTTTCCATATTCCATCACTTTTTTGGCATCGAATCGACTATTTCCCTAGTTCATGCACTGAAATTCTCGATGCACCTTAATACAGCCTGTTCACTCCTATCACGTTAACAAGTCAAACAATCCCTAGTGAGCAAAGAACGCAAAAAGGCACCAACATAAATACAACTGCGCGCATCAGAAGCTTCATAATAATTAGAATCATCGAGCACGTTTCTTCTTTGCTAAGTCTAAATATTTCACAGCAAAAGGGTTAACACAAAATTCTCCCAAACCACTCTGTTACATACATATACACATGAACGTGTGCGTGGTGTAATGTTTATCATCGTAGGCGACAGACATTCAAATCCTGGACTAGGCTGATAGGATTTGAACAAGGGTCGTCGTTTTCATTTTTGACGACAATCACTATATAGAGTTTCCTTTTTATGGAAGTAAAAAATAATTTTGGTTTGGTTTGGTTTGGGTTTATGGCATATCAACCGTTGTTGCTTATTTAATGCCAAATTGTGTTTTTACGTATGTATCTGTTGCATAAGTGCATTCGCTGATGACATACTGCTTCTGGCAAATGCACTTATACAATTAATGCATACGTAAAAACATGATTTGGAATTAAATAACCAACAATAGTTGATATGCCAGAAACCCAAACCAAACTAAACCAAACAAAAAACATTTTTTACTTCCACAAGAAGTAAACGCTTAGCGTTATAGTGATCGTCGTTAAAAATGAAAACGACGACCCTAGTTCAAATCCTGGACGAGGCATTCTGCGTTTTCCCCTAATGCCCTTGGGAAAGACATGAATCCGTATCTTCTCCACGCAGCTATGGGTGACTAGTAGATCAGAATGGGTTCTTTAGCCTTCTTTCTTAGGCAAACAGTCTAGTTGAAGAAAAACTCTGTATTCAAACTAGCTGTACTCCGCTAATTTTTAAAAAAATGTAATTCTACATTGAAAATTGTTATGATGACAATCTAACATTTACAAATCAATAAAAATTTTAAATTAAACGACCAATAAGTTTTTGATAATACATTAACTAAATCAAACCAAACTTCACTGTTATTACGATTGAAATCGTTTTCCATATTGTTGCACTATTTCGAGCAGTTATCAAAAATAATTAATATGATAATTATCAGCATCAGAGAGATTATAAATCAGTTCATTTTAAAGCCAAAAAATCTCCCCTGCAAAAAATTGGAGCGAACTGATTCAAACGAAGAGAATCGCCATTTTATTTTTTTAATGCTTGTTTATCACGTTTGACTTTTCTCTTTTTGAATTTATATTGGAGAAAATTTAATTACGTGTCGTGTTAAATGGAGAATTAATAAAATAAAATTTGCTTACTGCAAAGTCAATGACGATTTCAAGACAGATTTAAACCAACGTGCTTCTGTGCTCATGAGCGTAAACACATATACATTGCGTGTGCACGATCTATATATTTTACTTACGTATAGTTTTTTTTAGAATGTACAGGTGTATGCTATGTGTAATTGGAAAAAAAAAAACTCACCTCTATCGTGTGAACCTTGCCGGCTGCAATAGACAAGAAAGCCTTTCAGAAATCTTCACCCAATAAACCAAGCAATGATTATATATATATATATTATATATATTATAATATATATATGTATATATATAGAATGAAGTAAATGAGGACTGTGACTATCCAAAGAATGAGTGTTCAATGCAAGGCTATTTAATACAAAATATACCAGGAGAGCAATATATATATATATATATATATATATACGTATATATCTTTTTTGTTTGAAATTAAGAAATTTTGAAATTCTATTCAATTATAAATTTATTTCGCTTATTAAAGCTCATCATTCATCTAATGACCTTTTATAAGCTTTAAAATTAAGAAACTAACTATTATAAAAAGAGATGAGATCATGACTTCTTTACCCTGGCTAGCATTTCAACTCGTTTTTGATTTACCAAACGATTTTAAACAGGTTGTTTATCTCAATATATATCTATATTTGTATGTGTGGTGGGGGTGGCCAGTCGTACTCTAAACTTCTCCTACAAACCAGCTGAAGCGCCAAGTATATTGAACTGCAAAATCAATTTCCTTTTTCAGAGAACTTATCGGTATACCCTAATGCAGACATGTATATATACATATATATATATATATACATATATATATATATACATATATAATATATATATATATATATATATATATATATATATATATATATATATATATATATATCGTCTGCTGTACATATAAATTTTAACACGATATTCCAGCAAGGTTCAGCTAATATGTGTACTCATATTTCCATCCATATATATGTGTGTGTGTGTGGATGTGTGTGCGGATGTGCGTACATGTGTGTGTGTGTGTGTGTGTGTGTGTGAGAGAGAGAGAGAGAGAGAGAGAGAGAGAGAGAGAGAGAGGTAGGATGCATATATATGTATATATATCTCGTATGCATTACATATGAATTAAATTTATATCTGTACAGTGTACATGGATTTTGAGTAATTGCATTTTCATCTCGTGTAAGTGAATATGTATATATATGTATATGTGTGCTCTCTTTCTCTCTTCCACACACAGAAATACACACACACACACACACACACACACATATATATATATATATATATATATATATATATATATATATATATATATATATATATATATGTATAATATCTGCATCAATTCCACGGAAAACATGTAAAATAATTACAGGAATTTAAACTACAACATTCTGAGTAAGATCGTTATCGATTTTATTTTTCTGCTTTAGAATTTGAGTACTCGATAATAACGCGTGTGCCAAACAAAAATAACTCAAATATAATCTCGCAATAAGTAAAAAAAAATAAATAAAATAATGATAAATGTAAAATGTAAAGATTTGATTTTACCTTCGAATATTTCTTGTGAACGATATTAAGATTTATTAAGACAATAACTTGTTTTAAACGTTTTCTTTTTTTTGTTTTTTTTTTCTTTTTGTGGTTGTTACTGTTTTTTTTTTGTTTTTGTTTTTTTTTAAACTAACTTCAACTACTGTCGTCGAAATAAATCATCCGTGTTTATAGGAGGAAATTACACGAAACGCTATGTTTGAAAATTCAAAGAACGGAAAAAGAATGAATTTTAAAAAGACTTTTACATTGTGGAACAAAATCATACTTCATATATATATAGATATATATGTATATATATATATATATATATATATATACGCACAAGATTGTCTGAAATAAAGCATATACTTTTTCAATAAAGCACAATAATACTATCAGATGGAGCAAGTTTTTAGCAACAAACACTACTTGTTCCTACACTCAATGAAAATGTCGCCAATGATGATAAGTATTACTCATCATCATTGGAGGCACTTTATAAATAATTAATAAGAGCCTATGCGCGGCTAACGAAGACATGGACAGCTATCGATAGGCTATCGATCATATGGAAATCAAACCCGACCGCAGTTTCTTCCAGGCAGCAGTCGTGTCGATAGTGTTGTATGGATGCACTACTTGGACGCTAACTAAACGGCTGGAGAAGAAGCAAGACAGCAGTTACACAAGAATGCTGAGAGCAATATTGAACAAGTCCTGGCGGCTACACCCAACAAGGCATCAACTATACCGCCACCTGCCTCCAATCACGAAAACTATCCAAGTTAGACGAACCAGACATGCAGGTCACTGCTGGAGAAGCAGGGACGAGCTCATAAGTGATGTACTCTTATGGACCCCCACATATGGCCAGGCAAAAGCAGGACGACCAGCGCGAACATACATACAGCAGCTATGTGAGGATACGGGATGTGGCCCTGAAGACCTGCCAGAGGCGATGAACGATAGGGATAAGTGGCGTGAGAGGGCCAGGGATATCCGTGCTAGCGGCACAACATGATGATGATGATAATGATGCAATATATAAAAAAAAGAATTAAACTATTTTTCGTTCCATAACAGCGCATTTCTATGTACATCTTATGTACTTAACGTATGGAACCGAAGTATTGATTACTTAAAAAATACATAAAATTCATTTGCCCAGTCGGGTGGGGTTGTAGAATACACCGACTGCACCTCTGCAGCGGGTTAAGTGCCCCCAACAACTGTCCCGGATATGACACTAAACAATCTTATGGTGAGGTTCCAGTAATGCTGGAGCTTTGGGGAATGCAGGGAACCCTTCATTGTCATCGCTCCCAGGACCACTCTGGCCCGAAGTGGTAGCTCCTGATTGGGTCCTATCTATGGGTCAAATATAGCAAAACTGAGTGCTTATACTAAACTGAATTACTTGAAGTAGAACTTTTTACGAGATTTAAGTGTATGTGGACAAAAACTATACTTATATTAGACTGAATTGTTTGAAATAGAACTGTTTGAATAGACTTAGTTATTTGAAATAGAAGTGTTTTTGACTATTAAACTGTGTACAATTAAACAGCTTAACTGAATTCTCTGAAATAGAACTGCTTATTTGTATAAAAACGGATTTGGCATTAAACGAACTACTAAGGTTGATATGCTATAAAACCCAAACAACCAACCAACCATGAAATGCATCTGAAATGAATTCCTTTCAATGCATTCATGTTTATTTTGAAAAATTATGGGAAATACTATAAGTTAAAATTAAAAAGGAATATTGATTGAAAAGTTGTACGTGTAGGAAAAAAATGGGTTTCCATTTTTTTTTATTTTGGTAAATAAAAATTACAAATAAAATTCCTCTAAGATAAACAAAATATTTTTTTAAAACTTTTAACTGTATATATTAAATTGAATTATCAATGATTTCCATTTCTTAAAAGCAAGACGTACTAGTCTGTCCTACTATTCACTCGAGGCTGGTAATGTCATCATCATCATATCGCGCTGGTAGCACGGATATCCCTGACCCTCTCTCGCCACTCCTCCCTATCGTTCATCGCCCTAGGTAGGTCTTCAGGACAACATCCCGTATCCTCACATAGCTGCTGAATGTATGTTCATGCTGGTCGTCCTGCTTTTGCACGGCCATGTGTGGGGGTCCATAAGAGTAGAATTTATTAATACATACTCTCTCTCTCTCTCTCTCTCTCTCTCTCTCTCTCTCTGTCACTCCACTGCGAATAGTTCCCTTACCAAGCTTGTAGTGAATATTCCTTCGACTAAATCTGTTCCAAGGTATGAGAGCCCAGTCTTTCCTACTATTTATGCATTGCTCGTGGGATATTAGCGCGGAGTTAAGTAAAAACAACATCACTCAGCTGTGGATTCGGTAAACCCATTCCATTTCCGACAACGATAACCGTTACACCATCTACACCTCAACACACACACACACACACACACACACATATATATATATATATATATATATAAGAGGCACTCTTCGTTTAATGGTTATTATCGTTGGAAATGGACGCGGTGACTTGAGTTCAAGCCCTGGACGAGACTGTTTGTATTTCATATCATGCTAATCCCTTGGAGAAAGACATGCATTAAATTTTTCCCTAACTGCTATGGGTAAATAGTTTGTCAGACAAGGCTCTTTGACTTTGTTATGGTAACTGGTCACGGAGAAGAAAAAGGCTATACTGAAATCTGTTAACTACGCGTAATAAAATGACTATCTGTCACATCTGGCACTTGTAGTGGGGTGGGTAAATACACACACAAACATATTTATAGATATATATATGTATGCATGTATGTATGTAGGTGAGAGTGTGTATATATATATATATATATATATATATATATATATGTTGTTTAAGAAACAAGAAATTTCGATAAATTAATTTCGGTCATTAAAGATGGATTTTATAAGCGAAATAAATTTATTATTGAATACTATATAGGTATATTTTGTATTAAATGCCGTGCATTGAGTACTCATTTTGGGTATTCCAAATCCTTGTTAACTCGATATATATATATGGCTGAGGGGTAGAGTCTTGGATTGGGGTTTGAGTCAACCGGGTTTCGATCCCAGCTACGGGAATCTAGTATGTCTAGCCACACTGATGAGTTCTGATGGAACTAAACAGATCTGTCTGTGGATGACTATATATATATATAAGTAAAAGTGAGTTGGTGACCCGATGGCTTCCTTCTCAATAGCTAAAACAGTGAGGCGTAGAGAAGGATTCTATTCCTTTCCCTGGATTGCTCCACTTTACCTTTGATCCATACCTTATAATGCTGAGTGTTAAGCAAAGCGGCGTCAATCACGATTTTTGGGGTACTTTGGTATGACTCGACCTGAGATTAAACCCAGGTGTCACGGACAATTGGTTTATACTCTACTCACTAGGCCAATGGGTCAGTTCAATAAATAAATTGTAATATAAATATTTTTATCGGGCCAGTATAGATGGATAAAACCAAAATAAATTGTTAAAGGTTTCATGCATCAATCATCATCACGAAAGGTGGGCAAAAAGTACGTATTCTCTAATTCTCTCTCACTTTCCATCTCTATCGACTATCGCTCTGAGTTGGTCATCTAGACGGCACCAAGTGATAACATCGGACGGCTTAATGTTAGTTTTTGCCGGTCAGCCAAACACCCATGTCCCTGTACAGGAGTCAATTGGAGAAAATCGTTATTAACTTATTCCGTACTTCTCCAGCAATGACCAACGTGTATTGTTCGTCTTATTCGAATGGCTTGCAAGATGGGAGATAAGTGGCCATACAGCTGCTGCTTTTAAAGGTACTGCTTCAAGTTAAAACCGCACAAAGGATCCTTTTGTAATTCTGAACTAGCTTTTTCTCCAAGCGTTTCGTTAATGTTCTGATGGTACAGCTATACAAGAGTACTGATTTGGCTACAGCTTGGAATAATTCTCGTTTTATTTGAGGGATCAGATTTTCATATGATCGATATCCTGTCATGTTTTATGCATGTGTACACTGACATCACTTTCAGTCGATGAGATGTTGCTATCAAAGTATACATGAAATAAGAACCTTGCCATTTAATGAAGAAATAGGCGTCATATATATATATAAATTAAATCGCGAGTCTAAATCGCGGTTTAATTTTTGTAATTGGCTCTACTTTGTATTGAGCACTCTCTGTAATTGTAGCATTGCAGCATTTTACGGTGGGTTTTCTTTTTCTTTTGACCAACTGATTGCATATCTCTTGATTTTTTTCAACTGGTGTGACGAAACTGGCCTTTTATTTTTTCTTTTTTTTTTTTTTTTTTGTCCTATGATATTTTTTCTTTTCCCTCCAGGCGGTAATTCGAGATATTATTATCTCTAAATACTGGCGGTTTTTTTTCTTTTTTCCTGGTAACCGTGAATGCTGTTAGATAGTAGTTTAGTAAATATACATATACATATATATATATATATTCAACAATCAGCATATTTATTATATATGTATAAAAGCTTTTATGAGCCATTAGATTTTTGTTTGGAGGCTCTCGTAGTGTAATGGTTATCGTTTTAAAAAGTGGAATCGGCTGGCAGATTTTAATTCCAGAATGAGGCAGTTTGTATTCACTTATGGATGATATATCCTGGCGGCAACACCCCACAAGACACCAACTGTTCGGCCACCTGCTTCCTATCACGAAAACTATCCAAGTTAGACGAACCAGATATGCAGGACACTGCTGGAGAAGCAGGGACGAGCTCATAAGTGATGTACTCTTATGGACCCCCACACATGGCCGTGGAAAAGCAGGACGACCAGCACGAACATACATTCAGCAGCTATGTGAGGATACGGGACGTTGTCCAGAAGACCTGCCAGAGGCGAGGAACGATAGGGAAAAGTGGCGAGAGACGGTCAGGGATATCCGTGCTAGCAGCACGACATGATGATGATGATGGATGATATCCATCTAAGAACTTTATTTGTCATTTTTTTCTTGTTTTGTTTTGTTTTGCTTTGTTTTGTTCGCCTTAACAGAATATGGAGTCATTCGCCACCCGTCGTTATGTGTGTCCTTATCTTTCCGGCTCTTTACGATTTTTTTTACATTTGAATACAATGTGAAGCTTGTTATTCCTTTACTAACACTAACTTTACTTACTGATACTGTTGAATAACATCTCTTACTGAACTATTCACATATTTTGTAAATAAAGTAAATGAATATGCTTTCGTTAACCTTATTCAACTGAAAAGTTGTGGATTGTAAATATTCTTCGTTCCACCTACTAGTGCAACAACATAGTCCCCACTTCCCAAGAACCAAAATGAGAATTCGTATATCCATGATATACAAACACTGAACTCTACAGAAGCAAGATTTACACGTACAGAAAAAATTTCACCTTTTATATAGAGTCCAGTCGGCTTCGTCGGTAGAATTCGCCGTCTGCATCTCTGCAGAGAGGTAAGACCCCTCCAGTGAGTGAGTTGGATGTGACACTAAGCTACATCTGATGTGAAGCTCTCGTCCAAAGGGAATGTCGAGTACCCCTTCTTTGTTATGACTCCCTGGTCCACTCTGACCCAGAGTAGAGTACCTGTTAGGGTATAATCTATGGATTTATAAGTTTTCTATATTTGAAGTCAGTTATTTGAAGAACTGATAAATAACTGATGTTAAAGTGAATTATTTGTATTACATAAAAATACATGAAAACGTTTAACTGTGTGCAAACAAAACTGTGTAATAGGAATACTTAAAACCATTTAACTGTACAAACGAGTTCAGTTTCGTTTAGCAATTCTTACGTTAAACAATTCGTATACAAGTAATACATATTTAATACATATGTATAAAGAGTATTCGGCATCAAATAACCTACAATGGTTGATATGCCTTAAAACCCGACCAAACCAAATCATATATATCTAATTTGTTTGCATAAAGAAGATATAGCCTTAAATAACCTACAAGAGTTGATATGCCGGAAAACGCAACCAAACCAAATCATATATATTTAATATATTTGTTTAAAAAGGATTTAGCATTAAATAACCTACTAGGGTTGATATGCCATAAGACTAAATCAAACCAAATCATATATATTTGATATATTTGTATAAAGAGGAAGTGACATTAAATAACCTACAATGGTTGATATGCCATAAAACCCAACCAAACCAAATTATATTTATTTGATATATATGTATAAAGAGTATTTGGTATTGAATGACCTACAAGGGTTGATATCCATAAAACAAGCAGCCAATCAAACGTTTAAATGCGTAATATTCTTTCACGAGGTTTTTCAAGGAAAGAATGTACAACTGTGTCCCTTAGTAGAATAAAACACATATTGTTCCATGAACAAGCTGTTTGTCGAATAGTTGTGACGTTGTCTCGGACTCTGTTAGGGAACATGAAGCCACGTCTTGCAATTTTCTACGCTAATTAAGTAAACCATGTCAGTTCCGTCGTTATTTTTAATAAGTAGAATATACGAAAACTAATTAAACTAATCGTTTCTTTGTTTAAATGTCATAGAAAAAACTTAAAAGAATTTTAAAATTGAACTTTGCGCTGGTTAAAAAATAAATAAATTCAAAAAATTTCATTAAGAATTTTTTTTCCCTTCATAATCCAAATTCTGTGATGAAAATAAATATTACTCTAAAAGTTTGTGCAAATGGGTGTGAAAATTATCGATGTACTTTTAATGTTAAATAAGATTCAAATTTTAAAAAAAATGGTGAATGGTTTCGTTACAAAAAGTGTCGAAATTATTTTTAAATGATGTAAAAATAAAATATAGAATTTTTTTAAAGATTAAGCAATTATCTTGTTCGCTTTGATATAAAAAATATCAGAGTAAACATTTCTTTAAAAAAGTAGAGAAACGTTGTTTTTTTTTTATTCTTACTCGTGAATAACATTTGAAAAAACTGTGTCCGGTTTCTTTAAAAAAATACCGAAAGTTACCAAAAAAAAGGAAGAATGAAGAATGAGAAAAATTCAAAAATAGCTTTAAATCTTGAATTTACATACACTTAAATGCTGAAAAAATAAAATGTAGTCAATAAAAACAGAAAAAGAAAAAATAAGCAAAAAGAAAATCAAAAAACAAAAAAGAGATTTTTTTTCTTTGCTTTTGGCACAGGACAGATTTTATTGCGTCTGTACACTTCGAGATCGAATGCAAAATGAAAGATGAACCACGATTGTTATGGCGGGACACAATGAATAATTATCTCTCTGAGAGAATCAGTATGTGCATTAGGGGCTTCCTGGGGTGTCACATGACAGTCCTGAAACCTCCTCTGGATCTCTTTTTTGCTTCTGTCTTTTGATCATAAAAAACGTTGTCCGACTCTGCCAGAGGCCGTTGAATTCACATGGCTAATATAACTCACACTTGTCAAAAAAGACGTTTTCCGTTCTATACCTCTTCCACATAAAGCTAGTTTATTGAACAATTTGTGTATAATTCTATCATAAGAACATGGCCCAGTCGGCTGGGACTGCAGAATACACTGATTGCACCTCTGCAGAGGGGTAAGATCCTCTCCCAACGACTGTCCTGGATATAACTCTAAACAATATGATGCTGAGGTTCCAGTAATGCTGGCGCTTTGGAAAATGTGGAGTATCCCTTCATTGCCATCGCTCCTAGGTCCACTCTGGCCCGGAGTGGTAGCACCTGATAGGGTCCTATCTATGGGTCAAATAGAACTAAACTGCGTACTAATGCTAATCTGAATTACTTGAAATGGAACTGGTTTGGACATTGAGACTGTAATTACGCTAAACTGAATTATTTAAAATAGAACTGTTTTCATATTTAACAGATTGTAAACAAAAAACTATACTTATACTAAATTGAAGGGTTTAAAATTCAATTCGGCGTTAAATGACCCGAAAAGGGTTGACACGCCTTTTAACAAAACAACTCATAAACAAACTAACCAATCAATACGTTAACCACAACACCACAGGGGCTCCTCGTAATCATAAATGTAACATCTATTATTAGACAGAAGTACATTAAGGTTTCACCGTTTTCAATTTTATGTTGATTTGTTTCGTAAAGCAAAATCATTGCCATTTTACTATATATTTTGTACTAGCGGGGTTAGAGTATGGTTTATTTTGTCAATTCTTGTTTAAATTGGAGTTTACACAACTAGCTTGGATTCAAGCATTACAATTGGCTTTTAGACACTAAATCTTAGAAATTCCTGTATAACAACCACTCCTCCACTACATATCAACTATCGTAAATGTCTACAAAATTGTCTATTGGTCGACCAGTGTGCCCCTTCTTGCCTACCAACAAAGATTTACATATACATCTTTTTCCGTTTATCTACATTTGCTCATTAAGTATGTTCATTCAAAAGAAAATTCCGTTTTAGAAGATGGCTATTCTGTGGTATCAGGTCACTTTTCTCATTCATTAAATTAACTTCTTTTACAAGGGAAGCCAAGCAACTCGACTAAGCGTCTAATTGGACGGCATGTAACAAAAAAAAAAAGAAATCTTTTGAAAAATACTTTCGAAATAGTAGGGGAGCAAAAAATGGGAAAAGAGAGTAAAAACATGGAAAATGGAAGAGATATAAAGAGATGAGAGAATGTGAAGAAGGAATAAAGATAGCGATAAGTATTGAAAGAAACAGAGTTGGGAGTGAGGAGGTGAAGAGATACAATAAAAAAGAATGGAAGAAATGAAAGAAAAAGAGAGGAGGGGGGAATAACAAAAGATTAACGGAAAAAGAAAAAATATGAGCCAAGCAACGAAAGCAAAAAAGTAAGGAAAAAAGAAGAAAAATTCAAACATAAAGAAAAAAAGAGAAGGAAAAAAAGATAAGAAAAATACACAAAGGAAAGAAAAAGAGAAGAAAAATATAAATAGGAAAGAAAAAGAGAAGAAAAATGTAAAAAGTTTGAAAAAACAAAGGAAGATACAAAAAGATGTTAAAGCAGAAGAAAAATACAAAAAAGTAAGGAAAAAGGAAGAAAAATTCAAACATAAAGAAAAAAAGAGAAGAAAAATATAAATAGGAAAGAAAAAGAGAAGAAAACTTTAAAAAGAAAGAAAAAAGAGAAAAAATTGCAAAAAGGAAGAAAAAAGAGAAGGAAAATGCAAACATGAAGGAAAACGTCAAGAAAAATTCCAAATGAAAGGAAAAAGAGAAAGAACAATGCAAAGAAGAAGGAAGGAAGGAAGGAAGGAAATACCTGTAGAAGTAGATAAAGATAACGACAGCAAACACGAAGAACGACGTTTGCAAAGAAGACCTCATCACATGCAAGGCGTTATTTCCCCTGCATCTACTTTGTTCATGCCTTTTCTTTTCTGTTCTGTTCTTTTCTTTTCTCTCTCTCTCTTTTCTTTTACTCTTATAATTCATCTTTCAAGATAAGGAATCAGATGGAGGAATGGTGTCTTACCGTTATAACCTCTGATCAATGGAAAACTTAAATTAAGAATGACAGGAGAAAGAAAAGATAATACTATTTAATCAAGCAAACTAACAAAATGAAGTAAAAGTCATACAGAAAGTGACGGAGCCATCTCCACGCGGGGCTAAGCTTGTAAATCCTAACGCCTCCTTAATGTTGTTTTACGTTTTAAAAATAAGGATTTCACTCGGTCAGAACCATGCATAAACGATATATATATATATATATATATATATATATATATATATATATATGTGTGTGTGTGTGTGTGTGTGTTGCGAGCAATATTGAACAAGTCCTGGCGACAACACCCAACAAGGCACCAAATATACGGCCACCTGCCTCCCATTACGAAAACTATCCAAGTTAGACAAACCAGACATGCAGGACACTGCTGGAAAAGCAAGGACGAGAACATAAGTGATGTACTCCTATGGACCCCCGCATATGGCCGGACAAAAGCAGGACGACCAGCTCGAACATACATACAGCAGCTATGTGAGGATACGGGATATAGCCCTGAAGACCTGCCAGAGGCGATGAATAATAGGGAGAAGTGGCGAGAGAGATTCAGGGATATTCGTGCTAGCGGCACGATATGATGATATATATATATATATATATATAAAATGAATACCCCTTTTAGAAAGGGACTAAGACTTTACATCTGCAGTATCACCATATATATATATATATATATATATATATATGGGGATTGTTGGGTAATAGATATCGACGTAGGAAATGGACACGGTGACCTGAGTTCAAATCTTGGACAAAGCTGTTTGCAACTCACATAGCACTTATATCCTTGGGAAATATATGAATCCAACTAACCTCACTCCAGCTATGGACAAAAGAGTTGGGCAAAATTGGCTTTTTAACCTTGATATGGCAACCGTTCTAGGAGAAGGAAAACTCTGAATCCAAACCCATAAAACTCTGCATAACTCCTTGTGTTTGTGTTTCATCCTGTTCTTGTGGAAGTGTTGGCAAATATTTGCTCCCCTACCCTTGTGAGATTGAGCTCTCTAGCGATGGAAGTAATGGTTGCCACCAGCGTAAAGCAAAGCTCTTCAAATGAATTGAGCTCTCGGTAGCCGTTAAGCGGATATATGTAAACACAACAAATGGGATAAATAAGTGCTTAAATTTCCTTCGCTTGTGCTCGTTTCCTCGTGGCTGAGTCGTAGAATCTTGGATTAGAGTGTCAGTCAGTGAGGTTTCGATTCCAGCTTCGGGAATCTAGTCTCTAGCTATACTGAAAAGTTGTTATACAACGAAACAGTCTGTCTGTAGATGACATTATATATATAGCAATGTTCATTCTGGGACGCCGCTACATTCCGAAGCAAATTGAGTTATTTTTGCATTCACACCTTAACCAGTTTGATTCCTGAGAGCACCCCCTACATTAAAATGACCTTGTATCGTATTCTGGCCTTGTTGGAAGCCTGATAAATGCCAATATCTATCTTCTCTTTCTATTCCTTCTAAGAGCTGTTCTCCCTTCCTCCTCCTCTTTTTCTTTTCTTTTTGTTTCTATTTACCCAACCTCTTCAAAATGAGCAGGATATGACTTAAGGTCATAATTTTAAACAGATTCGGTCCATTGTCTTAGTGGGTAGAGTGTTCACCAATGGCCCGGGAGACCAGACTTCAATCCCAGGTTGAGTCATACCGACGACTTAAAAATACCTCCGTACTCAACGTTTTACTGATCAAGGTTAAAGTGGAGCAATCCAGAAAAAGGAGTCGGGCCCTCCTCTACACCTTGGTGTCGTAGCTATTGAAAAGGAAGCCTTCGGGTCACCCTCGACTACAGTCACCATCTTTACTAACTTACAACCGATTTGAATGCAAGGTTTTTCCTTTCCCTACATTGGTTGCCACAACAAAATTGAGTAATTGATTGAATGATTGATTTTAACGGCATGTCAACCTGTCCGTGTTCATTTCTTATATATAGGTTTAGGAATCTCAGATATTGTACATTGAATTTTGCATTTTTTGCGTAGTGATTTTTGTTTGTTTTTCTTTTTGTGGAGTAGATTTTTTTTGCACACGATCCTAGTTTTCCTAATAAGGTTTAAGATCCTTGTTCAAACTATTTTGCCCCCATGGTTCAAGGGAGAATAATTGGACATCTTGCCTTTCCCAAGAGTAATCCTATTTACCAACCCCTCCGCTCGGGCAGGATATGACACAAGGTCAATTTGTAAGCGGAGTTTAACAGGTTTGAATTCAGAGTTTTCCTTCTCCTAGACTAGCTGCCTCACCAAGGCTGCAGAACCCAGTCTGCCCTACTATTTACCCATAGGTGGAGGGAGAATAATTGGATTCATACCTTTCCTAAGGGTATTAGTGCTATGTGAAATGCAATCAGCCTTGTCCAGGATTTGAACTCGTGTCGCCGTGTCCATTTCCTACGGTAACCATTACACCACGAGTCATAACTCGAGGTAAAACGCTAAGAAACTCGTTCAGGAGTTAAAGTCTTGTTGGTGAGTTGAATTTCTTGGTCGATAACACATATGTGTACTTTATTCCTCGGGTTCCTTTGCCTACCTCTTCCCCTCCTCATATTTGTGTAAAGTAACAGAACGGCTCATTGGAAGTTGAAATGATAAATAAATAAATAAATAAAATAAAGCAGACAATAGTCACCGAATAACAAGGCTGAGGCAGTCGAGGTAATTAAAAATGACTAGGGAGGATTAGAGGTCCGAGGATCGTTTGCGCATGTTCACAGGAAACGGATATGGTTCTGATCCCGACAAGACAAGCTGGAGTGAGGGGACAACCTGCGTCCTTTTCGATAGTCGACGGCAGGAAGCGATAAGGTGAAGACGTCAGTAGAAAACGAGCCGCGAAGATGTAAGGAGAAAGTTTACGAGCACCAAACTTCGGGGTCTCGCAAAGCGGGTGGGTGTTAGACCCAGTGTACAAGCATGTTTGAACTAGGACAAAAATTTAAGGTCTGTGTCTGCTCTCTCCTTCTCACGATTATATGATGCATATTTTTGTTGGCGGTCGTCTCATGGATCGATACCCCCCGCCACTTTTCTTTCTCTCTTGCATTTGTCAACTTGTTATTACGGCGAAGTTACAACGGGTGTGTAAAGTCTTTTTAGTACCGCTATGGTGCATTCGTACTTTTTTTTAAATTCCTTTTTTTTTTTTTTGTGATACATTCTCTGCTCTGTGCTTCTTTTCTTTCCTTTCTCTCCTCCTCATCTTTTCCACGACCAATAACAACTAAAAACCCGAATGACACTCTTTAACCTTTTCATTTATTCATTAGAATTCTGTTTTTCGCTCTCCTTTTTATTCTCCTTTTTATTCGTTTATTTTTCTTCTGTCGTTTGAGAAAACCTTAACTATCTACGAATCACCAAGGCCAACTCTTTTTCCTCTAATTCTTCATTTTCAACTATTATGCTCGGCTGACTGTCAAACACAAAGGCAATGACATCTGAATTAGTCGTTATAATCCAAACAGTTAATAGAAAATAAAATGGCACCGAGAGCACTTTCCTTCAGAAGACAATGGTTCGTTATATTTCAATTACTTTAAGTAGCAGCCCGTAAGTCACCAAAAAGTACACGATTTTCAAAGCTTGCTAATTAGTTGGTAATAAACGACCTCGTTCCTTAATGAACTGAGTGTTCGCTGTAAATACAGACGCTGAAATTATCTATGATTAAAAAAAAAAATTAAAATACTGTCTGTACGAATGACAATGTCAAATTTACTGAAACTTAAGAAAATTGGTGAAGTTTCTCTTCCGACGGTGACATTCAATCAATTTTTTCGTTTATTATTATTTTACTCTTTTATGAGTTTTCCATACCAGCGTTAGCTGATTGTTGTCCACTGGAGTTTGAGTGACAAGAGGTCTCCTCAAGTCTCCAGGACTTTCTTAGTATTCTGACTGATCTCAGCAATGCTGTAGTCTGGATGGTCTCCACTCATCTTCTTACTTCCGAGTCCTCCAGTCCCTGTACCAATCCTCTGGTGACTGTACGAGCACGCCAATAACAATTATTATTTTACTCCTTGAGAGTTTTTCACATCAGCGTTACCGATGGTCTTTCGCTGAAGTTTGAGTGACAACAAGTGTCCTCAAGTCTCCAGGACTCTTCTCAGTATTCTGGTCGATCTTGACAATGCTGTAGTTCGAGAGGTTTTCACACCAACGTTAGGTGATAGTCTTTCACTCGAGCTTGAGTGACAGGACTCTTCTCAATATCATGGTCAATCTTAATATAACTGTAGTCTGGATGGTCTCCACTTGTCCTCTGATTTCTAAGTTTTCCAGTTCTTTAACCAAACTTTTGGAGATCGATTCAAGTGCTCCAGTTCCAAATGGTATCACCGTCACCTTCATGTTCCATCACTTTTTAGTCCTCCCTCAAAATTTAGTACATTAATATTATTATAATCAACTCTTTGACTTTTTCACATAAGCGTTAGCTGATGGTCTTTCACTAGAGTTTGAGTGACAGCAAGTCTCCTAAAGTCTCCTCAATTCTCCAGGACTCTTTCCAGTATTCTGGTCGATCTTAACAATGCTGTAGTTTGGATTGTCTCCACTCGTCCTCTTATTTCCAGGTCCTCTGAACCTTATACCAAACTTTTGGGGACTGTACCAAGAGCTCGAACGACAATTGGTATAACCGTTACTTTCATGTTCCGCAGTATTTTCTATTCCTTACTTATCCTTCTTTTTGCATTCTTTCAATTTTACTCTATGGTTAACCGGGACAATAAAGTCTGCACTTTGGAAGTTTTTCACACGAGTAATAATTTGTAATACTGAGAGCAATATTGAACAAGTCCTGGAGACAACACCCAACAAAGCAGCACCTGTACGGCCACCTACCAAACACCACGAAAACTATCAAAATTAGCCGAACCAAACGTACGGGACACTGCTGGAGAAGTAAGGACGAGCTCATAAGTGATGTACTTCTGTGGACCCCTTCACATGGACGAGCAAAGGCAGGACGGCTTGCTCGAACATACATACAGCAGCTCTGTGTCGATACGGGATGTAGCCTTGAGGACCTGCCGGAAGCAACGGACAATGGGGAGATGTGGCGAGAGAGGGTCAGAAATATCCGTGCTGATAGCGCGACATGATAATGATGGATGATTGGTGATTCTTACTGAAGTTTTCATTGAATCCCCAAGAATCTATAAAAAATTAGCGAAGATTGATACGCCATAAAACAAAGAAACCAAACTTACAAAAAAGAAACTGGGGAAACTAAAAACTCAATGAAGAATTGACACTCTTCAGACCACAGCAGTGCTTAAATTTGCAAGAATAGTTGGAAGACACCTGGATTGATAGGGAAATTTGTTGTCGCTTGGTCTTCAGTGAAAACCATTTGTTACTGCAAAATACTCAAAGAATAAAATGATAGGACATATACCAGAAGAGATACAGATCTATCGAAAACGTCTACTTATTTATTCTTTGATCATGTACTTCATTCAGTTCCCATAATAAAACATGTAACTTATATGTATTATTCAGTTTTAGCATTTCGTGTTCTGCTTGAATTTTTGTAAGTCGGAAATTTAGCCAATATTCATATGAACGGAATTGTAGCAGAAGGAATTTTCGTATTTTGGTTTGGCTCGTAATTTAATTCGACGCATAATTTCACCCAAACAGGATGACTTATCCTATTCAACCCGGATCTCCTTTCCGGGCAGGAGAAATTGGGGAAGCTGCCAAACACAGTGATTTTAGTTGTACGACTTGGTTCTGTACAGACGTCCCATCTGCCTGCTCTTAAATAGCAGCAGCAGCGGCAGCATGGACACAATGAGGGAACTTATCTAATTTATGGATCTCTTGCATCTATATCCTTAGACCAAGGGATCCCAGTTGAATATGAATTAGATAAATTCAACTCGCCACTTACAGGAACAACTTTATTTCACCCCCAAAATTGGCTATGTCGATTGCGATGTCTAATTCCGCTCCAGCAACCTAGCGACTACTTCACCTCTAGGCAACATTTTCTGGAGACATTCCGCTTCTCCCCGAAACAACCAGAAACAAAAACTCACGGTGACTCCAAAGATTATTTCCTCCAACGGCAAACATGACTATTCCTCCATACGGCGAACATAATCCCTCGCACGTCCGATGACACGCACTGCTATTCTCAACTCTATCATAACTTCCAATCATTCACTTACTTCTTTCCTTACCCACGAGGCTTGAAGCACAAACGCAAACTCTTTATTTCATGCTGCCATTAAAATCTATCGTAAAAACATTTCGATATCTTCGAACTTCTCTTCTTTATTTACCTTACAAACTTAGCGAGGAAGCAACTCAACGTAAACACACACACACGCACGTTTCAACTTTTCCTCGCTAAAAACAAACAAATTTCGACATCTTTCTCGCTAAAGAATGAATATATATCTCTGATATAACTTGCGCGTGTGTGTGTGTGTGTGATCTCCTTAACAAGGTTTTATAGTCTCAAAAAGCTCCCGAAATTGGCTATATTTTTAGCTAGGTCAAAGCCAATCCGTTAGAACCCGAATTTTTTTGTAGGGGATAATGTCCATGGTATATTGGCTAGCATGCTGGACTGCGGTATCATAGTAAGCGAGTTCGAACTCTAGTCACCCAATACCTCGGAGGATAAAGGGTTCATAACTTTCATAAACTTATAAGTCTGAAAGCAATCGTTATAGCGTGACTGGAGTTCAAATAAAATAAGTTATAAAAAGAGTGAATGAAGAGGTGTATGCAGAAATGCCCTTACCCTACTACGAGTATATATAAGTTCTAACAGAAATTAAAGTTTCGGAGAGACTTGCATTGTAGAAATTTTGTTAAGGAACTAGTGATCCTGTTTCACCGAACATCAGCAGCCCCTTGAGGTCACGTGGCGTCCATTATAAAAAAGAGTTCCACAGAAGATTCTTTCTCTATTTTCCACTCCCACCACTGTTAGCAACAGGTCCATTCGTAGCAGCCCTTGACGGCTAACGTATTTAGTACCTTCCACCAGCCAGACCCAAGAGCGACGAACGCACGTGCTGAGTTAAAAGGAACAGTACTCACAGCTAAGTTCCAACAGGCATTTTATCTGCAAACCATACCAAACCTAACTTAACCTTACCTTACATAAAACCTTTACCTTATAACAACCTTACAACTAAACCTTACAAACCTTACAAAACCCTACCACCAATCGGAACCTTGAACTCTTTTCTGAACTCTTACATATTCGTTGTTTGTTCCATTGGTGTAAAACCCTGTTTATTGTTGTTGTTGTTGTTGTGTATAAATTTTGTTGCACTAAAAGTCGTTCGTCTCCTTTCTTCAAAAGTTGTCAGACAAATCCCTGCTACTGTTGAAGTACGGTTTATTCTTTTACAAAACGTAGGAATAATCTGGGCTTTTCGGGGCCTATAAAAATCCCCATAGCATATTTGTGAAGCGTCCCTATGTCATTAGTTGTATCGAATTAAATTTGCCTGTGTAAAAGCATTGTGTGAAGTGAACTATTTTGTAATGTATTAAATACAACGCGAAGTTCGTTCGCCTCATTCTGATTTGACAGTGCCATTTAGCGGCCTTTAGCAGGAATTCTGTCGCAGAAGAGGGAGATAATCCCACTAACCCCTCGTGGACCGTTTTGTGATCCCGAAGCGTAAATCTTAGTTACAGCTTTACGATAATACCTCGTTTCCAAAACTTATTTCCGTCACTGCTCACCGTAGACAAAAAAAAAAAAAAAGACACACACTCAGGAAGACTAAGTACAGCCAGGGAAGATGTTAGTCTTTCTCTCTATAATGTGTTCATTGAATAAAGAAAGAAGTTTTCAACAAGTTTTCTATTACTAAATTTTATCTTAACGGTATTTCTATTATCGCAAGAAATCCCTCGTTACCTTACGCAACAATAAGAATTCTATTACGTACGTGTTCGTGTGAATGGGTGTCTATGCTCTCCAAATGAAGTCTATTTTTGTTTCATTCAGAGATTATGTATTTGTACTACTGCCTCTTCTTCATTTCCCAAAAGCGAAATTCGTTATTTGCAAGAGTTCTGTCTATTTTGAGCTTGATTTAATTTGAAAGAAAGAAAGAAAGAAAGAAAAAAAGAAAGAACGAAGTCTTTATTTGCTATAAATGAAGGGCATAATTTAAGCATTTTAAGAGAAGTTCGTGGCGGGACCACTGTTGTGAACAAGTTCTTCGTTTGATTTGGCCTTATGCATGTTTTCATAGCATCGCTAACAAAAGAGAGGAAGGAGGGATGTTAGAAATAGATTACTGTCTTTTACGTTCGAGAAAATGGGGCAAGCAGGTTGCTACATAAAATTGGACACCAAGACAATCAAGCAAAAGATCACACGCACACACACACATATATATATATATATATACACACACATATGTGTGTGTGTGTGTGTGTGTGAGTTTGGTATATTTATAAATAGTGCTCAATATCAGTGAGAGATTCATATACACCTAAGTTAGAATTGCGTAGACATGGAATCGATGACGTTTAGTGATTGTCAGTTTATTGCCTCTGCGATCACCGGACTATATATATACATTTTTATAAGACAATCACACTCAGGTTAAAGGTTCTCGAAAATCCAATGACTTTATCATGCATTGACAGTTATACAAATGTCAGTCAAAAGTATCTACGTGGACTACAACCGTCACCGGTTAATATTGTTATTATTTATCTTGTTTGAATAAATTAGTTTGTGAGTTAAAATGCTCTAACAACGTTTGTAATTCAGAAGTCTTTTTCTTTTCTTTGACCGGCTCATTGGCTTAGTGGGTAGAGTGTTCGCCAATGGTCTGAGAGACCTGGGTTCAATCCCAGGTCGCGTCATACCAAAGACTTTTAAAATGGTACTTGATACCTTCTTGCTTAACACTCAGCAATATAAGGTACGTATCAAGGGTAAAGTGGAGTAGCGTCCTCCCCTACACCTCAGTGTATTATCAGTTGAAAAGGGAATCTTCGGGTCGCCCTCGAATACGTTCACCAAATTTTCTTTTCTTTAATTGATTCGTTTCACAGAAAGCATTGTTCAAAGACGAAATAATGAATGTGTAGGGAACGAATAAATAAATAAAAGAATTCAAAATTAAATTTTAAAGAAATAAATAAATAAAAAGAAAACTATTAAATTTGCAGAAACTCCCAGAGGTCCATTACAGGAAAAGGAGATGACGCATGCGTAAAAGAAAAAAGGCTTCTTCCTGACAAAGGGGACGATATTATCTTTCTTTTTCAGGCAGTGACCAGTGGATTGATAACCTCGTGCTGGTGTTTTGGGCACCATGCATACGTCTTTGGACGTAGCGTCGGTTAGTCCCTTCACCCAGTAGCAGCCCTCTCTCTATCGGTTAGCACTATGCTGAAATATACAAGACCCACAAATGAACTATAAACTAACCCTTACCGGACTTTGACAAAACTTCCAAAAGAAAACTAACCCTTATGAAAGCCCGAAATATCAAATGAGGACAAACACATGCATGAAACGATTAACGTATTTTTGACACCTTAACTGGGGGATTCAACCATTTCAATGTATTCAGGAAAAACTCCCTCATCCACGGAATGGTTGTTGAACCCAGTAAATAAAGGAAAGTATAAAAGAAACGTCTTCGTCGCTAATATCTGTTTCTGTCTTTTCTTTTTGTATAATTCTTTTTGGGACTTCCTTGGGCAAGGCATTACACTGACTAACTTACGTGGGGGTAAAATATGATATAACCAAAGTATGGAGTCAGATATCTGATACCACCATAACCAACGAAATACCAACACAACCAACGTAATACCAACGCAACCCAAGTAATACCAACGTAACATTCAGCCTAAACCCCACACACACTTAATGAATGTGTGTGTGAGAGTCCGTGCATAAAAAGGAGTTTATTTATATTTATTGTACTAAAGATAGAAATTCTTCGGGTGAATGCTATCTCAATTTAGAGAAGAGCCTTCCATAATTCCTAGAGTGATAAGATTGAATGAGCTTTGCGTATTTTAATTTTTTTCTGAACCTTTTATTTTTAGTTGACTAGTTCTGATAGCAGAGTGGTGACTGATTGAGACTGGGCGAGTTTCTTGAATTCATGCTACACGTCTGACTCAGAGATTCTAGGAATTCAAACTTTTATAGATATTTAAAATCGTATTTAATGATTGGTTAGAAAATGAACGTTTGAGCCAGGTGATTAATTCCTTACTACGTCCGTGTAAACGAGTTTAACATGGTTTTTTGATTTGCGTTTTGTACAAAAATCTTTGTATGAATGATTTTCTTGTTGCTATTGCTGTAGTAATGCGACAACTTTTTTCTCACCTTAAAAGGTACGCTTCTACCCAACTTCTCAAGAAACAATAAAAAAAAAAATGAATAAGAAATGATAATTACAATAAAAAAAAACAGCAAAATAAAACCAAAGCAATAAAATTCCATTTGTGATATAGCATTACTATGTGGGGGGAGGAGTTAAAGGCCTTAATTCTCTTCAGGTGATACAATTGGCGTATTCAAAGACTCACCTACAGGGTAATCCTTGGTTGAGGTACATCGAGAAAGTCTTTAGTTAAAGTTTCATTGTTCTTTTATTTAAAAAATCACTTCAAACAAATCTCAGTAAGCGGGCATCTACTATTAGCAGTCCCTTTTCGAAGGGTCTTCAAAGTTCTCCCCCCTCCTATTCATCCACCCCTCCCCCATCCTTCGCTTTGCACATTTCTTTGAGGTCCTCTTCCTTCAGCTCATTCTCGTGCAGATGTATTTTTCCTTTTTTATTTTCGTTTTTCCCCCCTGCTCCTCTTATGTTTTTTCTTTGTTGAACTCATACCCCCAGCTCCTTCTCTTCTTTTGTTTTTTCTTCCAGAAACCAATAAAGATTTGAACCCCTAAGGATATGCGTTAACTCTACCATTTATTTGTTCAAATTTTATTCGCTATTTTTCTTTGCTTTTAATATGATTTTTATACAATATCTTATTTACACACATCTCATATATCGGATAACAAAACTGTAAAAAAAATAGTTCCAGTCCAGTCGCCTAAGGTTGTAGAATACACCGACTGCATCTCTGCTGACCCCTTCCCAAATGAGAATCCTGGATATGACATTTAACCATCTGATTGAGAGTCTCGATGCTTGGAGCTTTGGTAATAGAACGTACCTCTTTATTGCTACTGCTCCCGAGTCCACTTTGATTAGATCTCATCTATAGGTCAAACAGAACTAATTGACATTTATACTGTGGGCAAATAAGACTTACGTTTAATCGAATTGTAAAAAATATTACTGTTTGACCATTGAACTGTGTGTAAGCAAATGACTGATGTTTAACTGAATTGTTAGTAATACATAGCAATACTTGGAACCATTTAACTGTGTGCTAAAGAATGAGTAATGTTGATATTGTGTTAGTATAGCGTTTATTCTAACGCTAACAGCAACAAATAAATTAATTAAGAGCTTTTAACGTCCCCACAGAACGTCTTGTGGAATTCGTCTGACTGGATTTTGGATTTTTGCGCCAAGACTTCTGGGCTCATCACGAGATTTGTAAATCCAATCACAGAGAGCATCTCCCTCACTCACCTCATACACAGGAATTACCATTTTACTAACCCAACATTGACGAGAATTATTAGTGTTGATTGATAATACTTGAAACTCTTTAACTATGTGCCTAAATTGAAACCAATTAACTGTGTGCAAGTAAAAGTATTTATGTTAGGAATATTCGAGACCAGTTAAGTGAGAGCAAACCAATGATTAATACTTAATGGAACTATCTGTGCTAAAATATTTGGAACCATTTAACTATGTGCAAGCAAGAGTATTACTTGTGAACAAACAAATTTGCCCTGACTCATTTAAAAATAAGATAACCAACAAACAATGGACTTACAAATCATATGTATAACCATACAACTGTACGCAAACAAATGAGCTCGAGATCATAACTATCCATCGTGCATTTACAAATCATGTATACGTATAGAGGACTTGGCATTTAATAACCTACAAAGGTTGATCCTATTTACCCAACCCCTCCGCTCGGGCGGGATATGACACAAGGTCAATTTTTAAAGCGGAGTTTAGCAGGTTTGAATTCAGAGTTTTCCTTCTCCTAGACTAGCTTCCTCACCAAGGCTGAAGAACCTAGTCTGCCCTACTATTTACCCATAGCTAGAGGGAGAATAATTGGATTCATACCTTTCCCAAGGGTATTAGTGCTATATGAAATGCAATCAGTCTTGTCCAGGAATTGAACTCGTATCGCCGTGTCCACATCCTGTGACGATAACCATTACACCACGGGCACCTTCATAAAGGTTGATATGCGATAAACCCCGACCAAACCAAAAAAGGGATTCAGTCATGGAAGAAATAACTCAGTCAGTGAATCGAAATCATAACAAAGCAACATTAAGAAGGCAAAGCGAAACAGAGTTGAGTCATAATTAGCTGAAAAGCCGGAAAAAAAATGTTAGGCTCGTAATTAGCTCTAAAAACATTAACATAGCCTAGGTGCAGATGTCTTGTAATCAGGTGTCCTTTTAAACTTTTGTTTCAATTCCAATCCTAAACTGCTTTGCTCTCAGCCGCTTTCTACATCATCCTTCTTTCCCTCTTTCTCTCTTTCTTTCTATCTGTCTGTCTGTCTCTGTCTCTCTGTCTCTATCTCTGTCTCTCTCTCACAGAAATCCTCGACTCCTGAATCTGTTTATTCTATCGCCAGAGTTTATAAATGTTTCTAATTTATCCTTAGTGAATTAATTTTTCATAATCATTTAACTCACAGCCAGTTGTTCCTTTATTCTTTTTATAAGAACATCTGTAAAATATATCTAAGAAATGCTACGCATTAACCCGAAAGAAAAAAAATCAGTAAATCTGGATTCGGTTGTCGAAGAGAAAGAGATTTATGCTTTTATTTTTCAAAAATCTCCTGTTGTGACAGTAGGAGGTAGAGTTACAGTGGCGGGTAGAGGTAAGGTCTTACAGAAGGTGCCGTCGATTTTTCTTCTTTTTCTTTCCTCTTTTATGGGTATATAAATATCATTCCCATCTTTCTTTACAACGAGTGAGTTAGAGTTTCATTGGGTGACTCAATCATATGGCCTTGTGCCACATCGAAGTAAAAAAAACTTCGTAAATTACTGCTACTACACGATACACTCTAAGGTAAGTAGTTTAAGTAGGTATTAGAGTATTGATGCAATTAAATGAAAAATAATTCAAATTGAAAAGATATTTTTCGTTGTTTAGACGAACAAAAAACTGTTTTAGATTCCAGAAACTTGTCATAAATTTCTCAGCCATTTTTTTTTATTGTGGCAATAAATACATTCATGACACTGAACTATGATTTTATGGTGGCTTAAAAATCAATAAATTTCATTGAAGGGTTAACTATTGTGGATTTCTGATTCTTGTTCTTCAAATCTCATTGAAACAACAGTTGTAGGGGGAAAAGTCTGGTATGAAAGTCATAACTTAGGCTTCTGACATAGAATATTTTCAGTTTGATTTCTACCTTACACAGTTTCAAAAATAAAATGTACAAGATTTAGCTAACCTGACAGACACAAAGTAAGGTCCTAGTTTAGCATTAAATTTACATCATAAATCGGACCCACATTAAAATCTTTTAGAATATTCAAATACTACAATACTAAAAACGTGCTCTGAAAACTATTCCTAATGCTAAAAATCTGTTTGCTATATCTCTAGCCGCCATTGAGTTACACAATGATAGATGGACAAAAAAGATATTTTGTGAATGATAACAAGATAAAAGACTTCAGAAATAAGAAAAAAAAAACTATAAAAGTCTCGCCATTTTTTTTTTCTTATTCTTTAATCTCTTATCAAAATTGTACGTCAATTGTTTCCATTCTGCTTTCAAAAGTAAATTTTTTTTACTGTATGTTGCCTCGTAAAATTCTAATCTACGTTGTAATTTTTATCAGAATTTTATATTTCGAATCATTTTTTATATATTTGAATCCCCATGCCTGAATGCAATTTTTTTCTTTTCTTTTTTGTTGTCTTAGCTATAATTAAACTTAAATAAGACTTCTAAACTCAAGAGAAAGATAGATGTCGTAGATTATAGCGATTACCTCCCTTACATTAGTCATACTTCACTCTTTGTGTAACGGTTATCGTTATTGGAAAGAGAATCTGCAAAGCAAGTTCAAATTCTCAACGAGGCGATTCGCATTTCACTTCAAATTTTCAGCGGAGTATAGCATGTTGGAATACAGTTTTTTCTTCTCTAGTTGCCTAACCAGGGCTAAAAGCCAAATCTGCCCTACTATTTACCCGTAGTTGAAAGAAGAGCAGATAGGTTCACATCTTTCCCAAGGGAGGGTAGTCTCTATGGCATAGTGGCTAACCTGTTGTACTTCGACATTGTCGTAAGTGAGTTCAAACCCCAGTCGTTCTATTACGTTTACTTTCGGAAAAAACTATGAACCCCCTTATACCCCAAGTTATGGGTAAAATAGTTCCGCTTCTTTCCTTTTACTAAGATGACTTTGGAATCAAATAACTCATGTCCTTAAACAAATAAACCAAACCAAACCTTTCTTAAGAGCATTAGCTCAAAGTAAAGGAGGTGCCCATGGTGTAATTGTTATCGTCGTAGGAAATGGACACGGCGACACGAGTTCAAATCCTGGATGAGACTGATTGCATTTCACATAGCACTAATACCCTTGGGAAAGGTATGAATCCAATTATTCTCCCTCCAGCTATGGGTAAACAGTAGGACAGACTGATTTCTTCTGCCTTGGTGAGGCAACTAGTCTAGGAGAAGGAAAACTTTGAACTCAAACCTGTTAAACTCCGCTTAAAAATTGACCTTGTGTCATATCCTACCCGAGTGGAGGGGTTGGTAAATAGGATTAGCTCAAAGTGAAACTCAAACAGTCTCATCCAGGATTCAAACTTAGCTCGTCAAGTCCATTTCTTAAGATGTTAACCGTTATGCTATAAAGAGATAGATCTGGTAACCAAACCGGCTACGACATGCCACCTTGTAGAGACACTATTTTAAAAATAAGTGTCAATCTCAAAAGCGCGATGTTTACTATTCTACGTCAGGATAGCAACTGAAACAGCATCAGCTTCATCTACTGAAAGACATATATCCCATCCGCTTACCGCTAATAGCACTTACGCAGCAGCAGTACTTTTAAATCCGGATCATACTACAGGATTCTGCATTTGAAAAAAAAGTTTTTTTTCGTATTGAAGACCATCCATACAATCCGAAGAATCTGCCCCCATACTCACAAAAAGAATCAACATTTCACCATGAAACAAACACGGGATCTGTGCTGGTGAAATCTCGCTTTTACTCACCATTCGGCACTTAATTTTGTCACTTTTCTATTTTGCTATCATCCTCACAATATTGTATCACGACACATTTAGCTGCGAGATTCCGCAGTCATCTCAGAATATTTCATATCAAGGAACAGAAAGGATTAGAGTTTCATTACGATCCATGACTGTTTTACTGAATGAGGTAATGATTCGTAATGAAAATTACCATTTTTAGCCAACAAAACACGAACAAGCACTCGAAATAATTCAAACAGAGCTAAAAAGAGAAACTGAATCTCTTTAAAAGCAGCACCAAATAAAGCCATAAGAACTAATTATGTCAAAATAAAAATTTATCATTTGCAGAAAATAGAAAATGTTGGTTATGTGATGACAGAGATGGAGCTGTTAATCATATAAGGAACGAATTTAGCAAATTAGCACAAAAGAAGTACAAGAGATTATCAATTAACCATACTACGAAATGGTACATCCACAAGCCAGAATTCGTCCTTGAAAATCATCATGTCACGCTGTCAGCACGGATCCCCCTGCCACTCTCTCGCCACCCATCTCTATCGTCCACCGCTCCTGAGAGGTCTATATCCTCTATCGGCACAGAGCTGTTGTATATAGGTTCAAGCTGGTCGTCCTGCCTTTGCTCATCTATGTAAGGTGATCCATAGAAGTATATCGCTAATAAGTTTGTCCTTACTTATCCAGCGGTGTTCCGCATGTTTAGTTCGTCTAACTTTGTTAGTTTTCGTGATGGATGGTAGCTGGCCATACAGCTGCTGTTTTGTGGGTGTTGCCTCCAGGACTTGTTAAGATGTATAAAATTCACTGAAATTTATAAACAGATATAAACAGATTAGTTAATCCCGGTCGGAAGGCCAGACAGAGCGTTTTTAAAAAAAAAATAGAAATTGTCATCTGGTATGATTTACCTTTTTAGCAGACTACACTGAAAATGAAAGAATGCAAAAAAATAGACAAATACTTAGATCTTGCCAGAGAGCTGTAAACCATGTGGAACACGAAGGTAATGCTAACAATACTCAGAATAATGACAATTATAAGTGCGCAAGGAACAGTTCCCAAGAGCTTGGAAAAGAGAGTGGCAGAAAAGGGAACAAGAGGAAGAATCGAGGCCATATAGGCCACAGCATTGTTGAGATCGATCAGAATACTGAGAAGCGCCCTGAAGATCTGAGAAAATTTGCTGTCCCTAAAACTCCAGTGAAAGACCACTAACTAATGCAGGTGGGAAACACTTGCAAAGAGTGAAATAATAATAATAATAATAATAGTAATAATAATAAACCCATGATGATGCATAACGCCTTACAAGCGAAATCTCATATGCGAATACTTAGACATGGTTAAGAAAAGGAAACCTTAAGAGAGAAACTTAAATAGGAGCACAATCTAACGCCATAAGGACCAACTATGTTAAAGCAAAAATAGACACGACGCAACGAAATAATAACTGTGGGCTATGTGGAGATACAGACAAAACAATCAATCAAATAATAAGCTATTGCAATAAATTAACGCAAAAGAGTATAAGACTAGACACAACTGGGTGGGAAAGGTAATTCACTGTGAATTGTGCAAGAAATTTATATTTGACCATACAAACAATTGGTATATGCACAACCCAGAGACCGTTCAAGAAAATGAAACAATCTCTTGGATTTTGAGATACAAACGGATCCCCTAATCTCAGCCAGACGACCAGATCTAGTTTTAATAAAAAAAAAACCGAGAGCCTACCGAATAGTCGACTTTGCCGTTCCGGCAGACCACAAAGGGAAAATAAAAGAAAGCGAAAAGAGGGATAAGTACCGAGACTTTGGTAGAGAACTAAAAAAAAACAACTATGGAACACGAAGGTGACGGTGGTACCACTTGTAGTTGGTGCACTTGAAACAATCACAAAAGGATTAGTATAGGGACTGGAAGATTTGGAAATAAAAGGATGAGTAGAGACCATACAGACCACAGCATTATTAAGATCGTCCAGAATACTGAGAAGAGTCCTGGAGACTTGTGGAAACATGCTGTTACTTAAACTCCAGTTAGAAACCATCAACTTACACAGATGTATAAACATTCAAAAGAGTAAAATAATAATAATAATAATAATAATAATAATAATAATAATAATATTAATAATAATAATATTAATACCTCGACCTTGTTAGAGAATTGAAAAAACTGTGGAACATGAAAGTGACGATTGTGCCAATAGTGATTGGTGCTTTTGGCAAAATAACTAAAAGATGATTAAAAGGCCTGGAGGACTTGGAAGTTGGCGGACGGGTAGAGACTATCCAAATGACAGCATTGCTGAGAACGGCCAGAATCCTGAAACTTGAAAAGACTTGCTGTCACTCAAACTCCATTGAAAAACCATCAGCTAACAATGATGTGAAAAAATCTAAAGGAGTAAATAATAATAATAATAGACAAGACGCAACAAATAAGCAGATGTAGGTTATGTGATGATAGAGACGAACCATCAACCACATAATCAGCGAATGCAGTAAACGAGCGCAAAAAGAGTATAAGACTAGACACAACTGGGTGGAGAAGGAATTGTGCAAGAAGTTTAAATATGACCAGACGAACAAATGGTATATGCACGAATTCTGGACGAGTCTGTTTCCATTTTACATAGCTCTAACATCATTGAGAAAGATTATAATCCAACTCTTCTCTCTCCAGCTATGGATGAATAGTAGGGCAGACTAGGCTCTTTAACCTAGGTATAGCAACCATACTAAAAGAAGGAAAACTCAGAGCTAAGAAACAGAACTTGTGTCACATCCTGCTCGTTCTAAGGTGGTTGGGTAAATCCATATATACCAGGTTCAAATGCAGTGGCTGTCAAAATATAATTATGTTTATTACTATTTTTTAAAAAATAGATAGTTATTATTAAGGGCTAAAAGAAGATGATATCGATGATATAATTTTGATGATAATTATAATATTGGTCAAAAATAGAAAGTATTATAAAAGTGACAATGATTAAAATGAGAAGAGTATAATGATTATATTACGATGATGTTTATGATAACGATAGGGATGTGTTAGAGATTTTGTGCCCTTAATTTTTTTTCTTGTTCATTTTTATATTTCTGATTCCATCTGGAATGACCCTGAACCGAAGATTAGTGCAGTTTAATGGAAATTGATATTTCACAATGATTGCAACTTCAAATTGGAAGCAAACAAATTATCAAAATTAAAAAAAAAAAAAATGTATCTGACATGCAATTTCTATCGGATAATCTTATGGTGGCCTAAAAATGACTCCAATTAAAATCTAAATTGAATTTTCTAATTATTTTAAGGTCATAGCAATAAACAAATTATTTAAAACAAGACATCCAGAATCTGAAATTAGAAGCCATTTTGATTGCTTGCTTCGTTGCTTGGTTGGCTCCATACATCCCAGATATTGTTAGAATGCTGTTTTCGAACGTTTTTCTTGGAAATGCCCATCTCCTCTCCAAGTAATAATTGAGTTATGTCTGAGTTATATGGAACCAGTAGCAAGAAAAGAAGATGCTCATAGTGTCGTAGAAATTGGACTCGGCTACCTGAGTTCAAATCCTGAACTAGGCTGTTTCAATTTCACATTGCTAATACATTTAGGAAAGGTATTAATCCACCTAGGCGCCTTGGGTAGTGTAATGGTTAGCAAGCTTGTCTAGCAAACCAGGAAGAGGGAATTAGAGTCTCATAGGGTGCCCCATTCATTCGGCCTTGAGCCACATCTAAGCAAAAAGCTTAGTAAATTATTACTTATTAATCCAATTGTTTTCCCTCCATCTATGGATAAATAGCTGAAAAGCCTGGGATCTTTTATCATGGTAAGACAATCAGTCTAGGAGAAGGAAAACTCCGGATTCAAACCAGTTATAGATCAGGAGAGAGATAAGCCCGGCCAGGCCATAAGTGAACTAGAAACGCCACGTGAATAGCGTCTCGATGATCAAATTCGGTTACGGGATATGCCTTATGTCGTGCAAGAAAAAGATGATAGAGCTCGTCAGCTTGGAACAAAATCGATAGAAGAATATTATTATAAAACAATGGTTGTGAAGTGGGTATAGATAAGTGGTATATTTTAAAGCCAGCAGCGGGAAAAGAGAGGAATTGACAAAGTTTAAAACCTTGGATCGGAGACCAAATATAATCAGATATTCTTCAACTGGTACCGCAGCGTAAAAACAACAATTACCAAAAAGTTGTTAAAATCCTCAGACTCTATCAGTCATCTGAGTGAAAATGAAGCGGGTGTCGCGGGTCAGTATTCTGAGAACCTCAGTAAAAGAAGCTGATTTTTTAATTCATTCTTTTATTTTGGCTGGAAAGACGAATGAATCATCCCACAGAGTGGGCTGAAAGTGGAAGAACAACTCAAAGATCTGAAAAGAATTGGTTCCTGCTTGAAAAACAAAAGCGCAAGAGAACCCGGCACATTGAGTCGGTGGTCTTTTTTCACATATTTTCATGGCCTCAAAAAACTGCACAAAGCGAACCCCACCCAAGAAATTCAACATTTGAAGCAAATTGACTTTTTGTGTTTCCAGTCCCCACCGCTAGACAAATTCCATCACCGACATAGTAGTCATCGATTACTATGCAACAAGCAACCTTTATAAAAGCAGCCTTTACTGTTTAATTGTATTGAATCGTTGGCGTTACATCATGTCAACTCTCATTGAGTTATTTTTTGCCTGTGTCAGTTCAGCAATTACATTCTTCAGTTACTATAAAAAAATGTATCTTTTCAATAATTTTAACCAGGTAAACACTTCGTTATCTCAAAAAGATTTTTTTTGACCCAGACTTTGATTTGGTTTGGTTTTATAGTATACCAACCACTGAAGGTTATTTAATGCCAAATCCTTTATATACATATATATTAAATATATGATTTCTAAACCCATTTTGGCAATAACATTTTTAAACAAACCTGAGCTCATTCTTTTTTTTTTTTTTTGCGCTCAGTTAAATGGTTTCACTTATTCCTGTCAGATACGAATAATTCTATTTACTATTAATCACTTGCTTGCACACAGTTAAATGTTTTCAAGTATTGCTATTTAACACTAACAATTCAATTAAATATCAGTAATTTGTTTACACACAGTTAAATGTCAAACAGTTCTATTTCAAGCAATTCAGTTTAGGATAAGTCATTTGTTTGAACTTGGTTAAGGTACACTGTTTAAATGTCAAACAATTCTATTTGACCCTTAGATAGGACCCTATAAGGTGCTACCATTCGTGGACCTGTAAGTGATGTCAATAAAGGGGTACTCTGTATTCCCCAAAGCTCGTTGGGGAAGTCTTACCATTCTGCAGAGATGCAGTTGGTGTAGTTTACTGCCCGAACCGACTGGGCCATCGATCCAGTGACATGAACTTACAAAGTACTATACTCTGGGACAGAGTTGATCAAGAAATAATGGCCATGAAAGGATAATTCCTCTCTCTTCAAATAACATAAGCTTCGTTACCGGCTGCAGTTTAGTGTCATACCCAGGATACTTAATGGTATGAGGGTCGTTCAAAAGATTGTAAGACTCACACAGCAAAAGGAATCATAGCAGAACATTTTTGCTGTGGCAAAACACTATCACTTTTTATAAAACTAGGAAAATCTGAATTGATTTTTCGCATTGTTACGAATCGAATCCTGCCGTTAAAACACCTTTTAAAACAACACTGCCTATCAACTTTCGATACCAGGCTCTGACTATAAAATCAAAAAACCTGGACAGGCAGAATTAAGATGAACAACAGTACGACGGAAACGAGTCAAACAAAGTCTGACAAAAGGAAGAAAAGAAACCTCATTGTCTTAAACCAATAAGTGAGTGACTTCTGTTTAACAGTTCAAAGACTACAGACAGAATGAATTCGAAAATAAAGCAATCACCGGAACAACGTAGACATACAGGTTGTGTCAAAAAGAAAACCTGTTAAAATAAAACAAACCCAACAGCTGACAACAAAAGAAGAAACTCTTCCTCAGGTCTTAAACTCTCTTTTTCTCGAGCTGTCTCTTCTGTTTCCTCGCTTTAACCATCCACTCCTTCGTACTATGTCTAAAACGCGTACTTTTTCCAGTATCTCCCGATAAACAGTCTAATTTCTTTTAGAATGCTAGTGTTACTCGAACTGATCTTTCTCTTCTTCCAACAAATCAGTTCACGCCAATCTGAGAAAAAAGTGAAGGGAAGAATTCGATCCATCGATTTCATATTAGCACTAATATATTTATCGATACTGATAATAATGAGTCTTTGTTTACGTCAAGAGAAACAACTTTCTTTTAACTTTTAATTAATACGGAGTTATATATAGCTTTTAGATGTTAACAGGAAATAAGCTCCATGGTCTTTAAAACATAAAAATCATATAAATTCTCATAATTCTTTTCCTTCTTTCACCTTTTTTTCCCTACTGATTATAACAAAGAGGAAAAAACAAAAACCTAGGGGCAATAACTCACTTAGGGATTTATTTTTTCCCCTTTCATTGCAACGTGTTTTTGCGCCGGAAAGACAAGATAACATGACTCATTTTTCACTTATTCATACTAAGCGTTAGAATAAGAAAAGTACACCAGGAAAATGCACTTAAAACATTGTTGGAAGCTTTTTACTGCCCTGTGGGTGGCACTGTTTTGTATCCGAGAAGTTTTATCGCTTCAGACCTGTCACTTACGATCCACGTAACCAAAAAGCAGTAAATAGCAGGATTTTCCATTCGGACCTGCTTCCATAAAACAGTTAGAAAAAGATGTTCTCATATACTCAGGATTGTTTATATATATATATATACCAAACTCTTCCCTATTGGCAGAACGCGTCACAAAGTCAGTTTTTAAGCGGTGTTTAACAGGTTTGAATTCAGAGTTTTCCTTCTCTTTAACTGGTTACCATATAAAAGTTAAAGAGTCCAATCTGTCTTTCTATTTACCTAGTGCTTGAGGAAGAATGGCTGAATTTATTCATTTCCAAAAAGTATTATTGCTATGAGAAATGCAAATAGACTCACCTATATATATATATATAGATGAGGCTATTTGCATTTCTTATATATATATATATATATATATATATATGTATATTCCACCTGTCGTAGGACGGAGTCAAATATTGATTGTCCCCGTTCATATAGAGATGGCAAAGGACTTTATGCGTTCAGATTTACTCCCACTAACACTCTCCACGGCACGAAAATTTTTGAAAGCTCTTCCCAGAAAAAAAGTGAGAAACAAATAATTTCTGTCTTGATTGGGCTGAGAACCCATCGGCACCTCTCAGAGTATTTCACAAGATCTATATATTTATGAAAAACAAAAAGAAAAAACTTAAACACTGAAGAGAAGAATTGTAGGTGAGGATAAATGCAGCGCTGGACTCTCATGGAGGTGGGGGATTCAAAAACTATTTAAAAATAGTAATTTAACTACTGCATTACTATTGAGATTATTAAAAAAAAGATATCACAGAATACTGGCGAGGTCACCTAAAGTAGTCAATTCCCCAAATCTCTTGCTTTTATTTATTCAACTACTCCACGGCAAGCAGGATATGACACAAGGTCAATTTCTGCCCAGTCGGCTGGGGCTGTAAAATACACTGACAGCATCTCTACAGGAAGATATTCTCCTCAACGAGTGTCCTGGATATGACATTAAACAATATGATGGTGAGGCTCAAGTAATGCGAGAGTTTTAGGGAATACTGAGTAAGTTCACATTGCCATAGCTTCTAGTTTCACTCTGACTCGGAGTGGTCGCACCTGATAAGGTCCTATCAATGGATCAAGTAGAACTGTTTGATATTTTATTTTTTCCTTTTCCACGGGCATTTGTGCAAAGTAAAAAGTTAACAGCCTCGTCCAGGATTTGAACTCGGAGTGGCTAATTCCATTTCCCACGACAGTATCCGATACACTCAGCGCATCAAAAATATTTTGTTCCCGTCCAACTAAAGAGTGAATCATGAAATAATTTTGTTGTTTAAATGTATATTTTTCAGTATAGAATTATCTTTATATTCAAGAAAAAAAAAAGATAAGTAATTTTAGTATATGATAAAGTAATAAGATAGAATATATGGTTTTAGTGTATAATAAAGTGATAAGATAAAGGTTGGTTGGTTGATTGGTTGGTTGGTTGGTTGGTTGGATTTGGGGCATATCAAACTTTATAGGTTATTTAAGACCAAATCCATTTTTATAAAAAAATAGTCAGTTCTATTTCAACCAAGTCAGTTTAGCATGAGTTCACAGTTTAATTGTCAAAAACATTTCTATTTCAAGCTATTCAGTTTATTCAAACAGTTCTAATTCAGCCAATTCAGTTTAGTATAAGTATAGATTTTGTTTACACACAGTTAAATGTCTGAACAGTTCTATATTAAACAATTCAGTTTAGTGTAAGTATAGTTTCTATGTCAAAAACAGTTCTATTTCAAACAATTCATTTTAGCATAAATACGCTGTACAAATGCCAGAAACAGTAAACTCAAATCACGCTTTAGTTCTATTTAACCCATAGATAGGATCCTTATCAGGCGCTACCATTCCGGGCCTGAGTTGACCTGGGAACAATGGCAATGAAAGGGTACTCCGCATTCCCCAAAGCCCTCAGCATCACTGGAACCTCACTATTAGTTTGCTTTGTATCATGTTAAGGACACTCGTTAGCGGGTCTTACCCCTCTGCAGTGGCGCTGTCAGTCTATTCTACAGCCCTAGCCGACTGTGCAAGTAATAAGATAAAGTATATGATTTTATTGTCTTTAATCGGAATCATTTTTGATATGAGGCTTCTTAATCTGAGAATTAGTTTTTTATTTATTGCGGACTTTTTGTCCTCATCTTGGTAGTTTTTGTGTTGTTTCTTCTTTCACTACGTTTTGGCCAAATTTCACCTCTGGCCTTCTTCAGGTGATTTTACCGCGACCTCGGATAGGAATGCTGAGTCTTGTAACCGTATCCCCAGGAATTACTGCCTTCCATAGTTGTTGTCTATCGCACCACGTTTTTGACCAAGTAAACCTCTGGCCGGCTTGGGTTGGATTTTATATGATTTTTGTATATGATAAAGTAATAAGATAAAGTAATGAAAAATACCGATTCATTTTGGAGTATATTTATTTTTTGTACGACTATCATAAAAAATAAGAAAGAACCAACAAAACTGACATCGAGTTATAGTTAAAGCTATTCGTATCAAACATTAATTTAAAAAATACTGACGTTTCAACATAAATCCAAATTAAAACTTGCCCAGTCAGCTGGGGCTGTAGAATACACTGACTGCACCTCTGCACAGGGGTAAGACCCCCCCTAACGAGTGTCCTATATATGAAACTAAACCATCTGATGATGTGGTTCCAGCAGTGCTGGAGCTTTGGGGAATGCGGAGTACCCTTTCATTGCCATCGCTCCCAGGTCCACTCTGGCCCGGAGTGGTAGCACCTGATAGGAACCTATCTATGGGTTAAATAGAACTAACAGCATACTCATGCTAAAAGGAATTGTTTGAGTAAACTGAATAGCTTGAAATAGAAATGTTTTTGACAATTAAACCGTACTTACATTTAAACTGCGAGCTTATGCTTAACTGAATTATTTGAAATCGAACTGTTTTTCGACATTAAAACTGTATTTACACTTAACTGAATTGTTACATATAACTGCTTGAATAGTTGGAAATGGAAATGTTTTTGACAATTAAACTGTGTACTTCTACTAAACATAAAATCAGATAGATAAGATTAGAGACTCGGTGGAAGATAGACAATCCAGGATAGCCTGGCAAACAATAAACGAAGTAAGTAGAAGGAAGAGCAAGCCAACAAGAAAGAGTAAAACTGTGGAAACAGCATTTCAAAAATCTACTAGGAAACCCACCGGAAATAACGGATGAACCGATCACCAGAATTATTAGTAAGCAATTAGACGTAAAACTAGGTCCTTTCACTCGGTTCTCAGAAGAATTAAAAATAGGAAAGCTGCAGGGCTAGACGAGATCCCCCCAGAAGTGTGGAAGACTAGACAATTCGACGATATACTGCTCCGGCAATGCAACGCAGTCTATAGTCAAAATAGGATAGAAAGATGGACGAAGGGATGCATCCTTCCATTCCCTAAAAAAGGCGACCTCGGACTAGCCAAGAACTACCGAGGGATAACACTTACATCCATAGCAGCCAAAATATACAATGCCCTACTACGAAACCGCATAGAACCCAAAATAGACAACATCCTTAGGAAAAACCAAAATGGCTTCCGGAGAAATAGATCCACAACCTCACAAATACTGACCATCCGTAGAATCCTTGAAGGCGTTCGGGCAAAAAACCTTACATACAGCAACTATGTGAGGACACAGGATGTAACCTTGAAGACCTGCCGGAGGCGATGAATGATAGGGGGAAATGGCGAGAGAGGGTCAGGGATATCCGCGCTGGCGGCGCGACATGATGATGATGATTTACATAAAAATGGATTTGGCGTTAAATAACCTACAAAGGTTGATATGCCATAAAACCCAACAAACCAAACCAAACCCAACCAAACCAACTTGAAACAATTCCTATTTCGTGCAGTGCTATTTGTAAGAGGCAAATTTAAAGCAATGCCCTCCTTTAAGAAAACTAGATTAATCCATTTTTTATTTGAAAGATCAATTTTCAAATTTTAAATCTATAAATGCCCAACTGAGCAAGTGCCAGTTCAATACTTTTTAATTAGGCGTTTTGGATGAAACACTAGATTGTAAAAGTGCAACACTCTCAATACTCACTAACCCTAGCTTAGTATAGCTTCTTTTTGTTTCCTCATCTGAAAAACCATCTCTAGGATATGATTTGAAGATGTGGTAGACATTAATAGAAATACAATGGCAGAAGTTCACATTGTATCAAAAGATGAATTTCCGGACAATGGAATTCTCTCAGAAATAAGTATCTTGAATGCCCTGGGAGGAATTTAGAAGAAAATTTATATTTCATTTCTCTTTTGGTCGATACAGTTTCATTCTGGAAATTTTCGGAAAGAATTATACACGCACACACACATATATATATATGTGTGTGTGTGTGTGTGTGTGTGTGTGTGTGTGTTTTCAGACAGACACACACATATATAGATGTGTGTACGTTTAGAATGTTTATATATCATGTAGATTATAAATGTTCAAATCCTTGAATTAAAGGAATGTCAAATTTAATTTCGCCATCGTTGGTTTAGTTTGGTTTGGCTTGGTTTATTTGTTTAACGGCATATCAACTCCTAATGGTTTATTTAATGCCGACATTTGATTAGATTATAAATGTTCAAGTATTACAGAGATGCTTCAACAAATGGAAAATTCCAAGGGGGGTGTCCTCGTGGTGTCATGGTTAAAACGATGGACTGCGGAATCGTAGTAAGCGAGTTCGAACTCCAATCGCGCTATTACAATTACTTTTGGGCAAATCCCCTTGGGAAAGGTATGAACCCCCTTATCCTCCCAGCTATGGGTTAAATAGTACCTCTACGGTTCTTCTAGGAGAATGGTTTTGGCATTAAATAACCAAAAAAGGTAGAAAATTCCTAGAAAAAGTGGGTTGAGTGCTAAGAGAAGAATCTGGAGAAAAAAAGTAATGTTTCATTAATTATTATTATTCTCTCTTGGTAAATACAGCTTCAATTTTGATATTTTTTAAAACACGTTTCATATACACATATTGCATTACAGTAATGTTCCTGGAAAACTCAATTTAAATCTTAACCTTGAATACAATCATAAAGATGATGTCAGAATTTTCAGTTGAAAATCCGATATAAATAAAAATTAATTTATTTCCTTTGACACAGGGGAAAAATAATTCAATAATGTATTTCCAATAAATGTGTACATTTTTCTTAAATGTTTTTTATCCAGTGGAATGAATTCTAATTCCGTTCTAGTTTTAAGAGACAAAATTAAAAGTAAAAATTATTTGTACTGGTTTCTTAATAAAATCAACAAATCAATTTTTATCCGAATTTCGAAGATGAGGAATTATCATAATTATATTTATAATAACAGTGGTTAATTTTAAACGAGGTGGATTCAAAAAGTATCAGGACTTTAGCTTAGATCACCGAGATGAAAATGAACGATAAATGAAATGTTTTCTTTAAAACTGTTCTCTTGGAATTCAATGCATCTATTCCAGTGAGTTTTCAATTGGTCGAAAGACCATTGCAACAACCATTTTGATAGGACTTGCTATCATCGTTTTTTCAATGTCCTCCATTTTCTCAGATCTTATTCCTGTGATGATTTTTTAGTTTAGCAGGCGTAGAGAATTCTCATGGAGTTACGTCTACTGAGAATGGAAAAACTTGCTCTTGCACAATCCTGTCTTTTGCAAAAACTGTTGTTTTTTTTTTAATTGAAGAATTTGGCTTTGAATCGTCTAGACCGTATTCTACGTATCATCCTTTTATTACAATAGATTTGAGCATCTTCATGATTAATTTTGAAGTTTGAATTCTAAAATTTAAAAAAGTTAAAGATTAAGTCCTCTGACCTATACATATTTCATATTCCTGTTTTTCATTAATTTCGTCTGAAATCCTGACAGTAAGGCTTTTAATAGGCGAAATGTATCCTTTGAATAGGGGTAACCACCCACCTAAAGAGGTGTCTTGTCTTTGACGGTGAGGCCCCAAGCCCTTCATTGTCGTTATTCCCAGGTCAACTAAGAGTAGCAGTTCCTGTTAGGGTCCCATGTATGAGTCAAATACATCTGTTAAAAGATTAGTTTGGTTTGGTTGGGTTTTATGCCATATCACCCATTGCAGGTTATTTAATGCCAAATTCTGTTTATTTATATATATATCAAATACATATGATTTGTAAATACATTTTGTAGATAATCTTTAAACGATCCTGAACTTATTCTTTTACACATAGTTTAATGGTTTCAGATATTTCGAACCCTAATAATTCCATTTACTATTAATTATTTGTCCCATTTGGTGCCCCATTCATTCGGCCTTGTGCTGCATCATAGCAAAAAACTTCGCTAATTACAACTATTATTTGTTTGAACACAATTAAATGATTTCGAGTGTTATTATGTAACACTAACACTTTAATTAAACATAATCATTTGTTTGCACACAGTTATATGGTTATAAATATATCATTTATAAGAGAATAGTTTGTAAGTAATGTTATTTTTTAATGAGTTAGAACTAATTTGATTGCACACAAGTATTGCTATTCTTTTTGCACAGTTAAATGGTTTCAATTATTGCGAGATAACGCAAATATTTTTGTTGAATATTAACCATTTGTTTGCACACAGTGAAGTAGATTCAAGTATTGCAATTTAACACTAATTGTTCTATTCAATACGATTCATTAATTTGCACAGTCAAATGGTTCCAAGTATTGCTATATGATACGAATTATTCTATCTTGCATTCAGATAAACTTTCAAGTACTCCACATTAACTGATTTATTTGCACATAGTTAAATGGTTCCAAGTATTACAATGTACCACAGACAATTCAATTAAACAGAAGAAATTTGTTTTTACACACTTAAACGATCAAAAAGTTTTATTTCTAACGATTCGATTTCATATAAGCCATTTGTTTATACGCAGTTTAAATGGTCAAACATTTCTATTTGCCCCACAGATTAGGTGAGTGGACCTTGGAGCAATGACAATGAAGGGGTATTCTATATTTTCCAAATCTCCAGGACTGAAGCCTCACTATCAGATCATTGTGTCATATCCAGAACACTCGCTAAAGGAGGGGTCTTACTCCTCTGCAGAGATGAAGTCGGTGTATTCTACAGCCCACCCGACTGGGTTGGTTTAAAGATTACTTCTGTTCGATAGTTATACTTGATACCATATAACACTGTAAATTATTTGTATTATGAATAGTCATTTGAAGCTATTAATGCTTAGTAAAGACAATTATTATTTGTTACTTGACTGTGCGAAAAAATAATAATTATTAAATAGAAAAAAGTACTTGAAACCAAATCATTGGGTATAAATTATAAGTATTAGCTAGGAATACTTAGAAACATAGAACTGTGTGCAAATTTTGAAAGGAATACTTGATATCATATAACTGTGCAAACAATTGATTTTAGATTTTTTTAAAAAGTGCAATTATTAAAAGCAAAGGAACACTGAAAAATACTTGGATAAATACATGCAAAATTATGATCATTACGTTGTCAGTTGTGTCATTTATTTCTTAATTTATATTAAAAAAATAGCATTATTTGGTTGTTTTGTATCTATGTAAAGAAATAAAAGATTCGACCTTTGTCAGAAAAAAGATTTCTTGTGAAAAAATGTTGTTTTTTTTATAAAAAAAAAAGATTAAATTGATATGTTATAAGAGAAGTGATGAGATTTGAACGAGGAACGTGGTATACATATTCGATCATTTAGAATATTTTCTGGTATCCGAGTATCTTCGCTTACCTTTATATCTCTGCTGTCAGGATACCAGTGAAATGAATTTTCATTTGGGATATATATAGGAGAGATGTGTTTCAAATTATCGATGACTACTTGGTTTGTCTATTCGTTTATTTATGTGTTTATGTGTAAATCTCAAATATGTCTATCCTATTTCATAGCAGTCATTTCATTTGATGTTATATTCATTTGGAGTTAGTATTTGCAGATGTTTAATCCATTTATCTTCGTGTGTTTCTATTATCCCTGTAATACAGAATCCCTGTGGGCTGGGGGTGCTGTAGAATACACCGACTGCATCTGTGCAGAGGGGCAAGACTCCCCCCCCATGAGTGTACCAGATATGACACGAAACAATGTGATGGCTTTAGTATTGGAATCTTGGGGAATATGGAATATCCCTCCACTGCCATTGTTCCCTGGTCCACTCTGGCCCAGAGTGGTAGCACCTGATAGGGTCCTACCTCTAGGTCAAATAGAACTGTTTGACATTTAAACTGTGTGCAAACAAATGACTTATGTTAAATTGAATTATTAGAAATAGAACTCTAGTTAATTTAATTGTGTGTAAACAAATGGTTGGTGTTTAATTGAATTGTTAGTGATAAATAGCAACACTTGGAACCATTTAACTTTGATTAGTTTTGAGAAATTGAATTGTTAGAAATAGAACTGTTCGATGGTTTAACTGTGACTGATTTTAACTGAGTTGTTTGTAATATGAAGCAAAACTTGGAACAATTTAACTCTCTGCAAACAAATGAGTAATGTTGAATTTCTATTCAACATTACTCATTTGTTTGCAGAGAGTTTATTGGTGTTAAATAGTAATATTTGCAGAGAGTTTATTGGTGTTGTCACGTGATGGCTCACGAAGACGAGGAGGTGGGAATGATACCCCCCCCCGTTGAACTAACATTATCTAGCAGTCAAAAAGTGACCGTTAGAAATGATTGTGGGTCACACAGATGTTTGCACTTAAGTGACCTTGGGTCGCCGGACATCGGAAGGGGAAAGAGAAAATGAAGCCAAATGATTGGTGGGGGGGACCCCAAACGGAAGTAGGGTCCCCTTCCCCTCAACGGAAAAATACAAAAAAAGTAGTCAGTTTTTGGACAAGTCCCGTGGCAGACGGACGACAGCCATTTTCACTCCGGGCTAAAGACAAAAGACTGAGACATGAGAGACCTGAGTCTCTCAAGCCAGCATTAAAAGCAATACAAAGTCTACTAGCCCGTGAAAGAAGAGAAATTCTCCAGTGGATCCCCGTCAAAAAAATAAGATAAGTAACTTTGGGACATTTTCCTTTTCACCCAAACTTTGTTTACCACTCTCTCTCAATTTGAAAAAGGATAAAAGCCAAGAAAAGACATTTATATTCATGGACTATCCTATTACATATTTTTGACACTTTGAACATATATATGTATATAACCGTAGTAAAGAACTTATGTATTTTAATTTTACCATGTGGTCTATGTTATTATTCCATGCTTTCCTTTCAGCTTCTATTCGCCTTATATTATCTTGCTTAGAACTGTCCTCTTAATTCCTAAAGTATCACACGGGAAACCGGAGTTGCCGACGGTAGCAATATTAATATTATTACAATTAAGACCTATAGGCTCACTTTCTTCCATTATCTCGGGGAAAGAAGAAAGCGACCTGGTGGGTGTGTGATAGTGTGAAATTTGGAACCCCTTGCCAGCGGCGGTCAGTCTGGCCTTACATTATTCCCTCACGTAATATGCCAGTTCTTATCTGCCTGAGAAAAGAACTCTGAACAGGACTTATTTCTGTAGGGGATCAAGTGCCAACCTGCCCCGTCTTCACACGTGCGAAAATAAAGTCCCGTTTCGGGATTATCGCAATTTCCGCGTCAGCAGACCTAAAATGGTGTCTCGTCCGGGGATATTTTAATCTTTTATTCCTGACCCCAGACCTAAAATGGGGGCTCACGTCCGGGATTTAATATTATAAATAATATTTATTGCTAGTAGTCGTGTGACAATTCCTGCCGTTTAAATCTACCCTGGGAGACCGTGAAAGAAAAAAAGGAATATTGTTGAAACAGTCAAATTACTTGTTGATATAACTGTTTGAAAAATAAAGAAAAAATGGACAAAATAGAGAACTTTTTAAAAGAACCCTCCATGGAAAAGTTGGAGAGGCTGAGAAAAAGCGAGATAATAAAAATTGGCGAGAAGCTTGAGTTAAATGTTCAGAATTCTATGAGAAAGCATGAACTCGTGAGAGAAATAGCAAGGCACATGGTCGACGAAAATGTTTTCGAGGAAGCAGTATTAGAAGAGCTACCAACGGAAATGATAAGAATGACTCCAGAAGAAATTGAACTGGAGAAAATTAAAATACAAGCACAAATGGAACTACAGAGAAATAAAATGGAACTGGAGAAAATAAAAATTCAGCAAGAAACAAGGCTGCGAGAAGTCGACTTGGCAATAAGAGGACGCAAAGAAAGCCATGACAGTTTCGAAGTAACGAAGCAAGCGAGGCTAGTCCCAAAATTTGAAGAAGCCAACGTGGACGAATACTTCGCACATTTTGAGCGAACCGCGCTAAATCTTGGATGGCCGAAAGAATGCTGGTCGATGCTACTACAAACTGTGCTGACAGGAAAAGCACAGAGAGCATATGCAACTCTGCCCACAGAAAATTGCGCCGACTATGATTTGGTGAAAGCAGCGGTTCTTAAAAGCTTCGAGTTGGTTCCAGAAGCTTATAGACAGAAATTCAGAACACAGAGAAAAACTGAAAACCAGTCTTATGTGGAATTTCTGAGAGAAAAGGAGAACGCGCTGGATAAGTGGTGTGACTCTAAGAGGATAGACGGAGACGCTGAGAAACTCCGGCAGCTAATATTAGCTGAAGAATTCTTAAACTGTGTGCCAGAAGAAGTCAGGGTTCACCTAAGTGAAAGGAAAACCGACGTGACTTATGAAATGGCTGCACTAGCAGACGAATACATCCTCACACACCGAAAGACAAAGGAAAAAACCTTCACGGGAAACAGAGTGAAATTCAAAGCTGAGTTAAGCCCTGAAGGAAGACCCAAAGAAGAAAATAGAAGGACCTTCCAAAGTAGCAGCAGAACAGTGGTCTGCTACAAATGCGGAAAGGCTGGTCACATAGCCATAAGGTGTCAGCTTGGAAAAGGTCCTGAAAGAAACCAGACCCAGCCGAGAAAACCTCAAGGAGCTGTAACAACACCTAGAGGAAACCAGTCCTATCGACCCTGGACGAAAAAAGGGATGATAAGAGGCCCACACGGAGGACCAGTGGAAGTCTCAATTTTACGAGATACCGGAGCATCTCAGTCGTTACTTCTACGAAATAAATTACCTAAAAGGGTAATAGAAGCAACACGTGAGACTGTGATGATAGAGGGTATCGGCGGAAAGAGGGTAAAAATACCGCTGTGTAAAATAACCCTTAAGTCCCAGTGGAAAAACGGACCAATTCGAGTTGGGGTGGTAGATAAACTACCCATGAAAGGAATTTCCCTTATACTGGGAAATGAAGTAAAAACTAAAAAGTGTCACCCGGAAAAGATGGCGAAAATAAGCGCCATAAATGAATACGGAAAGATGGCGAAGATGAACGCCAAAAATGGAGAAAGCAAGTTGGCGAAAATGAGCGCCAAAAATGAAGAAAGAAAGATGGCGAGAACGAACGCCCAGCATGGAGACAAGATGGCGGCTGAGCCACGTGGGCGGCACAAACGATATAGTCGCTCGCAAAGTGAGAAGGTGGAAAGAAAAGAAGTGAACCTTCCACACCTCAATAAACGGAAAGAAGATAAAAGGACCAGTCGTCAGAAAAAGGATGAAGGTCTAACGAATATTAGGAATAAATTCCCTAATACTTATCGAGAGGATAAGAGGAAAATAAGAGGACCCTCACACAGGGCTAAGGAAGAATTTAAGAAGGGCGACGAAGTCCTGCTACTGTCATCAAATAAAGGACCCCACTGTGGTGGACGATATATAGGTCCCTACGTAATATCACAGAGAATAGACAAGAGGACATACAGAATTGATACCAACGAAGGAAAGAAGAAGACACAAGTGTGTCACACAAATAAATTGAAGAGATATGTCCGTCGAGAAGGCCAACCTCGAAAAATTAAGAACTCGGCAATGCCGAATAAATTCGAGGAAAAATTAGGCCAGTTGTCTGTTTCAGAGAGAGAGGGCTTAGAAAAATTAATAAAAAAATACCCAGGTTTATTTCTCTAACGCCCTACGAAAGTGTAGTAGCAGAATATTCCCTCATAGTTGTTGAGAGAAAGAAAGAGAGAGAGAGAGAAACTAAAGGAAATGAGGAATTCTCATCCCCAATGTTGAAATATGAGATGGACGAGAAAGTGGTTCGTCAACAAGTGACGAAGAGGGGAAAGAGAGAAAAGAAAAGGAAGTCTCTTCCCCCAGAGCTTAATAACCAAGCTTATAAAGTCGTCAAAAGTGACGAAGAAAGAAAGAAAGAAAAAAGGGAGTTACCTCCTCAAGATTTGAAATATGATACGGCCAAAAGCCGGGAGAGAAAAAGAAAGAAAGGAAAACGAGATTAAAGAAAAAGAAAAGGGAGAGAGAGAGAAAGAAAGAGAGGTGAAATTGTTTTCCTCTATAGTGAAAAAAAGGAAGGACGAAAAAAAAAAAAGAAAAGGAAAGAATTCGTCAAAGCGTGAAGAAGAAAGGGGATGAAAGAAAAGTAAAGTGAGAAAAAAAAAAAGTGAAAGAAAAGGAGAAAGAACAGTGAATTGAATTGCCTTTTTTTTCTATGGTATTTCTATTCATCTCCCTTTCTTCTCTTAAGCGGGGAGGTGTCACGTGATGGCTCACGAAGACGAGGAGGTGGGAATGATACCCCCCCCCCCGTTGAACTAACATTATCTAGCAGTCAAAAAGTGACCGTTAGAAATGATTGTGGGTCACACAGATGTTTGCACTTAAGTGACCTTGGGTCGCCGGACATCGGAAGGGGAAAGAGAAAATGAAGCCAAATGATTGGTGGGGGGGACCCCAAACGGAAGTAGGGTCCCCTTCCCCTCAACGGAAAAATACAAAAAAAGTAGTCAGTTTTTGGACAAGTCCCGTGGCAGACGGACGACAGCCATTTTCACTCCGGGCTAAAGACAAAAGACTGAGACATGAGAGACCTGAGTCTCTCAAGCCAGCATTAAAAGCAATACAAAGTCTACTAGCCCGTGAAAGAAGAGAAATTCTCCAGTGGATCCCCGTCAAAAAAATAAGATAAGTAACTTTGGGACATTTTCCTTTTCACCCAAACTTTGTTTACCACTCTCTCTCAATTTGAAAAAGGATAAAAGCCAAGAAAAGACATTTATATTCATGGACTATCCTATTACATATTTTTGACACTTTGAACATATATATGTATATAACCGTAGTAAAGAACTTATGTATTTTAATTTTACCATGTGGTCTATGTTATTATTCCATGCTTTCCTTTCAGCTTCTATTCGCCTTATATTATCTTGCTTAGAACTGTCCTCTTAATTCCTAAAGTATCACACGGGAAACCGGAGTTGCCGACGGTAGCAATATTAATATTATTACAATTAAGACCTATAGGCTCACTTTCTTCCATTATCTCGGGGAAAGAAGAAAGCGACCTGGTGGGTGTGTGATAGTGTGAAATTTGGAACCCCTTGCCAGCGGCGGTCAGTCTGGCCTTACATTATTCCCTCACGTAATATGCCAGTTCTTATCTGCCTGAGAAAAGAACTCTGAACAGGACTTATTTCTGTAGGGGATCAAGTGCCAACCTGCCCCGTCTTCACACGTGCGAAAATAAAGTCCCGTTTAGGGATTTTAATCAATTTGCCGTCACAGTGTTAAATAGTAATATTTTAACTCTTCAACTAGTTACCTAAATTGAAATATTGGTATAATATAGCAATAGTTTGAACTATTTGACTGTGTATGAATGAATGGGTAATGTTAAATAGAATAATTAGCGTGAAGTAAAAATACTTGTAACCACTTGTCTGTCAGCAAACAAATAATTGATATTGAATAGAATTAGATTTAGATAGCAATAACTGAAACCGTTTAATCGTGTAGAAACAAAGCAATACAAGTGTGCAAAGAAATTAGATCTAATTCATTCAAAAATCAAATTACCTAAAAAAAACTGTGAGCAAAAAAAAATGGTTGATGTTAAATTGTAACTGTTAAAAAGCATTACTTAAAACTATTTAACTGAGAGAAAAGAAATAAGTTTAGACTCGTTTAAAAATATTATCTTCCAATTGTATTTACAAATCATATATTTTAATAGATATGTATAAACAGGATTTGGTATTAGATAATGAACAAATGTTGATAAGATATAAAACTTAACCAGACCAAACCGTAATGTTGTCTATGTGTTTTTTCGATTCCTTCTATAATAGTGAACCACACATCTCTGTTAAAATCGTGATCTTTTGAGCGGGAAGACAAAAATTGGTTTGTTATAATCCACAGATTTAATTTTGTTTCTATAGCAATAAGGAATGAAGGAATTATACTTTTTTTTACAAAAATATATACGTCTTTATTTCTCTCAAACGGGGTCAAAGCTTCTGTGGTGTGAGAGACAGACGGAGACAAACGGTAACAGAAGGAGACGAAGACAGACTGCCATACTGACCCATAACTTCTTCCTAGCAGCTCTATGGGACGCTGTCACAGTGGGACGCCCAGCTACTCTCTGGCGCTCTTCGTAACTGACCGAATCTATTCTGACCGCAAGATGAGACTGACTCAAGACTGACTGTATCTTAAATGGGCATCTGCATATATCATTTTACAACGCCCACTACTTCCGCTCAACTACGCGACTGCTTTGGCTTATTAACACAGGTGCATCCTGTACAGAGAAAGTCCTGATTGACACCTCGGTCAAGGATCAATCTGTAATATAGTTATTTAATCAAAAATAGAATTGCCATTTTGACTTTCCAATCTTTTAGTAGCATCTACAGTCCGGTTGATGAATTATATTTTTTCTTCGGTAATTAGATTTGTGGTAATTTTTTAAAAAGTAATTTTAGTTGCGAATCTAGGTTTGGTTAGGTTTCTTTTGTTTTATGGCATGTCAACCTTCATAAGTTATTCAATGCGAAAGCCATCGATTTAGAAGATAGCAATAATACGTTTTAGACAATAGTTAGGGTAATAAGGGTGTTCATACTTTTCTCAAGAGTATTTGTCTGAAAGGGAATGTAATGGCATGACTGGAATTCGAACTCGGTTATAACAAGTCCGTAATTCAACGCTTTAGCCATTATATGACTTTAGCCATTACGCCCAGTGAAACAAGTAAATGATTTAATTAACTTGAGGTGCTTGCAACAAACTTTCTTCTTAATATTATATGGTTGGCAAGATTTTACATACCGGATTTAAAAAATAGCCGAACAACGACGTCATCGCGACCGGAAAGCGAGAGCAAAGTGGCCTCCCAATTTTAAAGGAAATCTTCAGAAGTCATCAGAGGAGCCTAGCTCTGATTGGCTGTTGCAAAATTAAAAGTGATACCCATGGATAGAGCCGTTTTTGCGGTCATTTGTCTTGTGTGGAAGATACGCAGTTTAGCTACCGGGATGGGAGTTGGAGTTAGATCAATACCAACTGGGTCATTTGGGCGAGGGGGTCTGATGTTGCAAAACCCGACCACCCCGTGAACCCAAAGGAAATATCACTGATGACTCATCCCGATGCATCAATGAAGATGTATGATATAAGTAAAGTCGGTGACCGTAGTCTACAGTGAACAAAGGCTCCCTTTTCAATAGCTACTACAACAAGGAGTAGGGAAGGGGGCTACTAAGTTCAAATAAATTTTATTATTTGAATAAACATATTTTCGTAAAGATTTTAGAGAAACTATTATTTTGTTGTTGTTTTTTTCTATTAGAAACCTTGATTTGAATTTTTATAAAAATATGCTGTTACTCTCATAACATTGATTTTAATAGGCAAGTATATAAGTTTCTTTTTTCTTTCTCCTTTTCTTGCAGTTGAACACTGTGAAGATGACTTAGATTGCCGAAGTGGCCGTATTTGCAAGAATTTCACATGTGAGTGTGCTGATGAGGATTACTGTCTGGGTCTCAACAAACCAGTGTGTGGATCAGATGGCATCCTCTACCCCAGCCATTGTGAGCTGCATCGTGTTGCCTGTACCATCGAGAAACACATTAAGGTCGATACTAAAGGAGTTTGCCTTCAAAAAATCTCAAGTAAGTTTTTCACTGGAATTTTTACTTTATCTGAGAGTTTAGTGATTGATAAATTTGCTGACTCGTACGTTTGGCACAAGAACAAGAATTACGCAGTCCTGTTTACATTCACAAGCGGTTCAATTCTTTAAACGTTTACACATAAAATTTAAGAAGTTCATAATTTTCTTATCTATCTTATTTCATCTTATTTTGTTTTGTTTTATTTTTTGGTTCCTGAAAATTGAAATTTGAGAATCAAGACGTGTTGAAAAAATGGGCAATATCACCCATTATTCAGTTGTTGACGGTCTCCAACCACTTATTCCTCTATGTTACTTTAAAAGTCTCATCAAGCTCAAGGGATTTCAAATGTCAAATTTCATCGAGATCGGACCATTAACCAAGAAGTCTGTAAAATGTGTTCTTTCAGGGAAATACTCCACCAAATTTCGGTTTCTTACATTAAGGGTGGATGCAAACAGTAATTGCTTTCTAGACAACTTAGAACTTCCTGAAAATTTTTAAGTGAAACATTTCGGAATCCTTTGTCTCCACCCCAACAACTACAGCATTAAAACACTCCTTGAAGGGAAAATAATACTCATACTAGGTTTCATCAAGATTAACCCATCAACTTAGAGAGGAGTCCTCATTGTGTAGTGGCTAAGGCATTGGACTGTGATATCGTCGTTGGCGAGTTCGAACTCTAATCACTCTATTATGTTCATTTTCGGACTAATGCCCTTTGAAAGTTCATATGCCATTTAACAAAGAAAGCAAATTATAGCTATTAGTTTCGGAGTTCATAGATAACAAGCAATCAAGCACACACACACACACACACACACATATATATATATATATATATATATATATATATATATATAATCACAATGAGCATTTTAAACTTGTTAGAGCAACTGATTAAGGTAATGGAAAAATTCTGGATGCAAAGATTTAAGATTGTTGCTCGATAGAATCGGTGGCACATTGGTGCTATCAGCTCATCCCAAAAGTGTTTCTGGTCCAACACAACTCTTCAACACAATAAGCAATTAATTATTAGACCAACGGTTTGCATCTTTTTCAGAACTTTTGGGGTCCCATACATGATCAACGAGTACGTCTAATATATATATATATATATATGGGGTGTTACAGAAAAATTGATCTCATTTAGTAATCTAACTTGGCTGCTAAAATTTCTGATGATTTGAAGATGAATTGGCCAAGTCATTAGATTACAAAATTAAATAAAATTTTCTGAAACACTTGATATATCTCAAATGATATCAATGGTTTGAATCTCTCTCTCTCTCTCTCTCTCTCTCTCTCTCTCTCTCTCTCTCTCTCTCTCTCTCTCTCCGCATATATATATATATATATATACATTTCTATTTTGTGAATACACAAGTCTAAAAATAAGACTTGAAAAAGGGTAGGGCAGTTTATTATGAACAAACTACCATTCAGTGCAACTGCATCATTCTTGGGGAGGGTCAATTTAATTGTGCTGCATTCTTTTAACTGATACACGTAGGTCAAACCTGTATCATCTCAATCTGACCGCAGGGATGATGTCTAGTCTAACTAATTGTACACACTGTTATTCCAGACAATGTTTACCAAAAAGTTTGAACACTCTCCTTGTGTGTGAGAGAGAAAGAGGCAATTTGTATGTGTATAGAGGGTTCAACATTACGCTTATCAGTAGGCAGATAGTAACGGGCAAACTGAATTCATCTTCAAACTAGGACTTCTATTGTCATGTCAAAACATAATTAACCATATGGAAAATAATAGGCAAGGTTGGGTTCTTTAGAGATGGTAGAACAAGTAGTCGTGCAAATCTGAATTTAACGCCTCCGATAAGAACACATCATGCACCAACGCGGCAGTCAGTATATATATATATATATATATATATATATATATATATATATATATATATATATATATATATTAGCTTGTTTATGCGTGTGTAAATATATACATATAGATACCACGATCATGAAATGAGTTTCCAGACTTTTTTCGTATGGCACTTTTATTGATAGTACACACATGAAACTAAAGTCCCCTTCGAAGTAATCTACTCCGGCTGCAATGCACTTGTACCGTTCCAACAACTTCCGGAAGGCCCCATGGAAGTCCTCTTGTGTGAGCGTATCAATGACCATCGTCACAGCCTCTTTCATCTCCTCAATTCTCTCATAACGACAGCCTCTGAGTTTAGGGAATAACCAAAAGTCTCAGGGAGCAAGCTCTGGACTATAGGGAGGGTGAGGAACTGTCTTGATACCCATCTTGGTCAAATAGTCTATGTAAAGAATGTTGTTGACAGGTGTATTGTCCTGGTGGAAATGCCACTGACCCGATTTGAAGAGTGCTGCCCTCTTCTGACGGAATGTCTTCCTGAACTCCCTTAAAACCTCAACATAGTAACCCTAACCCTAACCGTTTGGCCAATCACCTCTGGTGTATTGACTTCCTTACTCCTCCCACACCTCTCATCATCCCCCACAGACTCCCTGCTTTCCTTGAATCTCCTTTGCCACTCAAAAACTGATGTTCAATTCATGCAAAATGGTCGAAAAGCAGTCTGAAGCATTCCATACGTTTCTGTGGCAGCATTTTTTCCAAATTTCAAACAGAATTTTATTGCATCTCATTCTTCTAAAGTGTCCTCACGTCCAGATTGCATTTTTGAAATTCACCAGCTGTGACAATTAGGCTTTAGTAGGGTGTATTCCAATAGCTGCTGTAGCTGTTGATTTGAACCTGAAATCATAAAACTTGGTCAGTCATCTCATAAGATGGATAGCAATAACGTACTAAATCTTCAAGAGTCTACGACAATTTTAAATGCCAGTACAAAAAAGTCTGGAAACTTATTGAAGGTACCACGTATATATTTATAAACAAAAGTAGAGTTAATTCAATATATGCTACATCTACTATATGTTCATCAGCACAGTATATATGTGTATATATATATAAGTTGTTGGTTGACAGAAGTCGAAGGTGACCTGAAGGCTCCCTTTTCAATGAATACAATACAAAGGTGTAGGAGAAGGCAACAATGCTCCCCCTGGATTGCTGCACTTACGTTTATTGTACCTTATAATGCTGAGCATTAAGCAAGGAGGCATCAAGTACCATTTTAAAAATTTTTAAATCTTTGGTATGACTCGACCAGAAATTGAACCCAGGTCTCCTGGGCCTTTGGCGAACGCTCGAATCATTATGCCAATAGGTTTAATGAATAATATTAATTAAATCAAAGGAGTTTTCAATGTGAATAACTGTCTACAATTGCTGTTATTTCAAGGAAATGAATAATATTCGTGTCCTAGAATATTGTCAGCATAACTTCCTTTAATGACCATTCCACTCGGAACTTGTTCTTTATCTGAGAGTTAGTGTGTTTTATACTCCATAAACTGTCTTTTTGACCCAGCTTCATCTGTAGACATCTTTTTTTTACTAAAACATACTTCTCTGTACACATAACACATTCTTCAATAAATTTCATTAGGTTTGCACATCTCAGCCACCAAAAATTTGATGACAATTTCTGTTCAAGTCTGGATTGCTACTCCTTTCCCTGGATTGCTCCACTTTACCCTTGATATGTACCTTATAATGTTGAGTGTTAAGCAAGGAGATATAAAGTACCATTTTTTGAGTCATTGTTACTACTCAACCTGGGATTGAACCCTGGTCTCCAGGGCCATTGGCAAACACTTTACCCACTATATATATATCAGTATGTCCTCTACCTATACGCATGCATTAATCAATCCCTTCATATGAACAAGATGTGCCTAAGGTCAATTTTAAGTCGTGTTTAACAGGTTATAATACAGTTTTCCTTCTCCTAGACTTGTTGCCATACCAAGGTTAAAATGCCCAGTCTGTCCTACAGTTTACTCATAGGCTGAGGTAAAATACTCTGATGTATATCTTTCTCTAAGGGTATTGGTGCTATCTGAAAAGCAAACAGCCTCGTCCTGGATTTGTACACCAGTTGCCATGTTTATTCCCTACGACAATGATTATTGCCTCACGAGCTGGGGAAGGGTGTTTTTCCTATTTGTTGACTACTGATGCCAATAGCAAACCACAATAAATACAGTTTCTGCCAATACCTACCTTCCAGACAGTGAATACAGCCATTCCTCAGGTTTTTGAAAGCTTGGACATTGCTGTCATATTAGATAAAAAAATTAAATGATAAAAAAAATACTATCATTGATGTAAAAAAAAAAAAGAAGTTACGTTTATTGTCAATGTCAGAATTAAAATGAATATTTCTGTGCAAATAGTTCAAGGCACTTACTACAGTAGAAAATTGCATGATAGTTAACATACTGATGACTCCATCACAAAAAAAAAAAACACAAGAAAAAAAAATGGAAAACACAATTAGTCTTGAATCCATAGAAGGAAATTTTTACTGAGAAGTATCAAAAAAGAAGTATCAACAACTTCCGGAAGGTCCCATGGAAGTCCTCTTGTGTGAGCGTATCAATGACCTTCGTCACAGCCTCTTTCATCTCCTCAATTGTCTTATAACGACCAATTGTAATTGACAGAACTTAAGTACATGTACTATGCACACAAATGCATTTTTTTTTTCCATCCACAGACAGACTGTTTCATTGTATCACAACTCTTCAGACACGTAGGACGCTTGAAGCTGGGATCGAGACTCACCCAACTTTACGTTTGACTTAGTATCATACTGCTCAGCCAACAAGCGAATGACGTCAACATGGGAATTATAAGGCATTTTAAATATATAAATGCATTTACTTATATATATGTGCATACAGTGGGGTGAAATAAATATTTGTACATATGAAATTTATGCCATATATTTGTACATATGAAAATGAATAAATGGCATTAACTTCTGTAAAATTAATTCTAACTTAAGTTTATATACACATATTAGAAGAATATATCCTTATACAGGAAATGTATATAAGAATTTTGTTCTAGCTATGTTTGAAAGATAAAAAAAATTAAAATTTTCATATGTATAAATATTCATTTCACTCCACTATATATATACTCTCATACACACACACAAAGACACATACATATGCCCGCCCAATAAAAAAAGTCAATTTTTTTTTAAAAGCAATTTTTTTTTTCATAAATGTAATCTTGGCATTAGTTGAATTTGGCTTACAGCAAAAATTATTCCAATATCATTCTGTTTTCAGACGATTCAAAATAGTAACAATTCAGACAGAATTATCCAGGCTTGAAAAGAGTTCTGTCATCAAATCTTTGATGGCTGATAAGTGCAAACCATATGAAAGTTACTGAAGAATGTGTGATGTGTATCGAGAACCATGTTTTACAAAAATATGTTTACAAATGGATTAAATATACATTTATTACCAGGGACTTGAGTCAAGTGTAGTCAATGGAGTGGAACCACACTGACTCTCTGGTAAAAAAAAAGGTCCTGGCACATTGTTCAGTAAAGAAAGTAATGTTGAAAATCTTCTGGGATATAAAAGGATCCATCACTATTGATTTCCTCGAAAAAGGTGCAACTATAAACAGTACTTTCTATTGCCAACTCCTCAGGCAAAATTCACCTTATTTATTGAATGCCCTTGGATACATAGCTTTATCAGTCATTCTATTTTATGTCACAAAAACAAAATCAAACAGTGACATTTAATTTTTTTTATATATATATATCCTGAATCAGCCTTTGTGGCATCATCAAACAAGTTGTTTGGTTTAGTTTTTTTTAAATTTCGTTCAATATTTCATATTGTGTGAGCATGAGCTCAGTGAGGAGAGGGTGTAAGGATACAATAAAAAGTTATCCCCCTTATGTATTTTGTATGTCCAATAAGAGATTACATGACAGGACCAAAAGCCTATTCTTGATCCAGTTTCACTTCTGGTCTAAACAGTTGAAACCTTGTCTCTGACCTTGTCAGGGAGCAATAAAACTATATGGTAACATTACAAACATTTATCAAGAGGTCTTTTCTATTTTTTACCCCTTCTATATTCTGAGACACATCGTTGTTTAACTTTGACGATCAAACAGAAATCAATGCTTTCAGGTTGACTTATTGCAAGTCCCCATATTTTGTCTACATTCTGCTATCATACTTAGAACATTTTTATTTACAGTTTATTGGCTCAAAAGAAAGAGATGATGTGTAACAATTGAGCAGTCAGCTTAAAACAAAATACTCTGAACATTCTATTCAATTTTAATCAGGTTAGATTCACCCTTTTTTTTAAAGAACTGCCTATTTTGTGGAGTTTTGTATTCTTATGAAAAATCTTTAATCAATCCTTTCAGCTCCCCGTCCATCGTTCTAAAATAATTAGTTTAAATAATAAAAAAATTCAGCTTACTAATATGGTTTTCTTTTCTTTTTAAGTAGCATAAAAATGAATTATCTTACATTTTTCAAGAACTAAAGTTTGATAAAGCCATTACTAATATAGAATAAAACGTAATGTCCTTCCTTTCTAAAAGTACAAATTCATATCTTAACAAAAGCTTTTAGCAAATATGAATGCTGTTTTTTTTGTTTTTTTTTGTTTGTTCATTTGTTTTGTTTTTGTTTGTTTTTATTGTTTATTTTTGAAAAACGTCTAGACTGGTATTTCCTCCATTTTGTTTTCCTTTTTTTATTTGTTTTACTTATTTCTTTTCTTTTCCTTTTTCGAAAATTCTCAAGCTTAGAACAACCACTTCTAAGTTGCCATAAATTCAAGTTCCCTTACTTTCACTGTCCTACCTTCTCAAAATATCTCACCCTCATCGTCTCTATCCAATGCTTCATATTGAATCTATGTCCAGCCAATAAAATTTGAAAGCTTAATATGATTGACTTTTACCGTTAAGTGATTTGGCGAGACAATTGGTTTGTGTAGCTCTATAAATGTCCTGGTCTCGCTGGGTGGAGGAGTTAAAGTGACAGATTGAGAATGATGCAAGCATAAGTTTCCTTAAAGTTTGGTCATGAAAATATTCTTAGTTTAAAAAAAAAAACAAATATTGATTCCATTTTATGGCGATGCTTATTGAAAAGTCATGAATCATGTACTGCAACTCATCAGCCGTTAGCTTGCCAGCATCTTATCACTGGCATGTCATAGTAACTAAATGTTAAGGTGATGTACCCTATGATGTCACTGCATGGACCCTTCGCAACACTATATATAATAACTGGTGAGGGGGTCTGATGTTGCAAGACCCGAAACTCCCTATGAACCCAAAGGAAACATCACTGATGACCCATCCCGGTGCATCAATGAAGATGTATGATATAAAAAAGGCTTGATAAATGAGGCAAGCAAGTCTAGTCAGTTACTGGTAACCGTTACTGTCTGTATTTCTGTAAATATATACTGCTGTAAAACTAACATCTCTTTGTGTCATTCATTTCTGACCCTTCAAGGCCACAACAGTAAATAAAGTGAAAACAGCTGCAATATCCATTGTAAGTCATGACAGTAATTCAAATGGTCATAAGTTTAGGATTGGTGTAAACATTCCTGAAAGAAGAGCTGAGCAAATCATTTTTGCTGTGGAAACAGACTACCATAAAAACAGACAACTATAAAAACAGACTACTATAAAACTTGAAAAATCTGAGCTGATCTATTTTTTTTAAGAAGTGGTAGTGTGCTGCCACAAACAAAAATCATCAGCTATGCTCTTCTTTCTGGGTAAAGCCTAGAACTTTTTAAGCAACCTTCATATGTGTGCAAAGGATATTTTGGTTTATGTAGGTGTATCTGTAAGTATCAAGGGAATACAACAAAATATATAATTTTGATCAAATGCTTTTCTGTCACATATACAGATATAAATTTATCAAACTCACATGCATACACACTCACAAACACACATGTGTGTATGTATGTGTTTACAAGGGATACTGAAAAGTTCTTATATATATATATATATATATATATATATATATATAAGCATATATATGTAAACATGCATATATATATATATCCATGTTTAATTACACACCACATACACTCATATTTTTTAATGAATTCTATGTGATAAGAGATTCAAATAAACACATACAGTAGATTGGTATTTGATTGATGTATTACAGGATTATTCAATGTCAAATCCTGATCATACATGGTCCAGTAGGCTGGGGTAGTAGAATACACTGACTGCTTCTCTGAAGAGGAGTAAGACTACCTTAACAAGTTTCCTGGATATGATACTAAGCAATCTGATGGTGAAGCTCCTGTAATGCTGGAGCTTTGGGTAATGCAGAGTACCCCTTCATTTTCATTCCTCCCAGGTCCACTCTGGCCCAGAATACTAGCCCCTGACAGGGTCCTATCTAGGGGTCAAATAGAACTAAACAGTGTACTTATGCTAAATTGAGCTGTTTGAAATAGAACTGTTTTTACATTGAACTGTATGTAAACAAAACTTATGCTGAACTGAATTGTTTGAAATAGAGTTGTTTATACAAGGTCAGGCAAAATGATCTGACACATTTGATTTAAATCCGTGCGATTTTTTTCTCTGGAGATACCTCAAGTCAAAGGTATACAGTAATCGCCCTCAATCTATTGAACAACTTAAAGATGCAATTCGTCAAGAAATTACTGCCATTCCACATGAAATGACCCACCCAGTTATAGACCTCTTTCGTGAATGCCTTCGACAGTGTGTCGACAATAATGGATCCCATTTGACTGTTTTAATTTTCAAAACCTAATGAAACAGAATGGCATTATATGTACTTTTCGAAAATAAAAACACTTTTTTGTTTCTTTATTTATTTGTCTTTTATTAAACCTACAAAAGTGTCAGATCATTTTGCCTGACCCTGTATGTATAAAAATGAATTTGGCATTAAATAACCAACAATGGTTGATATGTCATAAAACTAAACCAAACCAAACCAAACCTGTTTATACATATATAATATATATGATTTGAAAGCAAATATTTGGTTGGCAACATTATTTTAGAATGAGCCAGAGCTTATTTGTTAGTACACAGTTAAATGGTTTCAAGTACTTTTTGTTTAACACAAATATATTTTCTTAATAATAACTTTATTTGACCCATAGCTAGGACCCTAAGAAATACTACCACTCTGGGTCAAAGTGAACCTGGAAGTAATGGCAATGAAGGGGCTTTCCACAATCCTCAAAGCTCCTGGACTGGAAACTCACCATCAAATTGTTTAATGACTCTTTTTGGTGGGGTTTTATCCATTTGAAGATTCTACTGCCCCAGCCAACTAAACTGCACACACTGAGAGACATTGTATCCATACTACTGAATGGATGCACCGCTTGAATGCTGACAAAGCGTATAGTGAAAAAGCTTGATGGCAATTTCACAAGGATGCTACAAGATAGATAAAGCAAATCCTGGAAGCAACATCCCAAAAACCACAGCTGTACAGCCACTCATCTCAAAGACTATCCAAATTAGATGTACAAGACATATGGGGCACTGCTGGAGGAACAAAAACAAACTCATAAGCAATGTTCTGCTATGGACCCCTTCACACAGACATGCAAGTGTTGAACGATCAGGTAGAACATATCTACAACATTTCTGTAAGGACACAGGATGTGGCCTGAAAGACCTGCCAGTAACGATGGATGATAAAGATGGATGGGGAGAGAGAGTTGGAGAAATCCTTGCAAACAGCAAGACATGATGATGATGATGATATATATATATATATAAATCAGCATAGTTTAATAATAACATTATTTACTTCCTAAAAGATTTTCTTATACACTTTTTTCAATTACTAGTCCGAAGCATTTACGTTAAATTTTCTTATATACATATTTACCAACCCCTTCACACAAACTAGATGTCAGACAAGGTCAATTTTTTAAGTTTTATAAGTTTAAATTTGTTGTTTTCTTTCTCCTAGACTGGTTGCCATACCAAGGTTTTAGAGCACAGTATGTTCAACTATTTATCCATAATTGAATAGAGAATGATTGGATTCATGCCTTTCCCAAATTTATTAGCACTTTATGAAATGTAAACATCTTCATCCAGGATTTAAATATATATATTCAAATCATGGATGAATGCATATATATATATATATATATATGTAAATAAATAATTGGTCATTTATTTTAATACATACAACTATTTATCAAATGTTTAATTCAGAGATCATATATATATATATATATATGCACACAAGCCTGGACTTATTTTTATGTATGGATAAATTTTTATATGTATACATATTTATGTACACAAAAAATATATTGAGAGTGAGAGAAGCATCATTTATCAAAATTCTTCCTCTCATAAAATTCTTTTCTTCCATAAATTCCTCTCCCACTTGTTCTTCTTCCTACTCTTTAAGTAAATGTATATGCCTCATTGTCTTTGTCATTTCATCATTCGCACCCCAAAAGATGGCTCCACTTGAAGCTGAAAATAGTTGAGGAACATCCAGTGTCTTTCTAAATTCATTCCATCCAAAATCCAGTGACTCACACAAAGACTTGAATAGATCAAAGATAGAATAGGCAGAGATGAAGTGTCTGTCGTATTTAATCAAACACACACATATACGTGTGTGTGTTTGCATGTATTTGTGTTAAATTTAAAGTGTTTAAAATAGAATAGTACAGAATGTCTTGATTTTCCTATTGAATTTGAGGCTGTAATTTTGTCATATATTTCAAATTAACATCACTGAATTATGATTCATTCTTGATATTTTATACACTGACTTTGCAAATGAAGTTCATGGAATTTCCATTCTCATTCAGTGTATTGGCTTGTCATCTAGTCAGTTAATTTGAATCATACATCATTTAATAATCACTTCGTTGTTGGATGATTGTGAATGCAGCTAAGGGTTACACAAAGACGATGCATTATAATTTGACATTCCCATGTTCTGATCTAAGACTAACAGTCTGGTGGTATTTTTAGATAGGTTTAGGGTGCTCTCAGTTAGTGGTATTGATTCCTTGCCCCCACTCAAAGCCATGTCTGACTCTGGAGTCATTATCTGATATGGACTTTGTTTACAACACTGTTATTGTTTTTTTGTTTGTTTTTTGGAGGAGCATGTTATTTTGCTGAATGTGTATATGATATCATTATACTGCAATATTTTATCTCTGCATATACATATTAAATTTAGGATATTAAAATCAATGTAAGTTGCTTTTATCAAACTAAGATATCCTCCAGAATGCAATCTTAGCTGAGTTATATCTCTTGAGATGACAACTATGGAAGTGTGCTTACTTAAATACCTTGTTTCATCAAGTAAGTAATAAAAGTATCCCATTCTAAAAACCTTTTATATACTCCATCTACCTTTAAAACATTATGTAGAATATCTACGAGGTGCATACGATAAGTTTCCAGACTTTTTTCGTTTGGGCATTTAAAATTGTCATAGACTCTTGAAAATTCAGTATGTTATTGCTGTACATCTTATGAGATAACGGACCAATTTTTATGATTTCAGGTTCAAATGAACACCTACAGCAGAAATTGGAATACACCCTACTAAAGCTAGATTGTCACAGCTGGTGAATTTCAAAAATGCAATCTGACACTTTAGAAGAATGACATGCAATAAAATTCTGTTTTAAACTCAGAAAAATGCCACGGAAACGTATGGAATACTTCAGACTGCTTTTTGACCATCTTGCATGAATCAAGCATCAGTTTTTGTGTGGCATAAGAGATTCAAGGAAGGCAGGGAGTCTGTGAGGGATGATGAGAGGTGTGGGAGGAGTAAGGAAATCAATACACCAGAGTTGATTGGCAAAAAGGTTAGGGTTAAGGTTACTATATTGAGGTTTTAAGGGAGTTCAGGAAGACATTCCGTCGGAAGAGGCCAGCACTCTTCAAATCTAGTCAGCGGCATTTCCACCAGGACAATGCACCAGTCCACAACTCTATCCTTGTCACAGACTAATTGAACAAGATGGGCATCAAGAAAGTTTTTCACCCTCCCTATAGTTTAGATCTTGCTCTCTGTGACTTTTGGTTATTCCCTAAGCTCAGAGGCTGTCATTATGAGAGAATTGAGGAGATGAAAGAGGCTGTGACGAAGGTGATTGACACACGCACACAAGTGGACTTCCATGAGGCCTTCCAGAAGTTGTTAGAACGGTACAAGTGCATTGCAGCTAGAGGAGATTACTTCAAAGTGGACTATAGTTTCATGTGTGTACTATCAATAAAAGTGTTCATACGAAAAATGTCTGGAAACTTATTTCACGATCCTCATATATTAGATA
>OY757918.1:36211900-36239400 GCA_963585895.1 Sepioteuthis lessoniana | reverse complement strand
TCAGGTTGTTAACACCAATCCAATTGTCCATCAGATTGTTATCAGCTGTCAGTCCATCTGTCCATCAAGGTATAATCATCTGTCCAATAATCTTTTAGATTGTTACCATAAGTCCAATTGTCCATCAGGTTGTCACCAATTTTCCATCAGCTTGTTCTCATCTATTCATTTCTTAATCTTTCCATCATGGAATAAACACCTATCTATTTGTCCATGAGGTTATTATCAGCTGTTCATTTGTCAATCAGATTGATAATCAACTGTCCATCTCACTATCAGGTCGATATCAACTCTCATGTTAGTATCTGTCCATCTTTCCATCAGGTTATTATTCTCAGTCCATCACGGTGTTATCATTTGTCTATTTTTCCATTAGCCTATCATAACAGCCATATCATCAATGTCTTCAATATAATATATAATAAAAAAAGAGCCTCCTCCATCATGTGGTTAAGGAGAAATGTTTGTTTGTAGCTGTTTCATTTTACCATCCTTTTCTGTCTTTGCTTACAAATTGTTCACCTCAAAATGACAACAGAATGGATTGAGAAAAACAATTGGAATGGTAACAACAAAAACCCAACAAAAAACAACTTTCATGATGAAAAACTCTTTCAATGATAATGAGTCTTCTCAGAATTATGGAAGATAATATCTCTCTTCTCTGATATTTACTAAGCCTATTTTTGTCTAGCACAAGGCTGAATTCTGAGAAAATAATGGTCGAATGATTGTATTGATTTATCAAGGTCTCTTATTTTGGAAATTTACTTTTTATCAAAACGAAATAATGTGACATTCTATAAATAGTAATAAAATATTTCAAAAGTCAACAAATAAATCACTTTTGATAAAATGATCTGTACTTCAGCACAAAATAAATTGCTTTTTCTCCTCATTAGGCTATGGTCTTAATGATGTGTCAAAATCATGATCAATATTTGGTGTATTGTAATTATACTACAATGGAGAGGGGTGTCATGTTTGCTGCATTTGGAGCATCCATAAGTATACTAGGAAACAGTTTTTCATGAAGAAAATAAAGAAACATAAAGCATGCATTAATTAGAAGTCCACAGTAATACAGAGTAGAGATCAATGAAAAATACTATGACAGTTCTAATTGCAACAAAAATATTGTTGCTCCAATAAGAGAAATAGCTTCTGTCAAGAAATATACAATCTACACAATTAGGAGATATAGACACTATTTAAGAAGGTAGAATAATATTACTAAAATAATAGAAATATATTCTGTCAAGAAATCTAGAATGATATTTGTCAAATGACAGAAGTATCTTAGATCAAGAAATCTAAAATAATGTGATTGAAATGAGAGAAATAGACTTCGTCAAGAAATTTAGAATAACTTTACATCAATGGCTAATTGGTCTAGTGTGTAGAGTGTTTGCCAATGGTCTGGGAGACCTGGGTTCAACTCCAGGTTGCATCATACCAAAGACTTTAAAAATGGTACTTGATACCATCTTGCTTAACACTCAGCAATATAAGGTATGTATCAAGAGTAAAGTGGAGCAATCCAGTGAAAGAAGTCGCGCCCTCCCCTACACTTCGGTGTAGTAGCTATTGAAAAGGGAACCTTCTGGTTGCCCTTGACTATGGTCGCCAACTTTACTTACTTACATCAATGGCAAAAAGAGCCTGTTAAGAAATCAACCAATAATATTTCTCAAATATCTGACAGAGCCTTTGGTTTGGTTTGGTTTCTTTGTTTAATAGCATATCAACCTTTTTAGGTTATTTAATGCCAAACCCATTCTCCTAGAAGAACAGTAGTGGTACTATATAACCCATAGCTGGGAGGATAAGGGGGTTCATAACTTTCCCAAGGGTATTTGCCCGAAAGTGAGCGTAATAGCGCGACTGGAGTATGAACTCACTTTCTACGATTCCACAGTCCATCGCTTTAACCATTACACCACGAGGATCCCCCTGACAGAGCTTTTGTCAAGAATATTAAACAATATTCTTTAAACTATCTGATTTTATAGACCACCATGGTATTCTTCTAGGGTACCAGGAACTGGAAACTTATTGATACCAAATTATCATTTGTTCACCATCAGTAAAATATCAATTGAATTATTGTATATTTTGAATAAAAAAAAACATTACTTAAAAGCTCTAAGTAAATATTCTAAATGTGGGCTATTAATTATATAAGCAAAAGCAGATTTTTTCAAAACATTTTTTGCCCAGTTGGTTGGGGCTGTAGAATACACTGACTGCACTTTTGCAGAGAGGTAAGCCCCCGCTCCTGAGTGTCCTGGATATGACACTAAACAATCTGATGGTGAGGTTCTACTAAGGCTGGAGCTATGGGGAATGTGGAGTACCACTTTATTGCCATTGCTCCCAGGTTCACTCTGGCCCGGTGTGGTAGTACCTGATAGGGCCCTATCTATGGGTTAAATAGAACTAACTGCATACTTATGCTAAACTGAATTGTTTGAAGTAGAACTGTTTGACTAAACTGAATAGCTTGAAATAGAAATGTTTTTGACAATTAAACCATACTTACATTTAAACTGTGTGCTTATGCTAAAATGAATTGTTTGAAGTGGAACTATTTTTGACATTGAAATTGTACTAACGCTAAACTGATTTGTTTAATATAGAACTATTTTGACATTTAACCGTGTGCAAAGAAAACCTGTACTTATACTAAACTGAATTAGCTGAATTAGAACTGTTTGACAAAAATAAACTGTGTACTTACATTTAAACTGTGTGCTTATGCTAAACTGAATTGTTTGAAATGGAACTGTTTTTTGACATTGAAACTGTACTTACACTAAACTGAATTGTTTAAATTGTTTAATAATTGTTTTGACATTTAACTGTGTGCGGGCAAAATCTGAACTTATACTTATCTGAATAGGTTGAATTAGAACTGTTTGACTTAACTGAATTACTTGAAATAGAAATGTTTTTCAAAATTAAACTATACTTACATTTAAACTGCATACCTATCCTAAACTGAATTGTTTGAAATAGAACTATTTTCATAAAAATGGATTTGGCATTGAATAACCTAGAAAGGTTGATATGCCATAAAACCCAAACTATCAACACCCAACCAACCAATCAAAACATTTTACAATATTCACTGAATAAAAATTAATCTCATTGAGATGAATATTAATATGAAAATCAATATGAATCATGTAGGTAGAGTCCTGGGTATGACACTTAATGGTATCTGATGATAAGGTTCCTGTTCTGTTGATCTGGACCATATGCCATATTGCCATTACTCCCAGGTCCTCTTTGATCCAAAGTGGTAGTGCCTTTTAGGGTCCTATCAATGCTTCAAATAGATCTGTTTAAAAATGATTCATATTCAATAGGACTACATGCAAAAACTCTAAAGAAACAACAACACAAAAAATGTAAATATGAATGTCCCTAACTTCTTGATATAAAAAAGCCAAGAAAGGTTGGTGTGCCTTTAAAATCAATCTTTATTCAATAGGTAATTAAATGAAAGGATCCAAGTCTTTGAGACAAATATAATAAAGTCATTTATGAGTGATAGGAGATATATATGATATTTTTGAGACGCTATTAGTGTAATGGTTATTATCATAGGAAATGAACATGGTGACCAAAGTTCAAATCCTAAACAAAGCTATTTGCATTTCCCATAGTGCTAATACTCTTGGGAAAGGTATGAATGCAACAATCCTCCTTCTAGTTATCGGTGAACAGTCTGAGTTCTTTAACCATGGTATAGCAATGGCTATAAGAGAAGGAAAACTCTGGATTTAAACCTGTTAAATTCCACTTAAAAACTGATCTACTGTCAAATCTTACTTGTAAAGAGGAGTTGGGAAAACAGGCTTATAAAATTCTTTTGGATAAAATAATCTCATGATATGACAGAAAATGCTAATTTTTAATATATAGTTTAAATGTTGTAAGAAAGGGAAACAAGTTGCTTATCAGTTGCCTGCGGTTTTATATGCGGGCACCACATGTTGAATAGCAAAAGCTTTGAACTGGAAGAAAGCAATGCAATAAAGATTGTTACATCTGGTGCCAGTTTCTTAATGGAAAAAAAAACAAACTTTACAGCATAAAATATTTTGAGATATAGATCAAAGAAACAATTTAGCTCTAAGCTAGCTTTCAATGCAACACACTATCTTTAATCAGTTTTCTACACTTCCATTTCTTAAGACAGGTGTGTTTCCTGTTACTTACTTGCAGCTTTTTGTCATTATGTGTGGAAATAAAATTCCTTTCATTTTTTATATTATCTATATATTACTAAAATGTTCATTATATTTGTGTATATATATATATATATATATATATACTAAATATATATATATATACACACACACACATGTATACATACATTTGTAAATATATGTATGTATATACAAATATGTATGGTTACAATATACGGTTAAAATACAATGTGTCAAGCCCGTCTAAACCACAAAATCTATGCAATGCTCCATACAGATAGTGTGGTATTCTAACAAAATATTTTAACCGTAATTGTCGGCCCAATTTTAGCTGAGTACTTCTTACAATGGAAAATCACTATTGTTATACATACATATATATGTGCCAATATATATGCATATGTTATAAGTATATATATTTGTCAGATATATATATATATATAGACAAATATGTATACATGTATATATATATATATATATATATATATTTGTACAAGTGTATATACATCTATATGTAGTTGTATGTATATCTACACCCAAACCACATAGAGTGGATGTTACACTAAGTCAATTTTTTTTTTTTGTGTGGAGAGGTGTACAGCTGTTTAGAATTCATAGTTTTTCTTTTCCTAGAATGTTTGCCAAAGCAAGGCTAATGAACTCAGTCTATCCAACTATTTTCACCATAGCCAGGGGAAGAATAGATGTTTCCTGACTCTTCTCAGGGCATCAGGACAATGAGAAATATGAATCCTCATCCAGGATTTGAATTTGTATTGGTAGTCTATTTTCTGTGACACTAACCATGTGTGAATGTATATATATATATATATATATATATATGCACATACACACACACACACACACATATACATATATATATATATATATATATATATATATATATAATCATCCACAGACAAACTGTTTTGTATCACAATTCATTAGTGTGGTTAGACACGCAAGATGTCTCAAGCTGTGATCAAAACCCGGCCAACTTTAAGTCGGCTTGATAACATAACCTCATTGCCAACAGAAATCCCAACATAAGTGAAAGAATTTAACGTATATGGATTAATTTTTTCCATTTGTTCACATTTTATGCTAATGGAGACCAGAGTGCTCAATTTGTTAAAAGAGCTTTGCATTATACGAGTGGCAACTATTAATTCCTTTGGGATAGTGCTATGGGTGTATACTACTGCCCCAGCCAACTGGGCAAACCTGTAAATGGGAGCCTAGCAGGTACTGTCACTGCAGGTCAGAGTTACCCTGAGAGTAACGGCAATTAAGCAGTGACTTGGAAAGTGCCTGTGGTGTAATGGTTATCGTCATAGGAAATGGACACGGCGATGAGTTCAAATCCTGGACGAGATTGATTGCATTTCACATAGCACTAATATCCTTGGTAAAGGTATGAATCCAATTATTCTCCCTCCAGCTATGGGTAAATAGTAGGGCAGACTAGGTTCATCAGCCTTGGTAAGGCAACTTGTCTAGGAGAAGGAAAATTCTGAATTCAAACACGTTAAACCCTGCTTAAAAATTGACCTTGTGTCATATCCTACCCGAGCAAAGGGGTTGGGTAAATATGATAAAGCAGTGACTCAACACTCCTCAAAGCCCCATATCTGTAGTCCCATCACTTGATGCAGGTTAGCTCCATGCCCATATCCTCATTTTAAGTGTTGGGTCTTACTCCTCAACAACATCTGCAGTTGAAGTATTCCAGGTCCCATGGACAGGGTAATTGTAGTACTGGATTGCATAGTGTTGATCATCATTTCAGCTCTCCTGTAAGTGCTCATAGAAATGGCCTTGTGTCAAACATATAATTTACTTGTTTTTGTAAATTGTGCTTATTTCAATATGTATAAACTTACCATCACTTTGAAGTCCTTTCTCTCTGATGTTATTCTGGATCACTGGAACATATTTGAACATTTGAATTGAAATGAGTCAATTTCAATGTATTTCACTTAGAATAGAATTACTAGTTAAGAAGGGGAGAAAAAATTATTGCCTTGAAGAGAAGACGAAAAAACTATAGCAGAAAATAAAATCACTTAAAAAATGTGGAATTTGTAATAAGAAGAAATATACAAGACATTGAGATATTCCCTCAAGACAAACAGACAGACATGTTTGATTTTTTATGATTTTCTTTTTTTTCTTTTTTTAAAGAAAATACCTTTTGGAAATATATGAGCATAAGACTCAACATTTATAAATGTATACCTAAAAACGTCTATATACATTTCATCGAAAAATTATGAAAATGCTGAAAAGTTTATTTTTTAAAGGTTTTCTTTAATTTAGTGGAAGTTGTTTAAAAGTAAGTCTCGTTTTTTAATAAAATGTTCTAATTTTTAAGTATTTTCTCTATGGTAAGTTGCAAATTTGTATTTTTTCTTCATTTAAAGAAGAAATATATATATATATATATATATATATATATATATATATATATATATATATATATGTGTATATTTAGGCAGCATTTCTTCGTTAATGCAAATTTCATTAAACATAATAGACATTTTATAATCTTCTAGCACTAATATCCTTGGGAAAGGTATGAATCCAATCATTCTCCCTCCAACTATGGGTAAATAGTAGGACAGACTAGGTTCTTCAGCCTTGGTAAGGCAACTAGTCTAGGAGAAGGAATACTTTGAATTAAAACCTGTTAAACTCCCCTTAAAAATTGACCTTGTGTCATATCCTGCCCGAGCGCAGGGGTTGGTAAATAGGATAATAGACATTTTATGCCTACATATTTTCTTCTGGATCCGTTCGAATTCCCATATTACTTTTATCGTATTCAGGGGGAATTGATTTAGGTATTGTCCATAGTTGTATGTATCCCTAGTACTTTCTGCCTGACTTTTAAACAAAAACTTCAGATTCTCGAAGCACTATATATTAGAAACCTGCAACCAGCACTTAATAGAATTAATTTTCAAACCAGTGCTTATGTACTTAAATGTCTTTAGCTGCTGGCACTATTTACAGAATTACATTTAAAAGCAAACACCATAATCTTCAACGACAAAGACGTCCTTACACATTAGTAATTTGCTAAAACAAAAGTTACATCACTTTTGTAATAGATTCTCCCCTGATGATGGCCCAAAGTCGGGTAGAAAGTACTAGGGATACATACAACTATGGACAATACATAAATCAATTCCCGCCAACGGATCCAGAAGAAAATATGTAGGCATGAAATGTCTATTATGTTTAATGAAATTTGCATATATATATATATATATATATATATATAAACAGGAAAAAACTGATGATCCTAATATAAAAATAATCCAAAAGTCAACAATTCTTATTGACAAAACATTATTTAGTAATATTTCAGTACGGTACTGTTCTAATATTTATACTATACTAGTGTTGTAATATTTACATTCTGTATAGTTCTAGTTTGAGACTATTGTTTTAATATTTCAGTATAATACAACTCTTCTGAAATTTCCCTACTGTACTGGAGTTCTGTTTTGGTATTATACTACTCTTCAAATATTTCTCTACTGTACTGTTCTTCTAATATTTTGTACTGTACTACACTTCTAATATTTCTCTACTGTACTGTTCTTCTAATATTCTGTACTGTACTACACTTCTAATATTTCTCTACTGTACTGTTCTTCTAATATTTTGTACTGTACTACACTTCTAATATTTCTCTACTGTATTGTTCTTCTAATATTCTGTACTGTACTACACTTCTAATATTTTTCTACTGTACTGTTCTTCTAATATTTTGTCTTGTACTACACTTCTAATATTTCTCTACTGTACTGTTCTTCTAATATTTTGTACTGTACTACACTTCTAATATTTCTCTACTGTATTGTTCTTCTAATATTCTGTACTGTACTACACTTCTAATATTTCTCTACTGTACTGTTCTTCTAATATTTTGTCTTGTACTACACTTCTAATATTTCTCTACTGTACTGTTCTTCTAATATTTTGTCTTGTACTACACTTCTAATATTTCTCTACTGTACTGTTCTTCTAATATTCTGTACTGTACTACACTTCTAATATTTCTCTACTGTACTGTTCTTCTAATATTTTGTCTTGTACTACACTTCTAATATTTCTCTACTGTACTGTTCTTCTAATATTTTGTACTGGACTACACTTCTAATATTACTTTACTCCAGTGTTGTGGCATTATTGTTCCAACTCGCTATTATAGATACTGTATAGTTTATTTCAATGCAGTCATTTTTGTCAGCCTGTATGACAAATACTCAAGAAGTTACCAAGTTTTCTGGCATGACTAATGTGTCCTCAGAGCATGTTTTTAGCAGTAAGTTCAATTCACAATTCACGTATAATGATAAACTGGACTCTTACTGTGTGTCAGCCAGTTTTGTGAAACTGAATCTTTATCATTTTTGATTAGCCCTATGAAGTAGATATCAAACTGAAAATCTCCTATCCAAAAACAAATGCTAAAATCTTGTCTCACTGATCTTTTCCCATGATTTTCTAGATATTTTCTCAGACTTACTACAAGTTGAACAAAAATAATATTTTAGCATAAGGTTTTTGTTCCAAAATCTAAATGATAAAATTAATACCAAGTTTGCTAAATCAATGATTTATCCTATGGGGTCACAAGATTCTATTTCAGATACCTAGGGAGTAGAGTGTTAGCCAATGGCCTGGGAGACCAGGGTTCAGTCCTAGGTCGAGTCATACAAAAGACTCAAAAAATGGTACTTGATGCCACTTTGCTTAACTCTCTGCATTATAAAGTATGAATCAAGGGTAAAGTGGAACAATCAAGGGTACAGAGTAGCGCCCTCTCCTACACCTAAGTGTAGTAGCTCATGAAAAGAGAGCCTTCGGGTCACCCTTGACTATGGTTGCCAATTTTACTTTTACTGGGGGTTGATAGAGTGCTAATTTCTTTTGATCATTTCTCCTAAAATCTCTATGGTTCTCAAGTTTGGGAATGAGGCAAGCTACTTAATGAAAGAACAATAATCAGTTTGGTTTCATTTCATTGTTTTATGGCATTTCAAACTTAATAGGTTATTTTATGCCAAAGCCATTGTAGATCAGCAGTAGTGGTATTATACAACCTGTAACAGGAGGGATAAAAGAGTTCATGCTTTTTCTAAGGGCATTAGTCCAAAATGGAATGTAAAAATGCAATTGGAGTTTGAACTTACTCACTGTGATGCTGCATGTTAGCTACAATGCCATGGGGAATCTTCCCCAGTAATCTGTGTAATATGAAATAGTTGCTTTGATGAATGAGAACTTGAATATATAGGGATAACAGATTTGTTATTTTAAGGATGGAAAGAAGAAAAAAAGGAAAGATGGTATCTTGTTTCATATGGGTACATAATGTCTTCTTGGACTATTAGAGAACAGACATGTCTCCCAGACAAGGCATTGAAATGTATTCCTCATTATCAGTGGATGATACATCCAAAGTTGATAGTTATGTCCAGTTTGTGTTTTTTATGAGGTATGTTAGCAGAGACACCTGCTACTAGTGAAAGAGTGAATCAGTGTGCTACAAAGTAGACATGTGGTTTTCCCCACCAGCAGCAGGAGAGAAGTAGGTCTTTCCAGTCCAAGTGGTTGCTGCTGAACTAGATAGAGAGAGTTTCTCTTTAGAGCCTATAAGTCTTTTCTTTAGGCATGTGCTGTTCCTACATCCTGTCAGGGGCTTCTGGGAAAAGGTTCCTTTAGAATTTATGCCATTTTATTTTTATTTTCATTGTTTATTAATTTCCACAAAGGAGAACTTCAATTGTTTTGCTGAGAGATCTGTTTTTCCTTTTCTTCAGTTGTACTTACTGTCTTTACCTTACAAATACCTGAGCCAAACCCAGTGTCACAACATCAAAGTCAGATGTGAAAAGGGACCGGATATAAGAGATAGAAATACTGACCTGGAGCTAGGTATCAGTGGTCTGTCTTTACAGACATCACTACAACCATTCAATTTTTGACCTCATTTCTGTTCCTTTTCTCACAGGTGGTCAGTTTGACCTGGTTTTAAAACAAATAAAGGATGAGAACTGACTCTTTAATTGACTTAGTTGTTCAATGTTCTGTTTCTGCACACATAATCATCAGTCATATAAATATTTGAAAAAAAAACACTGTGATAAGTTTTCACTTTAACAGCCCAAACTTAAATTTGTTACTGACTTTTTAATTTATTGATTCTTTTATTTAATTTTTTAATTTCTATTTGCTACTGACTGTGTGATTTGCTGATTTGGAAACAGTTTAGTTTTCAGAAACACCTGCATATTGGAGATCTTGAATTAAGACATAAAATGATTTTGCCTCTGATGGAAGACAGTAAAAGCTAAAAAGATTATCAGTGGAGTGAAATCAAATTTTTACATCAGTGAAAAACAAAAAAAATAAAAAATACAACTGAGAAGATCCCCTGTTTGATACTGTTCTCATCTTTCAAAGGTTCAATGAGGCTTTCACCTACATTCACTTGAGCTTCTGATGAAAAGATCTTATAATTGACATAAGAAAAGCCAGGCAACTATATTTTTTTTTCTTTATTGGAGCCATATTTTCTTTCAATTAGGTATCCCTAATCCTTTGCATATCTAGGCTTTGCTTGTAATTTGTTTCAGGAATGCAAATTTCGAGATTATTCAATACTTTTTTCCTCAACATTGGGTGATTCCATATTTTTCGTTGCATGGCTTGGGAAAAAATTATAACAGTAATGTAAATAATTTAATCTTGTTTTTTTTTCCAGATATATTTTATAAACTCAAAATGTTCAGCTATTAAAAAAAACTTTGCCATCTTATCTGTCATTAGTTAATTTACTGCTAAATAAGAAAAGCTTTGTTGAACATTATCTAAGTCTGCTAATTCTATAATTTTTGTACAGGTCCATTGGCCAATGAAAAAAGAGTGTTTGCCAATGGCCTGGTAGACCTGGTTTCAATGCCAGGTCAAGTCATACCAAAGACCTAAAAAATGGTACTTGATATCTCTTTGCTTAAAACTCAGCTTTATCAGTATGTTTCAAGGGTAAAGTATAGCAATCCAGGGAAAAGAGTGGTGCCCTCCCCAAATCCTAAGTGTAGTAGCCATTGAAAAGGGAGCTTTTAATCTGCCCTCAATTACAGTCGCTAACGTTATAAATACACACATATATATATATATATATATATATATATATATATATATATATATATATCCTTGCAAAGATTTTTCTTTTTACTGAGTACTGTGGATGGTATGCTTTTTCGCAAGTTTTGGATTATTCGTGCACCATTGTGTAAACTTGGGTTTCTCTCAGAGTTGTGTATTTGTTGCACAGGTACTGAATGGATCATTGCACTTTTAAGGGATAAGTGTTGGGGAGAATATATATATATATATATATATATATATATATATATATATATATATATATATATATATATGTTAATTAAAATATGTAATATATATGTTAATTTTTTGAGAATTAATTTATATCAATGCTTTTAACAGGATGGAAATAAATTTATTATCTTAATGTGACTGATTGTTGGTTTTTTGAAGAGGGAAAAAAACTAAATATATATATATATATATATATATATATATATATAACTGAAGCACTTGTGGTGTAATGGTTACGTTGCTCACATTTTTCATCACTATGTATCCAATTATTCTACTTCCAACTTTGGGTAAATGGCAGGGTAGACTGAGCTCTTTGATTTTGGTTCGGGGATTAGTCTTGTAGAAGGGAAACTCTGAATTCAAACCTAAACTCTGCTTGAAAAATTGACCTAGCATCACATTCTGCTTGTGCAGAATTGTACATATATATATACATATATATATATATATATTACAACAGTATATGGTTGTCACTATCTCATTGTCTTGGTTGGTGTCAGACCTAATGTGGTATAATTTGGAGAGTGCTCAATATCAGTGATAGATCCTTTTCTGCCGATGATGGTCATATAAGACAACATTAATAGCATGTTTGCAGATAACTATCCATGCTATTAAATATATATACCAACGCCAATGGTCTGGGAGACCAGGGTTCAATTCCAGGTTGAGTCATACCAAAGAGTCAAAAAGTGGTGCTTGATGCCACCTTGCTTAACACACAGTATTATAAGGTACGGATTGAGATTAAAGTGGAGCAATCCAAAGAAAGGAATAGCGCCCTTCCCTACACCTCGGGTTAGTAACTATTGAAAAGGGAGCCTTCAGGTTACCCTTGACTGTGGTCACCAACTTATATATATATATATATATATATATATATATATATTTCTCCTCCATTTGCAAAGTATTCAGTATTTATTTGTCCGCTTCTGTTTTATTTTTTCACCAGCCACATTGGATGATTGCAGCTTTAATAGCAGTATGAGACTTAAAATGATTGCCTACTGAGGAGAGGCTTGATGGACCTTTATCATTTTATATTTTCATCTAGCTCTGTGGGCCAACTTTGAACACTTTTTCTAAACTATTAATTGTTTTAAAAAAAGAATTTGTTTACTATTTAACTATATATATATATATATATATATATATATAGACAGACTGACAGACAGAAACAAACTGAAAGAGACAAAGATTGAGAAAAAGACAAAGAAGAAGACAAAGAGAAAGAGAGATACAAAAACAGAAAAGGACCATCAGAGAGAGAGAGAGAGGGGGGTACAATGAGAGAGAGAGACAGACAGACAGACAGATCAAAGAGAGAGTGAGAACATTCGAAGCAGAGACAGAGAGATACAAAAACAGAGAAAGACCAACAATGAGAGAGAGAGATACAGATTGAGAGACAATGAGATAAACGCACACACACACACACACACACAATCTGTTTTTTAATGACCAAAGTTTTGTATGTCTGTTAATGTAGTACATAAAAAAGTTGCATATACCAGTATTTTTAACGGCAAAATAGCAGTAAAATACTGAATTTCTAATCCAACAGACAACATAATTATAGAGATAAGACTGTGTAATATTTTGACCTTCGACTCGTCCCAAAAATACTATTCCAAGGTGATACACCGGAAGGAAGTGACACATTCAAATGGCCAGCAATCAAAAGAGATCGCGTGGGCGGATTAAGGTTTATGATATGGGACAAGGTGAAGGTCCCATTGTGCCACTAACAGTGATGCACCGGAAGAGAGTAACCTCTGAACTGCATGACAGTTATTTCCGCTTGATGACGATTAAACATCCGATTTCAAAGATCCAGTAGGCGATCGTGTGGGCGTTGAATTATTATTTAACTCAGTTGAGTTTGGGGTGCCAAAGCAGTTGCCAGCAGAATTCCAGACACCTAGAGACCAGATGTGGTAGGGAAAGCCACACCCGACCGAGGGGGCCCTCGGAAAACCCCCGATGGAGTGGACCCCAACATCAGGAGAACAAGAAAGACACAACGTGACGGTCATAACAGTGGGGTCAAAATATGAAGTTTATGTTCTGTCTCAAGCACCCTCTCACATGCAAACCCTTGAACAACCCTTTCGAACCCTTGCAATAAAGTGAGAGGTAAATATATTTGTAAAGAAGTCTTCCTGTGTCTTCCTTCCTGCTTCCTTTCTTCATGCGTCTTTCTCTGTGCGTCTGTCTTTACTATTATTGAGTCGTTATGATACGGCAAATGAGTATATAACATTTATATTAATTTGGTGCTTGTGCCAGCAGAGTTCTTCAAGGATTCAAAACGAACCTGGTGACCGTAAACGGCAGTCTTAAGCATCACAACACGACATCAACGAAGAGGGACAAAGAAAAATGCTGGAATTGAAAGAAGTAAAAAGAAATAAAAACAAGAACAAACCATCAACAATAAGGGGAACGGACCGGCGCGGAGAGAACAGAAAGAAAGGAAGAAAACAATGCAACGTGCTGGAAGAAAAGAAGAAGAAGAAGAAAAAAAAAAGAAAACAAGAAACAAGAACAAGCCAGCAACAGAAAAGAGAAAAGAAAGAAAAAAAAAGGAAATGTAAGTTATTTGCTGCATTCTTATAATTCTATCTCTCTGTCGATTAATTTTGATTATAATTGTGAAAGATTAGTTGTAATGACAAGGGCCTTTCTAGAAGCATAAAATTGGAAATAATTTTTTTTTTAAAATGTGTGGTCCCTAGATAAAAATTGAAATTACTGCTATGTGTAATATTGTATCGAAGTGAGGGAGGAAAAAAGAAGGGAACAAAGATGGCTATGGGACAGTTATTGTCCGTTTTTTGATAGACAGCTTATCGTAAACAATAAATTTTATGATAAATTTTATCAATGGGATTTCTTATCGTAAATAGGTCTTTGTGAGAAAAAAAAATCGTTGTAACTTTTCATTGGTCCAGACAATTGGTGATTGAAAATGAGAATTTCAGTCCAAGATTTGGAATCCCGCATATCTGTAGTTAAGACCTTTTGGTCAGGTTTTTATGTTTGGAACTTGTGGATTGGAAATGAGAATTTTAATCCGAGAGATGGAATCTTGGGAGCATTAATGGTATTGTCCATGAATTTCACACATTGGTGTTTGTCTGAATAATGCGCAAATAATTTTTCGATATTTATGAAGTTGGGAGAATCGATATTTTCGGCGCTGGTAGAATCAGGCCGGTTGTTTTGCGGTGGAAATTGTGGATATCAATTATTGAAGACATAGGTATTGTCTTGAAAATGGTCTTGCCGTGGAGGCAGAGTAACTAAGAGACAGATGTTTTTTGTGTCTGACGATGCAGACAGGTATTTTGTGAGTTCCCCCTGGAGTGAAGCTTTGAGATTGTTATTGGGGAAGATATTTTGAAACAGGGTTTTGGATGTAATTGAGAGATGCGCAAAATATTGACAAAACCAAGTGTGGCGAAGATTCGCAGATTCGGAAATATTTTGAATTGGGAAATGTTGGTAGAATTTATAAAAGTTTGGGTTGTTTAGAAAAAAAACCTGGGATATTTTGTAAAAATAAAAATAAAAAAAAGAAGAAGAATGCTCGTAAGCTATTGAAAAAGTTGTATTATAAATCAGGCTTAATTTATGGTACTATAGACTGAAATTGAATAAACTGGGAAGCGAACCTATAGTTATCGTGTTAAGGTAAAGACAGAGAGGTAGATATAAGGTTGAAAAAAAAAAGGGACATTGAATGAGCAATTTATTATGAAAAAAAAAGAAAGAAAAAAAAAAGTAAAAAGAAAATGAAAACAAAAACAAAAACGTACAGGACAATAGAAAAAAAGACGGAAAGAAAAAAAAGAAGAAGCTTGAACAATGTTGAACACAGCATATGGAAAAAAAAAGAAAGAAAGAAAGAACAGACATTTTTTAGTAAAATAGAGAGTACATCACTACATAGATTGAAAAAAAAGAAGAAAAGAAAACTGAACATTTTTGAACTGTGATTGTAACATTATTTTGACTTGTTGTAAAGTGAAACTTTTTGAGTTTCTTTGAGTTTAAAGGCGACATTAGAAATTTTTTTTCCTGTTCATATTATGAAATTTGACGAAAACCATTAACAGATGATTTTATTCTAGGTTTACTAACAATTGCAATTATATTGATTCTAAATTTTTTTTTAGAATTTGGGGTTTTCGTGGAATAGGAAATATTTGGGGGGGGGTTCTGTTTTTGAGGAAATCGTGGGCTGACGTGAGAGTAGGACAGACATTCATTCAAGGGGATTTACAGATTGTTGTTGAAAGCAATTCTATCGAAGAATTCGCCGACCCATGAAGCTGTTGAGGGCCTATTTGGCTTCTATTTTTTTAGTTTGGAGTTCCTAGGATGGAATAAAGGATAAAAGGCGTGGCCTACTCCAAAATTTTGTGGATAATGTCTGAGTCTTTCAGTCACGATGGTGTTTTGGATTCGTGTGTGATTTGGCAAAGTGAAACGAATCTGGGAAAGGCGAGATGCCTATATATTGGTAGCCACGAGGGTTCCTGATTAAATTGAAAAGAAACCCGGCGCGGGTTTGATCAGGTAAAGCTTGTTTCCTCAAGGGCTTGCAAACCAATGGGCATGGAAACAGAAACTTAATGAAAAAAAAAATGGGTAACACATTGCTAATTAGTATTTTGCGTGGACTATTTTAGGTGGTTTACAGCATGTGTGCCAGATTGTGATACATTCGGATGTATTGTGATACGTTGTTTTGGGCCATGATTTTTGTGGATTTTTGTGGAATGCTTTGGGCCTTGAAGATATTGTGTTTTAGTTTATGAAATTCTCCGGTTACTCCAGGTAGGAACCTGTTGAGCAAAGAACTGGAGTGTGGTCATGAGGAATCCAGGCGAAATGTATTGCTGGAATGACCAGGGTCACTAAGTTTGTGACCAGGATATGGGACCAGAGTATGGTCCTTTTAGGGTTTTGAAATTTCTTCAAGGAATTACGGAGGGCCCGCTGTGTTGAGAAGATAAAAAATGCATCTGTATGGTACCTTGATGCACGCATGTCAAGATGGCCAACCACGCAAAGATAGTAAGAGAAATTTAGATAATAATTAGCCGGGCAAGTGTTACATAGAGAGAAGGTCGCCCTCTAAGTAAAATTTTGTTTGCTGTAGTTCAAGTGATTCTTTTTTTATGTTTTCAGCCATTATTGACCTTTGTCAATTATTCTGTAAAATATGTGTGAGGTTGAGGGAGACGAACGTGAAGAAATTTCCACACGTGGAATTTTGAAAAATAATTAACGGATGAATGTAATATTTTGACCTTCGACCCGGCCCAAAAATACTATTCCAAGGTGATACACCGGAAGGAAGTGACACATTCAAATGGCCAGTAATCGAAAGAGATCGCGTGGGCGGATTAAGGTTTATGATATGGGACAAGGTGAAGGTCCCATTGTGCCACTAACAGTGATGCACCGGAAGAGAGTAACCTCTGAACTGCATGACAGTTATTTCCGCTTGATGACGATTAAACATCCGATTTCAAAGATCCAGTAGGCGATCGTGTGGGCGTTGAATTATTATTTAACTCAGTTGAGTTTGGGGTGCCAAAGCAGTTGCCAGCAGAATTCCAGACACCTAGAGACCAGATGTGGTAGGGAAAGCCACACCCGACCGAGGGGGCCCTCGGAAAACCCCCGATGGAGTGGACCCCAACATCAGGAGAACAAGAAAGACACAACGTGACGGTCATAACAGTGGGGTCAAAATATGAAGTTTATGTTCGGTCTCAAGCACCCTCTCACATGCAAACCCTTGAACAACCCTTTCGAACCCTTGCAATAAAGTGAGAGGTAAATATATTTGTAAAGAAGTCTTCCTGTGTCTTCCTTCCTTTCTTCATACGTCTTTCTGTGTGCGTCTGTCTTTACTATTATTGAGTCGTTATGATATGGCAAATGAGTTTATAACAACTGTTATTGTTCTTACTTCGATCATTATGATTTATAAATGGATTGGGTTGGTTTGGTCTGGTTTGGTTTGGTTTGATGGCTAATCAACCATTGTAGGTTATTTCATTCTAATTCCTTTTTATATAAATTGAATATACGATTTCTAAACAGTTCGCAAGTAACATTTTTAAATGAGTCTGAGCTCATTCTCTTTCATACAGTTAAATGATTTCCCTTATTTCTATCTAATACAAATAATTTGTTAACTATTAATTATTTGTTTGCACACAGTTTAAATGTTTTCAAGTATTGCTATATATCTCTAACAATTCAATTAAATACCAGTCATTTGTTTACACACAGTTAAATAATCAAGCATTTCAGTTTAACAGTTTAAGCATGCAGTTTAAATGTCAAATAGTTCTATTTGACCCATAAGTAAGATTATCTCAAGTGCTATCACACCAGAACCGAGTGGACCTGGGAGCGATGGCAATGAAGGGATACTCCGCACTCCCCAAAGCTCCAGTATTACTGGAACCTCACTATCATATTGTTTAATGTCATATCTAGGACACTCGGAGTGTATTCTGCAGTTCCAGCCGACTGGGACAGGCCATTATAAATGAAAGTAACTATTCAGCACTAATTATAAAATATTACCCTCGTTGATTAATTATTTATTTACAATTAATTGTAGAATAAATAGCATGTGTCTTCAGTCTACATTTACTTGAGCTTCCTTACCCGACTGAAAAGCTGTGTAGCAGTCACAGATCCATTTCCTTTCGCGAATCAATGCCCCTGCCAAACGATTTGGCCAATGAGGGACAGAGCGCATTGATTCCTTCTTCCTCTCTAGAATTATTTTTTCTGTATATTTTAGTCGTCGGCCTACAGCCCAGAGAGCACCTAGCCAGCAGCTAAGACAGACCTCACTTGCATCCACTGCTACAGATTCCACTTGGAATCCTTTAGCTGAAGAACTTGCTCCTACTAGCTTCACACACAAAAGAACCAGCCTTGTGGTTAGTCACACGAGCTATTTGCTACAGTGACACACACACACATACTTCCTACAAACGCAAGGACCAACATACTAACCGGCGAAACCAAAACGAACCCTTTCTCATCTGACTCTTTTACTTCTGCTAAAATAATAGACCTTTCATTGTTGTGTTTCAAAAGAAGTTCCGTTATTTATTTGCGTTGTCAAATAATTTATAGTGTTATAGAAACTAACCATTTTTCAACACTAAAGCTGTAATGATTGACTCAAAATGATCCGGAAAAAAGCTAGAATCACCCTAAAAGCTTTCCTGGTTCCATACGTAGTAATGTAATAGTAGGATTTGTTTGGAGGGAAAGGATAAAGTTCGGTTGCTTTCCTGCTGACCACGTTAGAAAGATAAAGGTACAAACGAAGGGGAAGTAGAAAAGGTATCCAAGTAATAATGGCTGTCCCTTCATTACAAAAGAAAGTCATTTTCTGAATCTGCAAAAAGTGCCCATGGGAAAGCATGTTTATTTTGCCTTCTCTTCCGTTTCGTTCAGCGTTAGTATATCCCGAATATAGTAATACTAGTCTTTGAAAGTGGGTACTTGACTAAATTTATTACTTACCCCTGTAGAGGCAGAACGGAGTGGTCTGCCCCTAGATGCAGAAGCACAATAGAGTGATCTGACACAGGACAGATCTATATATAAAGAGCGGCACGCTATTCCAGACGTTTATACGAGACGGTCGTCACGTCTCTTTTATTCTACAACCATTTAACGTTCCTTATTTATGTTTCTGGGATCTAGTTGTATTATAAAGAGTATTTTTAAAAAATTAATATCATTTGAGGTGTCCAGTGTGTTTCAGAAAAACTGATATCGTTTCTTCATCTGACAACCAATTCTCATTCTGTTATATAATTGCGGAAGGATTTTTTTATATTATCATTTTTCGTTGGTTATATCTTATCATTCGGCTTAGTTAGGTGCACACATTGAGTGCAGGTGTGACAATCACAGATGTGACAATCACAGATGTCATAATAAAAACCCCGGATAGGAAATGATTGGGGATGTGAATGACGTCATGCCCGGAAGCGATGGGCTGGGATTCTTGGGTATTTTGAAAAAAGTAGTTAGTTGAAATTTGGACCTTGACGAGTCCAGTTGTTTGCTGCAGGGTGCACGCGCGTTGGTTGGGTCAGTGAGTTGAGAGCTGACGCTGAACGAACAATCAGCATAGTAAAAATGGTGTTTCTCTCTCTCTCTCTCTCTCTCTCTCCTCGTGTTGAAAACCTAAAAGTCAAGAAGGTAATAAAAGTTTCGTACTTGAACCAAGACAGTCGTCAGTGTTTCGAGTGTTGCGGGATTCCCTATGTATATTTCACATATTCATATCTTGGTCCTATTTTGGTTAATATGCTACAATTCAAATGATCTCTATTTTTAATAGTATGTGTTGAAACAACTCAAAATTTATGGTTATTTGAACGAGAATTAGTTATTAGACTGCGAGATGATATCAATAATTCAGAAACAGCCTGTTCATGTTCATTCCGATTTTCGACATGGAACTTGTATCCGTTTGGTTTGGTTTGGTTTGTTGGGTTTTATGGCATATCAACCTTTGTAGGTTATTTAACGCCAAATCCATTTTTATGTAAATCATCTGTTCTATTTAAAAAAATTCAGTCTACCATAAGTACACAGTTTAATTGTCAAAAACATTTCTATTTCAAACTATTCAAGAAGTTATATGTAACAATTCTGTTAAGTGTAAATACAGTTTCAATGTCGAAAAACAGTTCTATTTCAAATAATTCAGTTAAGCATAAGCACGCAGTTTAAATGTAAGTACGGTTTAATTGTCAAAAACATTTCTATTTCAAGCTATTCAGTTTACTCAAACAATTCAGTTTAGCATAAGAATGCTGCTAGTTCTATTAAACCCATAGATAGGAACCTTATCAGGTGCTACCACTCCGGGCCAGAGTGGACCTGGGAGCGATGGCAGTGAAGGGGTACTCCGCATTCCCCAAAGCTCCAGCACTGCTGGAACCTCACCATCAGATTGTTTAGCGTCATATACAGGACACTCGTGGGGGGGTCTTACCCCTCTGCAGAGAAGCAATCGGTATATTCTACAGCCCCAGACGACTGGGCAAGGAACTTGTATCCGATGTAGAAGAGATGACGATGATGAGGCATTCTAGTGACAGCCGACATCTTCGCTTACCTATATCGTCATTCCCTGGGATTTTGTTAAATTCACAAAGCTTTTTACACCTTCTTGTATCAATATTGAATGCACCTGCCCATAACAAAATCCGTTTTACTGCTGAAGAAACTTATATCTCTGCCAGCATTGTCTCGATTGACATTGTTGGCTCTGTGTTTGCATTCCCTGCAACATGTAAATGTTTCCGTGTTGCTATTGTGTGTGGGAAGCTCGATGTTGAACATATTTAGTATGTTTAAATGGTAATTCTCTTGATTGTCTTTGGCAATGTCTGCTAATTTCTCCAGGGATGTCTCTTCGATTAATAATGCCAATATCTGTGTTGTTGTCGATGACAGCTTGAACAGAAAAAATAATACAAAAGATTTATATTAATCTTTTGGTGGGTTTAGTTGTTAAGGGCAACATTTTGAAGCCTTCTTCACACTCTTTAAACTATTCATAGACAACGTTGGGTAACATCATCACACTACTAATGTAGAAATTTGATGTCAATGAGCATCGTAGGGATAGAAGAAATAATCATACCCTTAAGATAATTTGCATGGTCGTTTGGGGCTCGTAGGTTATCCTAAGACAGTACTAGCAACCCGTTATCGACCTCTGTCTGTTTCTGTTCTTTGAACAATGAAGAAGTTATCTCTGACTCTGTCCGGGAACAGTAAAGTCAAGTAATGATATTTCCTACACTCTTTATGTTTGGTTTGGTTGGGTTGGGTTTTATGGGATATCAACCATTGTTGGTTATTTAATGCCAAATCCTATTTTTAGATAGATATAATAGATATATGATTTGTAAATAGATTTTGCTGATACATTCTCAACAATCCTGAGCTCATTCTTTTGTGCATAGTTAAATGGTTTCAAGTATTTCTACCAAACAGGAATATTTCTATTTAATACTAATCCTTTCTTTGGCCTAAAGTTAAATGTTTTCTTGTGTTACTATGTAACAGTAGCAATGGCTTACACTCTTTAAGTAAACATCTTCCATTTTTGTACCCCTCCTACATACTGCCTATTCATGGAACAATATGTGTATATTTTTATCTGTTGGGACGCATTCGTGTATTCTTTCTTTTAATATGGCTTGCATATTTTCCCTTTTTTTGGGTTCAGTGTTTGTATATCACGTATATACTAATGCTTCTTATTGGACTTTGGTAAGTGGAGACTTCACAAAATGTCTTCCTTAGCACGAGGTATTTCATTAATACCTAGATTTCAAGGATATTGAATCGGTACATTAGAATGCACTAACTACATGGAGGTGTCCTCGTAGCGTAATGGTTAAAGTGATGGACTGCGGAATCGTAGTAAGCGAGTTCGTACTCCAGTCGCGCTATTACGTTCACTTTCGGGCAAATACTCTTGGGAAGGATATTAACCCCCTTATCCTCCCATCTATGGGTTAAATAGTAACACTACTGTTCTTCTAGGAGAATGGATTTGGCATTAAATAACCTACAAAGGTTGATATGCCATTAAACAAAGAAACCAAACCAAACCAAACCAACTTCCCACATGATTCCAAAGACCCAATGGTAATTTGCAGAACTTTACTCAAAATACTGCATTGTTGTGACACGTTCCTTCTTTTAACTTGATTAATGCTTTCTGCAGTTTGCGCCAAGTACATATTTCAGTTGACTTCTATGTGGTGTAGGAAATGAATTAGGCCAGCCAAGTTCAAATCCTGGACAAACCTGTTCGCATTTCACTTCATGCTATTGATTTTGAGAAAAGGCAGGTATACATCTCCAGCTTTGAGTAAATAGTAGAGTAGCCAGTCTAGGAGAAAGTAAATTTTTCATTTAAACTATCTCTTTTTCACTAAAACATTGGCCTTGTGTCTCTTCGTACCTGTAACAGAAAGTTTCTGTAAATGCATATTTTAAAGCTCCTGGTCACTTATAGATCTGGGAGCAATGGCAATGAAGGGGTGCTCTGTATTCTCCAAAGCCCCAGCATTACTGGAACCTTACCATCAGATTGATTAGTGTCATATGCAGGACACTCATGGGGGGGGGGTCTTACTCCTCTCCAGAGATACAGTCAGTGTATTCTACAGCTCCCGCCAGCCGCCTGAGCAATGAAACCTTCGAAGAACAAAATATAATTTGCGATTTCAGCAAAATTTCGGATGACACAATATACAGTATTTTTTTTTGTATAAGACGCACTAATTATTCAGATGTTTCTGCTAAAAATGTAGGGGTGCGTACTATAGATGAGGATTTTATAATCAATTTTTTTCCCAGACATTTGTCTTTCCATATTCAGAGTGAAATGCCCGAAAGTAAATTATATTTATTGTCCAAACTAATGTGTTTCAAACTGTTACAGAGGAATATCCACTGGAATGTGTGTTTGTTTACAAATTTGTTTCTCCTCATGTCAGCTTGCTTTCGTCGCAAGCTCATTCCATTTTTATGTAAATATGTCCGTGTGTTTGCTCGAAACACTGTGTATATTTAGTGTTTTAAGACATATAAATATATAATATATTGATAATAAATATAAGAATTTGAATTTATAGTTATCACGAACAGATAAAAAGTTGAATAAATTTAAAACTTATAATTAAATTTTGCCGCTTAACTACTTGTCAGTTATGATAATCCTGAGAGTAGATATTACTAGTTTCTACATATTTATTCAACCTCTCTGATACAGGCAGAGTGTGATACAAGGTTTGTTTTTTCTTGTTAGGTACAGGTGGTTTTAAATTCAGTTTTCCTTCTACAAAACTGGAAGCTATGACTGGGTAAATGAGATGGATTCCTGCATTTTCTAAAGATTATCATGAAAATTAAACACACACACACACACACACACACACACATACATACACATGTATATATATATGTATGTATATATGCAAATGTGTATGTATGTATGCACATACAGATGCTCATATACATCCACATCCATATATAGAGATATAGAAATGGTCACACATGGATATATCTATCTATATATCTATCTACTCACGCATGTATATGTATGTATATATGCATACGTGTATGTATGTATGTATGTATGCACCTATAGATGTTTATCCACATCCAAATATAGAGATATAATGAAATGGTCACACATAGACACATCTATCTATCTATATATCTATGCTAGTGTATGTGTGTCTGGAGGTGCCCGTGGTGTAATGGTTATCGTCGTAGGAAATGGACACGGCGACACGAGTTCAAATCCTGGACGAGACTGATTGCACTTCACATAGCACTAATACTCTTGGGAAAGGTATGAATCCAATTATTCTCCCTCCAGCTATGGGTAAATAGTAGGGCAGACTAGGTTCTTCAGCCTTGGTTAGGCAACTAGTCAAGGAGAAGAAAAACTCTGTATTCAAACCTGTTAAACTCCGCTTAGAAATTGACCTTGTGTCATATCCTGCCCGAGCGGAGGGGTTGGTAAATATGATCATGAAAATTAAACAGTCAAGTCTACCCTACCATTTACCTATTGCTAGATGGAAGTACGTCTATTCTTGTCCTTCCCAAGAGCATTAGCGCGAAACGAATCGCACCCATTTTTATTCAGGAATTGAGTTTGATTCGATGAGTTAATATCTTAGGTTGAGAACTGTTTTGCCGTGTATTCCTAAAGGTTTGTGAAGCAAATAGTCACCCATAGAAGTCCAAAGATGTGCATACCTCGATTCTCAAAAGTAATGAATTTCTTGTGCATGTACCATGGTTTGTTATTCATTTTTAACGCGATGCTGGTAAGCTTTCTGATAATGATGCGAATAGACACTGAAATAATAATACAAACATCCTAGACATCTTGCTTGTTAATCAATACTGATTACCATCACTCTTTATGTTTTAAAATTGACAGAAGCAATTATTATTCGGAATTTTAGCATTTACAATTCTTTTTGTATAAAGTTACTTCAAACAAACACTTCTAATGACAAACACAGATGTACCTTGTTTTAGAAAACCTTATATATATATATATATATATATATATATATATATATATATATATATATATATATATATATATATACTTAAACATATATATGTATGTATATATGCATGTGTGTATGTATGCACATATAGACGTTCATATACATCCACATCCACATATAGAGATAAAGAAATGGTCACACAAAGACACACCTATCAATCTATCTATCTATCTACTCATACACATACATATACATATGTTTAGTTTGGTTTATTTGTTTAATGGCATACCAGTTTTTGTGGGTTATTCAATGTCAAAAGAAAGAAAAAAGAAAGAAAGATATCGATAGGTCGATAGATAGTTAAGGGGAATGTATTACTCTCTTTATATCTTTGTGTATCCATTTCTATACGTAAACCAGTGCGTGTGCATATATATATATATATATATATATATATATATATATATATATATATATATATATCACTGTTTACACACATATTCAGTCTGTGTATATATAATTACATGCATTTATATATACACATGCCTCACATACACAAACTCACAAATATATGTATGGGGTGAGTCTCGTGGCGTAATGGTTAACGTTCTGGTCTCTGGTCTCGAAGGGAGCAGGTTCGAACTCCAATTGCACTATTCTATTTACTTTAGGAAAGGCATGGACTTTATTATCCTCCAGCTAAGGGTTAAAACGTAGCACCGGTGTTCTTCAACAAGGATGTTTTTGACATTGAATACCCCACAAAAACTGGTATGCCATTACACAAATAAGCCAAACTAAACATATATATCTGTGCGCGTGCGCGTGCGCGTGCGCATGTGTATGTGAGGAAATAGATAGATAGATAGATGTGTCTATGTGCGACCATTTCATTATATCTCTATATTTGGATGTGGATGAACATCTGTAGGTGCATACATACATACACGTATGCATATATACATACGCAAATTTCATTAAAAATAATAGACATTTTATGCCTACATATTTTCTTCTGGATCCGTTCGAATTCCCGTATTACTTTTATCGTATTCGGGGGGGGGGGATTGATTTAGGTATTGTCCATAGTTGTATGTATCCCTAGTACTTTCTGCCTGACTTTGGGCCATCATCAGGGGAGAATCTATTACAAAAGTGATGTAACTTTTGTTTTAGCAAATTACTACTGTGTAAGGACGTCTTTGCCGTTGAAAATTATGGCGTTTGCTTTTAAATGTAAATTTCCTGCCGAGGAGACTTACAATGCACCTTTCTGACACAAGTTCAATAGCTCAGCATTTAAAAAAACATTCATGCCCAACAACACAACTACGAAAAATTCTCACCGACAACACAACAATACTCGAACATCAAAATGATAAACAAAAACTTCAGAATCTCGAAGCACCATATATTAGAAACCTGCAGCCAGCACTTAATAGAATTAATTTTCAAACCAGTGCTAATGTACTTAAATGTCTTTAGCTACTGGCACTATTTACAGAATTACATTTAAAAGCGAACGCCATAATTTTCAACGCAAAGACGCCCTTACACAGTAGTAATTTGCTAAAACAAAAGTTACATCACTTTTGTAAAGATTCTCCCCTGATGATGGCCCAAAGTCGGGCAGAAAGTACTAGGGATACATACAACTATGGACAATACATAAATCAATTCCCCCCAATGCGATAAAAGTAATACGGAAATTCGAACGGATCCAGAAGAAAATAAGTAGGCATAAAATGTCTATTATGTTTAATGAAATTTGCATTAACGAAGAAATGCTGCCTAAATATACATATATACATACATATACATGCGTGAGTAGATAGATAGATAGATAGATAGATTGTTCCATGTGTGACCATTTCTATATCTCTATATATGGATGTGGATGTATATGAGCGTCTGTATGTGCATACATACATACATACACACATGCATATATACATATATATATATACGCGCGTGTGTGTGTGTGTGTGTGTGTGTGTGTGTGTGTGTGTGTGTGTGTGTGTGTGTGTGTGTGTGTGTGTTAAAATAATAATAAATTTGCTAAGTAAAAACTCCCAAAAGTACTTGAAATTCTATAAGCTGAACAATATGTAATTAATATTAAATGTTAAAACTGACAAATATTTTCTTACGACTTAAGTTTCACAAATCTAAATCTTCGAGTCGACAGCAAAATACAAAATATCAAGTGAAAAGCTTACTTAACTGTAGAGATGAGATAACATTAAAACAGTGAGATTGTTGACAGCCCATATCTAAAATTAATAATTCATTAATATATAACATCTGTTTTAACTTAAAATATAGAACACTATAATTCAGCCCCTAAAAACAAAAATATATGAGATATGATATCTTTTTATATACTCCGTGAAATAGTCTGCCCTGTTGACGAGACAAAAATACGTCTACTACATCTCTTACAACAGGAAAAGACTTACTCAAATAAGATATTCTGGGTATGATACTATACTGCATCAAGTCGTGTAGGTAAGGTTCTGGAGCTTCGGGGAGGGTTGAGTCACTCCTTCATTACCATAAACTTCCTAGCCCACTCTGATCCAAAGAGGTAGAAATTCATTTAGGTCCCACGTATAGATTGGATTGTTTGTTTAATAGAATATCAACCTTTGTGGGTTACTTAATGCCAAAACCATTCAAGTAGAAAATTTTCAGTAATACTATTTGACCCATAGCTGGAAGAAAAGTGGGGGTC
>OY757918.1:36186900-36209400 GCA_963585895.1 Sepioteuthis lessoniana | reverse complement strand
TTTAATTTGCAAGCTGCGACTTAAATGTGCTTTAAAATTCGTTTTTAAATTTGATTTTGAAGTTATTTTACTTTGTATATATATATATATATATATATATATATATATATACTCACCACTAGCTTACTAATGCTTTCTCCATAGTGAGGCTGTTGTCTCTAGCTATGTCTCTCACACATACTCACGCACACCCCCTCCCACATACCATCATCATCATCATCATCGTGTCGTGCCGCTAGCACGGATATCCTGGACCCTCTCTCGCTACTTCTCCCTATCGTTCATCGCTTCTGGCTGGTCCTCAGAGCTATATCCCGTATCCTCACATAGCTGCTGTCTGTATGTTCGCGCCGGTCGTTCTGCTTTTGCTCAGCCATATGTGGGGGTCCATACGAGTACATTACTTATGAGCTCTTCCCTGCTTCTCCAGCAGTGTCCTGCATGTCTGGTTTCTCTAACTTGGATGGTTTTCGTGATGGGAGGCAGGTGGCCGTATAGTTGGTGCTTTGTGGGGTATTGCTGCCAGGACTTATTATATATATATATATATATATATATATATATATATATATATATATAAACAAAGAATTCAGGATTTCTTAAGCATGAAAATCGGTGTTATATATCCATTCTAGACATCTTGGCATTTTATGTGGATATAAACTTAGAGAAGATTTTTCGAAAATCAAGTTCTTTTGATTTTGTACATCTCACGTCTCCCATCTTCTTACAATTTTTTTTTTAATTTCTTTTTTTGTTTTCTATATACATTTGTCTCCCCACCTTCCGTACTTTTTGATTATCGCAGAAACTACAAATTGTCGAATTTATTTCTCAGTATTTAGATCTTATTACTTTCTATTTTTTGTTTATATATATATATATATATATATATATATATATATATATATATATACGAAGATCATTAAATAAGTTTCCAGACTTTTTTCGTGTGGGCACTTTTATTGAGAGTACACTCATGAAACTCTAGTCCTCTTCGAAGTAATCTCCTCCAGCTGCAATGCACTTGTTGTACCGTTCCAACAACTTCCGGAAAGCCCCATCGAAGTCCTCCTGTGTGAGCGTGTCAATGACCTTCGTCACAGCCTCTTTCATCTCCTCAATTGTCTCATAACGACAGCCTCTGAGCTTAGGGAATAACCAAAAGTCACAGGGTGCAAGGTCTGGACTATAGGGAGGGTGAGGAACTGTCTTGATGTGAGTTGTGGACTGGTGTATTGTGCTGCTGGAAATGCCAGTGACCCGATTTGAAAAGTGCTGGCCTCTTCTAACAGAATCTCTTGATGAAGTCCCTTAAAACCTACCTTCTTTGAATCTCTTATGCCACTCAAAAACTGATGTTCGATTCATGCAAGATGGTCGAAAAGCAGTCTGAAGCGTTCCATAAGATGTATAGCAATAAGATACTGAATTTTCAAGAGTCTATGACAATTTCAAATGCATGTACAAAAAAGTCTGCAATCTTATTGAATGCACCACGTATATGGCCTCCATGTCAATGCGCACAAAACTGAATATATGTGTTACAACCAAACGGGCAACATTACCACACGAGACGGAGCCTCTCTGAGGCTAGTGGACAAATTCACCTACCTAGGAAGTAGCGTCTCATCAACAGAAAACGACATCGACACACGACTGACGAAAGCATGGACGGCTATAGATAGGCTCTCAATCATATGGAAATCAGACCTGACCGATGAACAGAAGCGCAGTTTCTTCCAGGCAGCGGTTGTATCGATACTACTATATGGATGCACTACATGGACGCTAACAAAACGGCTGGAGAAGAAACTTGACGGCAACTACACAAGAATGTTGAGAGCAATATTGAACAAGTCCTGGCGACAACACCCCACGAGACGCCAACTGTACGGCCACTTGCCTCCCATCACGAAATCTATACAGGTTAGTCGAGCCAGACACGCTGGACACAGCTGGAGAAGCAAGGACGAGCTCATAAGTGACGTACTCTTATGGACCCCCACATATGGTCAAGCAAAAGCAGGACGACCAGCCCGAACTTACATACAGCAGCTATGTGAGGACACAGGATGAAACCCAGAAAACCTGCCGGAGGCGATGAATGATAGGGAGAAGTGGCGAGAGATGGTCAAGGATATCCGTGCTGGCGGCACGACATGATGATATATATATATATATATATATATATATATATATATATATATATATATGTAATTAAATATATAATAGTTTTTATATATATATAAAAGCATGGATGCTTTTCTGCGACCACTCGCTTCATGCCGTCTTTATAAGACAATCAGCTGCAGAAAGAGCTATTAAATATATATAAAAACTTATATATATTTACTTATTATTATATTAAATTACAGCCCTCTCACAGATATTGAGTACTCTCCAAATTATATCACAATTTGTCTACCCCAAATCCACCTAGTGAGATAGAGTCAACCATACACTGTTGTTATATATATATATATATATATGCTGATTGTCTTATAAAGACGGCATGAAGCGAGTGGTCGCAGAAATATATATATATATATATATCGGGATATTGGCACTAATGTATAGAGTGATCGCTAATGGTCCAGAAGACTGGGGTTCAATCCCAGGTCAAGTCATACTAAATGGTACTTGATTCCACCTTGCTTAAAACTCAGCACTATAAGATAAGGATCAAGGGCAAATTGAAGCAATACAGGAGAGGAAGTAGTGCCCTCCCCTACACCTCAGTGTAGTAGCTATTGAAAAGGGAGCCTTCGGGTCACCCTCGACTAAGGTCACCAACAACCTATATATATATATATATATATATATATTCTCTTCTCCCGGCACCAGCTACTACTGCTAAAACTAAATGCGGAGGGTGAGTTATTAAAAAATTTTAATACTATATTACTATGTCTATTTTTTATTTTAAAATTTCTATCACAAATTTATTTACAAATTATTAATTTATGAATATATTCTATTCGACATTTGATCTAGTGCTACTCGAAAATATACCTGCCCACGCTGAATCCCTAAAGCATAAACTGGAGCAAGCAGCAGGAGGCATTAAGCCTCTACCTGAATACAAATAAAAGACAGTTTATGTATTTTTAACGAGTCGAAGCCATCTCTATTTTAAGAGTCAGGTCTGTAAGCTAAGTAGACCAATTCACATACAGCGGCAGCAATTTTCATATATATATATATATATATAGTATTTTAACTAAAAAAAACTATGTGAATTCAATCACGACTCTGAATTTCACGAACCTGATCTACAGGTCATATAAGCTCATGGAATACTGCTGAATTCAACTGAATAAGTATATGTTCTCTATATCTTATGTAACATTTCAGGTTATTATTTAGATTGTTTTTTGCAGTAAATTTTGATCATATATATATATATATATATATATATATATATATATATATATAGATATACGAATGTGGACTGACAAATCTCTATGATGACGCCATATCTGTCATCGATGACTTTTTTTTATCGAAGTGTGCGGATAGCAAAGGTGAGACTAAGTTAAAAAGTAAACCTCATTTGGTTACATTCCATGAGAGTATTTTGGTCAACCAATAAACTTTTCAGCCGACCTTTGTATATATATATATATATATATATATATATATATATATATATATATATTCTCAGAAACTTGGCCAATAAAAAAAACTCATCAGTTTTTTTTAGCATATCTGTACTTAAATGACAGGGTAGCTATTGACAGGTGTATATATGTATGTATATGCATATATGTGTGTGTGTGTGTGTGTGAGAGTGTGCGCGTGTGTCCATGCATCTGCATTAGTGAGTGCATTACCAGGCATATAAAAACCGCTTGCATTATAGAAGACACAAATCAAGAAAGACAGTAGATTACGGACACAGCAATACTCCAGCGATTTGAATCTGCCTGTCAATAAGTGTAGATGCTATCTTTCTCGAAATGGAGTTAAAAAAAGAAAAAAAAAAGAAAAAGATAGAGAATGCTTGTCCAGGGGCATCGCATAACGGAACATTTCCTTTTCATATATAACATTGTCGTTTCACATGACTTATTCATTCAGGCAATCCGTTTTTCCCGGATACAAAAAATCAAGTAGGGTATTTTTTTTAAAATTCTAATCAGGTTTCAATATACACTTTAACCACTCTCCCCCACTCTTTTCTTTCCGTCTCTCTTTTATTGTTTCAATCACTTCTTCCCTGCCCCCGCTAGGTACATAGATTTCCTTTTTGAGAAATAAGATTAATTCTGAAGAAAATAGCGTAATAGCGAAACACATGAGTCTGATTTTCCGTATTGCACTCCATTTCTCAGAAATATACAATATTCGTTCAAAAAGTTCTTAGCCTCACGAAGATTTTAGATTTGTAGCACACCTCTCACCTTTGCATCGGTCTCACCTGCAAAGAAATCAGAATTAGTATTTCTAGTTTTTAAAAGAGTGCTAGTGTGTTGCCACAACAGAAATCTTCCGCCAGGGCTCTTCTTTCTGTATGAGGCTTAGAATCTTTTGAACAACCTTAATTCAGATTTGTCTGGACTTATAAAGAACGCCAGTGCGTTACCACAACAAAAATGTTCAGCTATAGCTCTTCTTTATGTGTAAGACTTAAAACTGGTTGGTTGGTTGGTTGGTTGGATTTTTATGACATATCAACTTTTGTAGGTTATTTAATGCCAAATCCATTTTATACAAATAAATAGTTCTATTTCAAGCTATTTAGTTTAGTCAGACATTTCTAATTCAAACATATCAGTTTAGTATAAGTATAGATTTTGTTTACACAGTTAAATGTCAAACTGAAACAATTCAGTTTAGTACAAGTATAGTTTTTGTTTACTTACAGTTAATGCCAAAACTGTTCTATTACAAGTAATTCATCTTAGCATAAGTACGCAGTTTAGTTCTATTTAACCCATTCAAAGGACCCTACCAAGTGCAACCTCTCCTGGGCAGAGTGGACCTGGGAGTGATGGCAATGAAGGGGTACTCCACATTCCCCAGAGCTCCAGCATTACTGGGGTCTCACCATTAGATTGTTTATTGTCATACCCAGGACACTCGCTCGTTGGGTGGCGGTGTACCCCTCTGCTGAGGTGTAGTCGGTATATTCAACAGCTCCAGCCGACTGAGCAAAGAACCTCTTGAACGACCCTCGTATGAGTGTGCATGTGTCTGTGTGTGTGTGTGTGTGTGTGAGAGAGAGGGGGGGATATATATTTTTGTACGCTATATATATATATATATATATGATCAAGTCTTGCCGTCAGCACGGATTCAACTTTCTTTCGCCATCCGTTCTCTCCCTGCTGTTCCACTATATAGCCTACAGTGTTCGAACTGAGTTGATGAATAGTATGTCTATGTGTAGGAGTCCACACTAGGATGTCACTTTTGAGTTCGAGCCTACTTCTACAACGGTACCGGGCATATCTTTTTCTTCTTGCTTCGATAATTTGTGAGATAGGAGGTAGGTGGCCTACTGCAGCTGTTTTGAGGGTGCTGTTTTCAGGATATGTTAATATCGCTTTTATTAGATAAGATATTGCTACCGAGGTATTTAAAATGATTTACTAATTTCAGATGTTTACCATCTAATGTGGAAATGGTAACGTCTTGTTTAAAACTCATAAACTCGGTTGAATTTGAGTTAATGTAGAGACCAATGTCTCTTTCTACCAGTCCCAACATTTTGCAGCAGACATTCGGCTAACGCAGATGTTTTTTATGAGAAGCGCTAGATCATCTGCGTAATCTGCTGCCATGACAGTTTCTTAAGATATCGTCTGCATCTTGCCTTTTTTTAGAGTGAAACCATATATATCCGAGGGTTAGTTGAAAAGTTTATAAGTTGATACAATTATTTTCACGGAATGTGACCAAATGAGGTTTAATTTTCAACCTAGTCTCCTTTGCAGTCCACACAATTCTGTTGCAGGGCTTGGATCCTATTGGTGAAAAAGTTATCAACATCTGGAGTTCATTATTTTAATCTTACTTTTATATGTTTTATTTGGCGTAAAAGAAAAAAGGCAATCTTCAGAATATGTATCGAAAATTCATTACAAGTGTTGAATATTCAGTAATTATAAAAGAATGAACCGTGGAAGGTGTTATAATTTGCTTTGAATAGGGTTGATTGGTCTAGTGCGTAGAGTGTTCGCCAATGGCCCGGGAGACCGAGGTTCAGTCCCAGGTCGAGTCATACCAAAGACTTAAAAAATAGTATTTGATACCGCCTAGCTTAACTATCAATATTATAAGGTATGGATCAAGGGTAAAGTGGAGTAATCCAGAGGAAGGAGTTGCGCCTTTCCGTACACCTCGATGTAGTAGCTAATGAAAAGGGAGCCTTAGGGTCGCCTTCGACTTCTGTCGTTAACTCTTTTTTTCAATGGCTTATCAACCTTTGTTTGTTATCTAAGGCCAAAGAATAGCATTTAATCCATAGCTAAGGAGATAAGGGGGTCGATACCTTTCCTTAGGTCGTCCGAAAAGCCCCAAAGTGAACGTCATTGCACGACTGGAATTCGAATTCGATTACTTCATGGCTGCAGTCCAGCAAGTTAGCTATTTGTGACAACAATAAAAGATGCCACAATTTTTTCACTGTTTTATGGTTTGTTTGTTTTTTTGGCGGGGTGGATTGTTTGTTGGTTTTTTTTTTGTTTTTTTTTTGTTTTTTGGCTTATTTTTGCCCAGATTTGAATTATATGTTATGATAATATAATTATAAAAAAAATCATCTAATAATATATATTATATAATTATATACTAGGACTCTTTCAAAACGTCTTATTTTGCACCTTAATGGTTCTATAGACCTACATCTTAAAAGCCACTCTCTCCCCAAATCCAAATTTCGAAAAATTCTACTTGAAAACTCTACAATATTAGCACATGAAATTAATAAGTCACGACTTCAAATCCTAGAAGCCCTGTATATATATATATATATATAGAGAGAGAGAGAGATAAAGAAGTGATAGAATTCACTTTGAAAATAGCGATGTTTTTAAATACCTTTACTTTTTTTGGTTTTCTTTTTTATGAATTATTAACGAAGTGAAAAAGATAGAAAAATTTTAAATATTCTATTTCTCTCGATAAATATTCTATTTTCATTGATAGCGTGTTGTTTTAAATTCGTTCAGTGTCATTAGCATCTCAGTTAAATCCAACTTGTTTGCGTAATTTTTGCAATATTACAAAAAAATCTTTTAAAAAAATCTTACACTAGCAAACCAGAGCTGATGATTTATGAAAGGTCCGAAATCGCTCGAGACAGTTTCGGTAAATTCATTTGTACCATAGCCAGATACGGCTACGTGCGAAATGGACATATAATGTTCATATATATACACAGAACATAAGAATCTCGAAATTCGAAAAACACGTAACGACTTCTCAGTTCAGGTCCGAAACTTTTTATTACCTTTGAGTTTAAAGGTTCTTCGACATAAGGAGAGAGATACACATTCTTTCTATTCTGGCTTTTTCATCTGCCCCCCCTCATCTCGTGTGACACCTGCCCAAGGCCTCTGCGAGCAAGCGAAAGTCAACCGTCTTCTTCCAAGGCAGGAATCCGGTGCGTGACACTTGCTAGCCCCGTTTCCCATCTTGGCTATTGTGACATCTCTGAGTGACACGTCCGCTCCGCGTGCGCGCAAATGAACACCTGTGTTAATGTTGCACCTAAGTAATCCATGCATTGAGCCGAAAGGTTCTCAGCCAAACTAAACCCAAAGGCATAAAACGAAATCCTTCGGCTATTATATTACATATTAACCAATTCCAGTCTACAATCGAAACACTTGCCAGGAAACTTGAAAGGATCCTAATAAAATTATATAGACAAAACGTGTCTTTATTATTTATTCAAACATGCTTAAATGAAGAGCTGGTGTCCAACTACACACACACACACACAATTATTTATAATTATATACATAATGAAATTATATATAATGTAATTTTATATATATATATATATATATATATATATATATATATATATATATATATATATATATGGAATGTGGGTTCAGAAAGTAGCAAGACTAAAAACTATGTTACAAGAGTGCGGGGAACAATAAATTAAATATTTTCTGGTTGCCTGTATATTATATTTCTGTTAGTCTGGCGCTATTCATAACTGTCAATTCTTATTTCTCTCTCTGTTTTTATCAATCCACCTTGCTTATATTCAATTACCTGTCAGTTATTTACAAAGCATAGTCGAGTTTGGGCAAGTATGGGACGTCTAGTGAGAAGCAAATTCATTATTCAGTTTTAATTGATGGGCATCATATTTGACAGCTTATAAGACTAACATTTAGCGCTGAAATAATTCACACACTGTCACTGACTATTACTTATTCATCTGTCTTTCACTCTCTTTCTTTCTGTCAATTCATAGCAATGTATGTATCTATACCAACCTGTTCATATCTATTACTATCTTTCTATCTCTCTCACTTTCTTTCTCTTACTCACTGTCTGTATATATTTAGATAGATAGATAGATAGATAGATAGATAGATAGAAAAACTGACTGTATCTCTCGCAGCGAGTCAAGAGTACCTCTTGCCAAAAAATGTCCGGGATATGACACTAAACTGTATCTAATATAATCATATATGTAAAGCAATTATATATATATATATATATATATATATATATATATATATATATATATATATATATATCTTCAGAATTATATATATATATATATAATTCTGAAAAAATGTATAAAATTACATACACATATGTAATATAATTTTATATATATCTTCAGAATTATATATGTATACATATATATGATTCTGAAGATATATATATATATATATATATATATATATATATATATATATATATATATATATATATATATATATATATATATACAATTTTGAAGATCTTGGAAGTGTGGAGTACCCTTTCGTTGTCATTATTCCAATTTGCAGAGAATTCATTGGCAGACAAGAGTGATAATCCGACAAAAAAATTCATTTCTTTTTTAATACACCTTGTATTTATGACCATGCTTAAATTGGTTCCTGTGTTTGTCTTTAGAAATTATAAAAGAAGCGATCATAATTGAAATGTTATGCTTCCAGGCAGAAACCATTCTTTCCCAAATGTGTTCTGAGAGCATTTACGCCTTTATTGCTTTTACTTGTTATTGAAGAGCTCGCCAAATATGAACCAAATTGTTGTTGTTGTTTAAGAATTAGTTGACAGCATTTGAAATAGATCGCTAATTGTTTCCATGTGGCGCTCAATCACACAAACACGAGTAAATCAATTCAAACACAGGTCAGTTCAAATTCCTCAGTCGTATCTGTATTTCTATTAATATATACGCATACACGGACATGTGAGATGTCTTTAGTGTAACAGTTATCGTCTTTGGAAATGTAATCATCGACTCGAGTTCAAATCATGGACTAGACGGTTCGTATTTCATTTCGCGCAACTGCTCTTGGGAAAAGTAGGGATCTATCTATCTATTTCTATGGAGAAATAGTAGAACAGAGAAGGTTCCTTAGCCTTGGGCAGGCAACTAGTCTCGGAAAAGGAAATTTCTAAATTCAAACCAAATCTACCCCGCTTAAATATTGACCTTGTGTTGCATCCTGTTCGTGGCAGACGGTTTGGATGAAAATAAAATATAATATAAATATGAAATTGTTCAAATATGCAACTGAAACGATATAAATGTGTGCAAATTATTTGTACTAAGGATAGATCACTGAAGTTTTGGTTGTTTACAAATGATTTAACTGGCTCATTGGCCTAGTGGGTTGAGTGTTCGCCAAAGGTCCGGGTTCAATCCCAGGTCGAGTCATACTAAAGACTTTTAAAAAAATGTTACTTGATACTTCCTTGCTTAACATTCAGCATTATAAGGTACGTATCAAGGGTAAAGGGGAGAAATCCAGGGAAAGGAGTTGCGCCCTCCTGTACACCCAGATGTAGTTGCTATTGAAAATGGAGCCTTCGGGTCGCCCTCGACTACAGTCACCAACTATACTTCTACTTATTATTTTAGCCTAATGAGTAGAGTGTTCACCAATGGTCCATCAGATTGTTTTGTGTCATATCCTGGACACTTGTTAGCAGGTCTGACCCCTCTGCAGAGGTGCAGTCTGTGTATTCTACAGTCCCAGCAGACTGGACAATTCTAATAAGAAGTTGTTATGACTAATTTGTACTTGAATGTATACTTACAACGGTTTAGAAATAATATTTCGTTCTTTATTCACGGAAGAACTTCTTCATACTAAACATTTTTTTTAGTTTTTCTACATTTTAGCAACTGAGGAAAGAGATGAAATAAATAAAATAATGAGAATGTAAAAAGGTATAAACGGAGGGGAAGGGTCTAAAGATAAGAGACTGACAATGAAAGAACAGGGAAGTAAGTAGATATAGGTTTGAGAGATGGTGGTAAGGGTTATTGGTTTTGACTGTGACCATCTGGGTAGATGGTCAAAGCTAGGTGCCCACCCCAACAACCATCACTCAAACTTATATCCACTTCATTCCCTGTTCTTTTCTTGTCTGTCTCTTGTCTTTGGGCTCTTTCCCTCCCTTTATACCTTTTTACATCCTCCATTATATTATTTATTTTATCTCCTTTCTCAATTGCTAAAATGTAGAAAGACTAAAAAAAAGTTTAGTCTAAAGAAGTTCTTCCTCGAATAAAGAGTAAAATATTACAACTAAACCCATTGAAAGTGTTTGATTTATTCACTTTTTGACTTATTTTTATAATCAATTTTGAATATGTACGAATTAAATATTACAAGTGGGCATCAGAATTTTAAAAATACAAATGTGGGGCATGGCCCCAAATCGGTAGGAATCACTGTTCTAAATAATATTTAAAGTTGATAGATAGATAGATAGATATTGAAATACTGAAAGAAAGACTGAGAGGCAAAGACAGATGAATAGGTGAATAGATATGGACTAAATTAAACGTATTTATAGAAATATAGATGCCAGGATATATATATTAGGTTGTATGGAATCGCTAATTTCTTTTCAAACTCTGAAATAAAAACTGATATTATTTACCAAACAACTTAATATAATAACTGAATCGAATAAATGGATGTATATAAATAACTAACAGAAGAATATAGCGACATATTGACTGTTTTTTCTATTTTCTACAGAAATTCTAACAAAACGATAATTAAGTGGATATTTCATATAAATGATATTTGATTCCTTAGAGAATAACACTTAGTTAAAAGCTTCTGCGTTAAGAAAAAAAGCCCCCCCCCCAAAAAAAAACAAACAAACAAAACTAATTTTTTTTCTTTGCCTCTTCTCTGTTGCAGCAGATACCAAACCAATTGTTCCAAAACTAGGTGCTGCCAAAAAAGATGTCGAAGAAGTTACTACAACAGCTGCTCCAGTCAAGCAGACTCCTCATCCTGAACCAATGAAGCACTACGACATTGAGGTTCATGCCACAGATGAAATGCTTAAAGTGAAGATCAACAGGGATTTGTGCAATAAACAGGAATATTTGCAGTTCAAAGAGAAATTACTGCACTTCCATTGTGACCGATTCCAGGAACCAGACTGTAACCAGGATTCAAAGGAATGTGAGTAAACCGTTTTTTACCTCATATTTTTATTCCAGGCTTCCATCACAGAGGGTTTACGATTGGTTTGGTTTTATGGTATATCAACCATTGTAAGTTATTTAATACCAAATCCTATTAATTAATATATATTAGATATATATGATTTAGTTTGGTTTTATGGTATATCAACAACTGTAAGTTATTTAATACCAAATCCTATTAATTAATATATATTAGATATATATGATTTAGTTTGGTTTTATGGTATATCAACAACTGTAAGTTATTTAATACCAAATCCTATTAATTAATATATATTAAATATATATGATTTGGTTTGGTTTTATGGTATATCAACCATTGTAAGTTATTTAATACCAAATCCTATAAATAAATATATATTAGATATATATGATTTGTAAACAAAAATCAACAATGTTAGATAGTTCCAAGTATTTCTATGTATCACTAACATCAGGGATTTGTTTATACACAATTCAATGCTCACAAATTTACATTTCCAACAATTCAATTTAGCATGTCATTTGTTTGCACTCAGTTTAAATGTCGAACAGATATATTTGACCCATAGATAGGACCCTATCAGGTGCTACCACTCCGAGCCAGAGAGGACCTTAGAACGATGACAATGAGGGGTTACGCCGCATTCCCCAAAGCTCCAGCATTACTGGAGCTTCACTGTCAGATAGTTTAATGTCATATCTAAGACACCCATGGGAGTCTTACCCCTCTGCAGAGATGCATTTAGTGTATTCTACAGCCTCAGCTAACTGGGCTGGCCACACTGGGCTAAAATGGTTTTTCGTAGAGATTTCCAGTGAACGTTGCAAAATCTTCAGAAATTATGATAAACCATACAGTTTATGGGCCACAATATCCCCAGAAATATATTTTTTGAAGCACTGAATAGCTCCCGTTGGAAGGAATTTAAATTGACATAGGTTTACATATTCTTGTAGGAAATGAATTTGGCCACTCAGATTTAAATTCCGTATGAATCAGTTTGCATTCAACTTTGCACCAATGCCACTGAAAAAAGCAAGAACCTTTCTCTTCTCACCATCAGCTATAGTAGGTGAGGATCTCAAGCATTTGCAATACTCTCAACGAGAGTGTTCGCCATTGGTCCAGGAAACCGGGGTTCAATCGAGTCATACTAAATAATCAAAAAATGGTACTTATAAGGTACGGATCAAGGGTAAAGTGAAGCATTCCAGGAAATGAAGTAGCGCCCTCTCCTACATTTAGGTGTTGTAGCTATTGAAGAGGGAGCCTTCGGGTCACTCTCGACAAAGTTCGCCAACTTACTTTTACCACTGTGGCAAGTTAACTTGCTACCACGGATTAGCAAAAAACCAAGAACTGGAGTAGTAGCTTGAGGCAGTCAAATATCATATTCAACTTCATTTTGGCAACTCGGTTAACCGATAATTTAACATATCAGATGGAAGTATACTCAAACACTGACATTGACAGTTGCTGAGACAGGAGCTCTCATTTTTACCACATATATCAGGTCAACGTACACACACACACACACACACACACACTTAGTGGGAGAGAGAAAGTAAAGATTATAAGCACTCCTCTTCAAAAATGACATCTCTCTCAAATTCTCATAATCTTCATTTCATGTAGACTTTGATTTCTGATTAGCATTCTATAAGCACTTAAGGATTACAATGAAATGTACATCTAGTTATAACGTTATAAGACAGTAGCTGTCATTCTTGCCACATATTACTATTTTTTTACTAATCAGTATATATGTAAATACACATGCACATACACTCTCTCTCTCTCTCTCTCTCTCTCTCTCTCTCTCTCTCTCTCTCTCTCACACACACACACACACACACACATATACACACACACACTCACATAAATGTATGTATGTATGTATGTATGTATGTATGTAAACTCAACCTTCTCCATTCCAGACACACTTTATTTCTGATCGACGAGCAGGTTAGTTCAAACACTGTCTGAAGTCTCTCTCTCAATACAGCTGTCGGAATAGTGAGGCGTTTATAATTCAAAACTGTCCCGAAGGATCAGTTACATTCATCGATCGTCTAGCTTTATTTCTAAATAAAAAAAATGTTGTGATTCTTATTGTCCAAGGAAACGGGGCTTCTCAAACCGATAAGCCGTGGTAATTTTCTCTGGTGACGAATGTTCTGAACAGAATAAGCCGGGAGAACAACAGTGACAGTAATTAAATATAACAGTGTAAAAACAATATATCAAATGAAATTGATATCAGCTATTGTATGGCATCTATAATTATACAAAACAGAATATAGCGTCCTGACTGGCTATAAGTGTGTCGGTCTTAAGTTAACTTTAACAACTTAGTGAAATATTCGAATGATGAATGTGTACGTATGTAAGTTAGGGTCTTTTCTCGGCTGACCACTATAATTGCAAGTGAGCTTGGCATTTTCCAGTCCAAACTGGTTCGTTCTCTCCGCAGCCCAAATGCCGACTAAACTCAGGACGGCAAACCTTGTCGTTATATGTACATTTCTTCATAATCCAAATCTATTCCCATGCTGAAAATAAATCACAAATAAGCTATTGGCCAAATCAAGTTCGAGGGCCATTTCCTCGACACTTACTATCTCGAAACAACATTACCATATTGTCAGCCTACCTGGCTGTTAATTCTAGCCAGCTTCGAAATCCATAACACGATTTGACCTCTTGCTATACGGGGTTATACCTGATCTTCACAACAATCACACGGTTCCCGAAGAAAATTGCAAAAGTAGGATTTTTCATATTAACCCAATCCAGACGGCTGTGAAGAGAATTATAACGACGATATTCTCAAAAGCAGGTAAAATCTGTTTTATTACAATCTGGTAACTTTGTGACGTATATATATATATATATATATATATATATATATATATATATATATATAATTGTGTGTGTGTGTGTGTGTGTGTGTGTGTTTGTATACTAGCAAAATAATCCGCTACTTCCCAGTAACAAAAAATTGATATGAAGCAGATTTTTAAACAAAACTTCATTGTTTGCTTTCTGTTTAAAAAGCTGTGTCTTATTATTCTCCACCCCCTACTCAAAGTCCCGTTCTCTGAAGCAGAGGAGAGAGCACTCCTGTGGCTGCCTTTAAAACTCTCTTTGACATGAAGTGTTCACAGAACCAAGTTTCAGCAAGGTGAGCCCATTAGTTTAGTAGTACAAAAGTAACAAGTACACAAGTGAATTATATACATATATATATATATATATAGAGAGAGAGAGAGAGAGAGAGAGTGTGTGTGTGTGTGTGTGTGTGTTATAATTATAGTTATTTTTATTCATCTTCATTAATGGCATTTCTCAAAATTCCTTGTGAACTTCAATGTCTACATGAAAAATTTCGGGTCTATACCCAATAAGTTCTTAAGGAACAGCAAACCATAATTAAATTTACAAATCAATTTATTCATAACAAGCTGCGAGACAGAAAAACAAGATAATTGGATGGTTCTAATTTACTGGCACCTCTACAATAATCAATGATTAATAATCAATATCATATATATTTTTTGCCAAATAATGAGGCAGTATAATGATGATTTGAGATGATCAACAAACTTGAATTTGCTGACGTTTAAATACTTAAATATTATTTTAAATTCAATCCCACTTTCCCGAGCATGCTTTACTTAAAAGAATGCTGAACAAGTTTTTTTTTTCAACAGATTTCAAGAACTTTTCAGAAATAGCGTAACTTCTTTTATTTAGAACATCGAAAATATTTGTTTTTTTTTCTTTTGTATTTTGTTTGTTTGTAGTTGCTGTTTCTGCGTTTTTTCGTTTGTTATTTTGGTATCTTTTTGTTTTATTTTGCTTTGAGTTTTTTTGTGGGGAGTTTTTTTTTTGTGGTTGGGCAAGGGTTGAACATTATATGTCAAATCCTTAAGTAGGTATCAATAATTTTAAACTACACCAGAAAGTTTTATTTAATGATGCTACCATACAAAGTTCTTCTGAATATTCCCGATTGGCACAATACAGCAATACCCCGTAGTATATATATAGAATTGGTTTATTATCTCTTCCGTCGAACAGTATGATGGCGTTTATTGTGCATCTCAGTGTTTAACCCTGGGGAGGATAATACCTTTTAAAAAAAGCAATATATTTGCCATTGCTTATTGCAGGCATTCCGAAAGTGTAGTACTTCTATAGAGGTATTTAAAAGTAGTAGTGTTGTGTATCTGGATGTGGTGAAGCTTCGTACGTGTCAGCTGTGGTTTATAAAGGTTTTAAAATGATAACGTCCCACTCTCTGCAGAAGACTCTTAATTTAGAATGAAAAACTTTCATTTTGTGATGAAAAATAGGTTCTTCCGGTTTCCGTTTCTATGTTCAAAGGCATATCAAACTTCGTGGGTTATTTCCCGCCCAAACTGTCCATGTAGAACAGCAATTAACCCATTGATGGCTGACTGTAGTTGACGGCAACTCGAAGGCTCTCTTTTTAATAGCTGCTACACCGGGGTGTTGGGAAATGTGCTACTACTTTCCATGAATTGCTCCACTTATCCTTGATCCATACATATAATGATGAGTGTTAAGCAAGGAAGCATCGTACAATTTTTGGAGTATTTGGTATGACTTGACCTGGGATTGAACCCTGGTCTGTTGGACCATTGGCGAACACTCTAACCTTTATTCCTATGGGCTGGTCTAAAACCAATAGCTGTTCGGGGGTGAATAATGGGGTTCTTAGCTTTCCAAAAGGTATTAATCTGAAAGCAAGGGTAACGGTGCGACTGGTGTTTGAAGACACTTTGAAGCCGTTCGTAGAAGTGATCGTGATGTAATGGTTATCGTCGAAGAGTATGGATACGGCTACACAAGTTCAAATCCTGAGCGAGGCTGATTGCATTTCACATAGCACTAATATTTTGGGGAAAGATATCAATCCAATTATTCTCTCACCAGCTATGGATAAATAGTGGTACCTAGGCGCGACAACCTATCCACTGAATTCAAACCTGTTAAACTCCGCCTTAAGACTGACCTTGTGTCGCATCCTGCTTATACAGAGTGGTTGGTAAATACGCAATTTAAGGCTGAAATCTGGTACTTTAGCCATTACGCCCGGAAGACTCCCATGAAAAACAGATTCTATGAAGTGACTTTAATCATCCCAAGGTATCTCTCAAAATTAGCTCGAACTAAGCTTAATAAATACATAAAACCAAGTATTATATATTCGGCGTGAGCACAAATTTTTCAACTGTGTATAAATCATTACTTTTCAACAAAGAGATTTAGAAATGTTTGTACACAACTAATACATTATTTAGTTGATAACTTATATATATATATATATATATAATGATGAAAGTAATTTTGAAAAACACGAGCTATAACTTGTAAACAATGAAAATAAATGTATTATAGAGGAATGTAGGGTCATGCAATAGATAAGGGTAATATATTTAAAAAAGTGAAAAAATTATGTTTCAAATTTTTTCTATAAATGTTGATTCGACGGACTTAGTTAAAGCCAGCTAATGTCGGTTGAGACATTAAAGTCAGAATTTAGCAATATATATATATATATATATATAAGAACAGTGTATGGTTGCCCCGATCTAAGTTGGTATAATTTGGAGAGTGCTCAATATCTGTGATAGAGCTCTTATATGATAACAAATAAATATATATTAGATTTTATATATATATATATATATATATATATATATATATATATATATATATATATATATGTGTGTGTGTGTGTGTGTGTGTGTGTGTGTGTGCCCTGATGAACCGCTAAGGCGAAACTATAGTCGGTTAGTTCCTGACTCATGAAATAATTTTTTCACTATATATCATCATCATCATATCGCGCTGGTAGCACGGATGTCTCTGACCCTCTCTCGCCACTCCTCCCTATCGTTCATCGCCCTAGGTAGGTCTTCAGGACAACATCCCGTATCCTCACATAGCTGCTGAATGTACGTTCGAGCTGGTCGTTCTGCTTTTGCGGGGCCATGTGTGGGGATCCATAAGAGTACATCTCTTATGAGTTAATCTCTGCTTCTCCAGCAGTGTCCTGCATGTCTGGTTCGTCTAACTTGAATAGTTTTCGTGATAGGGGGCAGGTGGCCGTACAGTTGGTGTCTTGTGGGGTGTTGCTGCCAGGACTTGTTCAGGATTGCACGCAGCATTCTTGTGTAATTGCCATCTAGCTTCTTCTCCAGCCGTTTTGTTAGCGTCCGTGTAGTGCACCCATATAGCAGTATCGATGTGACCGCTGCCTGGAAGAAACTGCGTTTCATTTTATCGGTTAGGTCTGATTTCCATATAATCGATAGCCTATTGATAACTGTCCATGCTTTCGTTAACCTCGTTTCGATGTCCTTTTCGGTTGATTCAACGCTGCTTCCTAGGTACGTGAATTTGTCTACTAGTTTAAGAGGGGTTCCTTCTAGAGTGGAGATGTCCCCCGTTTGGTTATAGCACATATATTCCGTTTTGTGTGCATTAACATAGAGGCCTATGCTTGCTGCTGCTCGTTCCAAACTATGCAGAAGTGTTTCGGCTTGGTCAGGTGTATTTGCCAGTATCGCTATGTCATCGGCGTAGTCGGCGTCGGTAATTGTTGTTGCGGGGTACCTTCTGCTTCTTTTCTTCGTCAGTTCGAAGCCATTCTCTTTGATTTTGTCAATCGATGTTCTAAGTACGTAGTCTAGACAAATGATAAAGAGGTACGGGGCCAGCGTGTCCCCTTGTAGTACTCCTGCTACAATGTCAAAGTATTCTGTGTCTCCATCCGGTGATCGTACTTTTACTTTAGTGTTTCTATAGAGAATCGTTAATGCCACTACGGTTTCTTTAGGTATGCCGTACGCTAGTAGGATTTGTTCCGTCTTTCCTCTGTGAATGGAGTCGAAAGCCTTGGTAAAGTCGACAAATATTAATGTCGCTTGTAGGTTCTTTGCCCGTACACCTTCAAGGATTCTGCGGATGGTTAATATTTGTGAGGTCGTGGATCTATTTCTTCGGAAGCCATTTTGGTTTTTTCTAAGTATGTTGTCGATTTTGGGTTCTATTCGGTTTCGTAGTAGGGCATTGTAGATTTTGGCTGCTATGGATGTAAGTGTTATGCCTCGGTAGTTTTTGGCTAATCCGAGGTCCCCCTTTTTAGGGAAGGGGAGTATGCATCCCTTCATCCATCTATCTATCGGATTTTGATTGTATACTGCGTTGCAGTGTCGGAGCAGTATGTCGTCGAATTGTCTGGTCTTCCATACTTCCGGGGGAATTTCGTCCAGCCCTGCAGCTTTCCTATTTTTAATTTTTCTGAGAACCGAGTCGAGTTCTTCTTGTGTGAACGGTCCAAGTTTAATGTCTAATTGTTTGCTAATTATTCTGGTGATTGGTTCATGCGTTATTTTTGATGGGTTTCCAAGTAAGTTTTCGAAGTGCTGTTTCCACAGTTTTATTCTTTCTTGTTGGTTTGCTGCTTTCAGTTTTGCTTTGGCTGTGTTCTTTCTTCTGCTCACTTCGTTTATTGTTTGCCAGGCTATTCTTGATTGTCTATCTTCCACCGAATCTCTAATCTTATCTATCTGATTTTGAATGTATTCTGTCTGTTCCTTTATATATATGCCTGCTAATTGATATTGTGCCGTTTTTAGTTTTAAGGCATTTGTGTTTGTTGTGTTTTTTCGATAGTTTTTGGAGGCTGTTTTCACTAGTGCACGTTTTTCTCTCACCGCTAAAGTTTCCCATGGGACTCTATATTTAGTTTTGAGTTTTGTTGGAATGCATTTCGCTGCTGCCTCGAGGTGTGCATTGACGAAATTTTCATATTCGTCGTTTGGTGTACTTTTTTCCGTCTTTTCTTGTAGTGTTTCGAATCTGTTTCTTAACTGAGATATAAGAGATAAATACGTATTGTATTTATCTCTTATATCTCTGTTTTTTAATAGGGCCCAGTCATAGTGTTTGGTGGTCGCAGTTCGTTTGGCGTTTTTTCGTAGGCTTAACCGTATTTTCGCCGTGACTATTCGGTGATCGGTGGACACACCCTCAAAAGAGGAGTATGCCTCGCAATTCAATGCACTATTTTTCCATTTCTTGTTTATAAGGACGTAGTCTATCTGAGCTTTTGTATTGTTTGCGTACGTGTATGTCCATAGTTTGCCCACTCTTTTTTGGTAGTTTGTATTGAGGCATGCCAATCTATTTTCTATCATAAAATCTGTTAGATGTTGCCCATTCCTATTTGACGTGTTGTGGAGGCTGTATTTGTTGTTTCCGTTTTTCCCGATTTGGGCATTCATGTCTCCGCCAATGACTAACATGTGTTTCGGGATGCTACGCACTAATGAGGATAACTCATCGTAGAAGGTGACTAGTTCAGTTTCTTCACTAACATTGGTGGGGCTGTAGCATGAGATGATTGTTGCTCTGGGGTTTCCGTTAAATGTAGCTGCCATCATTCTAGGTTGTATTTTCTCAACGCGATTAAGCGTTTTTAATGCTCTAGGTCCTATAAGTAATCCTACCCCTCCTACTGCGGCGTTGACAGAGTTTTTCCATGCGGATACAGTGGCGAGCGATCAGCCCTTGCCAGTTTCGTGATATTTGATATCTTCGGTGTGCGTGTATCTGTGTTCTTGTATGCATATTATGTCTATCTTATGTTCTTCGGCCGATGCGATTAGCTCTGGGAGTTGTCCTATTCTATTTAAGGTTCTTACGTTAAATGTGGCTATTTGTAGTGTTTGCTTGCATTTTAGTAGTTTTGATTGTTTGAGCTCTGTAGCTGATTTTTCGAACACTGAGGCCAGGGCTCCAACCTCAGCAGGACGCGCCCCTTTTTTACCCGCGCGAAGAGCGATGCGGTTTGTGTATGTGGTTTGAGTGTGGGTCATGGTTATCTTTCGATGGCTGTTTCATTCTCTTCTATAGAAGCCACTCTTATAGAGGAGCAGCAGTTGTTCCCCGATCGAACTAACGATCCTGAGCGTAAAGTCGTCAAACTCACGTCCAGGACCCGTTTAGGTATTGAGTTTGGTCGTCCATGAATTTATTCAAATACCTTTACGTACATCATGCTGCTTCCCATGTGTACGCAAAAAAAAGGGGGGGTAATTTTGGTTTAAGTTTTCTTAAGTTTTAACTTAGTTAAAGTCCAAGATTAAGGTACTTTCGTCTGACTTTCACTGGTACTGACTTTTGCTTTTTTTTTTTTTTTTGCTGTATTGGGACTTTTCCTAGGCTTTTTTTTTTTTTTTACTACAGTTGGGAACCTAGAAGGCTTCAGGAATTATAGAGCTTAAAAAAAAAATTTTTTTTCTTCCTTTCTCTTGGGGGGGGGGCTGTGGTAGCATTAGGTGGTTTAGGCTTTTTCTTTTTCTTCTAAACTACTGTTAGGGCTTTCTTTACGAATTTTTAAATTATATTATAGAAGAGATTCAAAAACATTCTGCCTTGTTCGTTGACATTTGGAAAGACTAACATCAATTTGGCTTTATAGTAGAGTAAGCGTGTCTTTACATTTAAAACGCATAGTTTAAGCATTATTTCACAAACAAAATACAGCATAACATTTTGTAAAATTCAGCATTTTAAATTGATAGGACTTAAAGACATACTGACCAATATTGCTATATTTCTTCCAGTTGGCTCCTGAGTTCAAATGCTTCTTCGTTTTGACTTTTATTTACTACTGAATTCTAGGTAGTTTTGGAGGTGGTCTACTGGGGGTGGGTATTTATTTCATTTTTTTCCCCTTTCTCTTGGGGGGCGCCTGTGGTAGCATTAGGTGTTTTAGGCTTTTTCTTTTTCTTCTAAACTACTGTTAGGGCTTTCTTTACGAATTTTTAAATTATATTATAGAAGAGATTCAAAAACATTCTGCCTTGTTCGTTGACATTTGGAAAGACTAACATCAATTTGGCTTTATAGTAGAGTAAGCGTGTCTTTACATTTAAAATGCATAGTTTAAGCATTATTTCACAAACAAAATACAGCATAACATTTTGTAAAATTCAGCATTTTAAATTGATAGGACTTAAAGACATACTGACCAATATTACTATATTTCTTCCAGTTGGCGCCTGAGTTCAAATGCTTCTTCTTCGTTTTGACTTTTAATAAACCATGGAAAATTTTTCGATAAAAAGCTGAATACTTTTTCTTTCACAGTTTTTTTCACATAAATGTAAACTCAGGAAATAGTTTTTAGTAAAACTTATTTTAATCTGTCTAAAATATTTGTTTCAAAGCTATTTAAAATGACAGCATATCAAACAGTGGTTCAGGCTTGAACAGAACTCTGTCATCTGATTTTGGTTGCTGAGAAATTCAACTTATGTGAAATTTGTACAAGAATGTGTGATGGCTACGGAGAAAGATAATTTCATGGAAAAAATGTTTACAATTGGGTTAAAACATGGTATTGCTTCTCTGAACCTGCATCGAAAAGACAGTTCGTGGAGTGGCAACGCACGGACTCTCCGGTAAAGAACAATTTCCGAGCGCAGTGATCATTAAAGTATATGCTGACAGTTTTCTGGGACATTAAAAGAACCCATGAAAAAGATATAACTGAAAAAAGCATTTCATATAGTCAATTCACCTTACTTTTTGATGAACCTCATATATTTATATATATTCATTCACAGACAGATTATTTCGTTGTGTCACAACTCTTCAGTGTGGCTAGACACATGAGATGCTTCAAACTGGGATCGAAAACCGGCTGATTTTACCTCAGTCGGATATCTTACCCGAGAGCCATCGAAATTTTCACCGTAAATAAGGGAATTCTTTATGTATATGTCTTTACATATACGTTATC
>OY757918.1:36176900-36181900 GCA_963585895.1 Sepioteuthis lessoniana | reverse complement strand
CAAGTTTTTAGCGAGGAAAATTATTGTTTATTTCCTCGCTAAGTGTAGTTGGAAAATAAAGGAGGATGAAGAAGTAAGCAGACGAAGATGCCGTATGGTTTTATATGAAGGTCTTTAATAGCAGCATGGAATAAAGGGTTTACGTTTGTGCTGAAAATCTCGTAGTAAGTAAAGAAGTAAGGAAACGAAATGAAGTTGTGATTGAGTTGAGAGAGCATGTTAGCAGCTAAATGCCTGAGCGAAAAGTGCATCGTTAGGTAAAGGCATTGTTGGATGTGTGAGGGAGATATGTTCGCCATAGTGTAGCAAAAGTCGTGTTGCTGGTTAAGGACAGAAACGATTGTAGTCCCCGTGAGTTTTTGGTTCTGATAGTTTCGTGGAGAAGCGTGAATGTCTGCAGAAAATATTGCCCAGAGGTGAAGTAGCTAGGTGTCGGAGCGAGATTTTGCATCGCAGTCGACATAGCCAATACTGGAGGCGACTAAGTGTTGTTCCTGTGTGTGGCGTATTGAATTCATCTAATTCATATTCAACTGGGAACCCTTGGTCCTAGAGAATAGACGCAAGGGGTCCATAAATTAGACAGCTTCCCTCGTGGTGGTGTGATGCTGCTGTTGCTACTGAAGAGCAGACAGTAAGACGTCTGTCCTGAACGAAGGAGTTCAGAAAAAGAAAGAGTGTTTGACGGCTTCCCCAATTTCTGCTGCCCGGGAAATTGGTCCGGCGGAATAGGATAAGTCATCCTGATTGGGTGAAATTATGCGTCGACCCAAATGGTCGAATTAATTATGCGCCAAACAAAAATACGAAATTCTTTCTGCTACAAGTTCAAATCTTGTATGAGGCTGTATGGATTTCACATAGCAAAGGGAAAGACATGAATCGATCTATTCTCCCTTTACCTATGGAACAATAATAGAGAATACTCGGCTCTTATTGCAATAAGTGTTAAAGGAAGAAAACTGAAATAAATAAATCCGTTCAAAAATCACCTCGTGTCGCATCTGATCTTGCGGAGGGGGTCGGGTAAATATACAGGATACAAATCAGAAAGGATATGTTATTAATCATAATATTTTTGGCAGATATCACCAAAATATCACGCGTGCGTTATAGTTAACTTACCACGTGGCTTGTTAAGATCAGTTTGAAATAAATGAAATAATATAATAACGAATTAAAACATGTGATTAACTTTTATGTGGCAAAATTCACTATTAACAGATGAGTGAATACATTCTATGGCGTAATAGTTAATGAGCTGGACTGGAACATCGTAGTAAGCAAGTTCGATCAACAGTCAAATTATTATTTTCACTTTAGGACTAATACCTTTTGGAAAGGTATGAATACTCTCATCTCCTCATATATTGGTCGAATAGTACCTCGATCTTTCTCTGATAATGGTGACTTAGGCATTAAATAATCCACGAAAGATTGATACGCCGTTGTAGTGAGTGTGCTATTGTCTTAAATGCTTGAAGTTTAGCTTCGTATATTTCTTGTATCTGGGTACCATAATTTACCGCCACAATTATTTGAGTATCAGTAGAAAATAATTCCGTCACTTGCAGCAAAGGAAATGTATTATAAGTAATATTTTCTCATGCATAATACGAGAAAAAATTCACGCTGAATGAACAACAACATAATCTATTGCTTGAGAAAACTTATCAGAAGCAACACTGGAATGACATGAGATACAGAAAAGAGTTTATATGAAGAGCTGTATGAAAGAATGTCCTGAATGTCTTTTGGTATAAATTGAGAATCCTCAATAATCATATTTACCCAACCCCTCTGCTCGGGCAGGATATGACACAAGGTCAATTTTTAAGCGAAGTTTACAGGTTTAAATTCAGAGTTTTCCTTCTTTTAGACTAGTTGCCTCACCAAGGCTGAAGAACCTAGTAGGCCCTATTATTTACCCATAGCTGGAGGGAAAATAATTGGATCCATACCTTTCCCAAGGGTATTAGTACTATGTGAAATGTAATCAGTCTCGTCCAGGGTTTGAACTCGAGTTCGCCGTGTCCATTTCCCACGACGATAACCATTACACCACTGGCACCTCCAAAATTACAGAGAGTCCTCAGTAATGTACGAATCGGATGGAGTTGAATTTGCTGTGTGAAAACTTACATCAAGGCGTGATATTATGCGTCATAATACGAGGTCTGTGGATGATGCAAACCCCTCCGTCGGGAAAAACACACAGTCGTGCGTGCTCCTGGTTGTCAAGCTAGGACTGAAGATATTTGACTTTTGCGGACGCTTTTTTTATATTCTACTTTGGTCACGCCACATAGAGACCATTACCTGTACTATCTGACGGACGAGGGATGTAATCCCCATACCATTTAACAAAAAAAAAAACCCTTACTTAAATGTCTTCTATAATGAATTTACAATTCAATGTACTCAAAAGAAAATATGTATATATAACTTGTAAATATTGCAAGAAAAAACTATTTTCCAATCAGCCAATTGATTTAAGTATCGCCAGGCAAAGGTGATGATACTGGCATTTTTGTCTGATGATGTTCAAATGAAACAAAGATGAATTTCCCAAGTCATTCTTGCCCAGTTGGCTGGGGCTGTCGAATACACCGACTGCACCTCTGCAGAGGGGTAAGACCCCCCCCTCCCAAAGAGTGTCCTGATAATAACACTAAACAATCTGATGGTGAGGTTCCAGTAATGCTGGAGCTTTGGGGAATTCGGAGTACCCTTTCATTGCCATTGCTCCCAGGTCCACTCTGGCCCGGATGGTAGCACCTGATAAGGGCCCTATCTATGAGTTAAATAGAACTAACGGCATACTTATGCTAAACTGAACTGTTTGACTAAACTGAATAGATTGAAATAGAAATGTTTTTGACAATTAAATCGTACTTACATTAAAACTGCGTGCTTATACTAGACTAAATTATTTGACATGGAACTGTAATTTTGACATTGAAACTGAATTGTCAATTATAGAACTGTTTTGACATTTAACTGTGTGTACACCTGTACTTATACTAAACTGAATTAGCTGAATTAGAATTGCTTGACTAAACTGAATAGCTTGAAATAGAAATGTTTTTCACAATTAAACTGTACTTATATTTAAATTGCATACTTATGCTAAACTGAATTGTTTGAAATAGAACTATTTCCATAAAATGGATTTGGCATTAAATAACCTTCAAAGGTTGATATGCCATAAAACCCAAACAACCAAACAACCAACCAAGTCATTTGTGATATGATGGATTAATCTAAGTCACGTGTGACCAGTTTTCGTATTTACCGCTAGAGTTCTTATGGCTGACCCTTTATTGTCGGTTATACAGACAATCACCAGGTTCAACTGGAAAGGGGAGGTTGCTACAACATTTAGCCGTGAGTTTTTGTTGTTATTAGTGAGCGAGGAAGAGTTGTGACGTGTTTGTGTTTAGTTACTTCCTCGCTAGGTTGTGAAAAATACAAGGAGGTTGAAGAAGTAAGATGCTGATAGTCGAAATGTGTTTTTAAGAATAGTTTTTATTTGCAGCATGGAAAATGTAGTTTGGGTTTGTGCTGCAGGATTCGTGGTGAGTAAGATTGTGAGTAAGGAGACGAAATGGAGTTATGAGAAGTTGAGAATGTTGAGATGGCAGCGTGTGTCGTCGGACGTGCGAAGGATTGTGTTCGCCGTAGTTTAGCGAAAGCCATGTTGCCGTTGGAGGAATTGAACTTTAGAGTCGTCATGACATTTGTATGTCTAGTATTTGGGGAGGAGAGTGTGCGTTGTCTCCATTAAAGTGGCCTGGATGTGGATTGAGAGCTAGGTGCTGAGAGCTTAATTGTGCGTCGAATCGACATAGCCAATTTTGGGGGTGACATAAAGTTGTGCCTGTGCGAGGCATGTTGAATGTATCTAATTTATATTCAACTGGGATTCCTTGCAAGGAATCCATAAATTAGATAGGTTCCCTCATGTGTCCATGCTGCCGCTGCAATTCTAGAGCCGCAGTGAGACGTCTGCACTGGGCGGCGTTGTCTAGCTAAAGAGAATGTGTTAGGCAGCTTATCCAATTTCTGCTGCCCGGGAAAAAGATCCGGGGTGAAGAGGATAGGTCATCCTGATTGGGTGAAATTATGCGTCGAATTAAATTGCGCGCCAAACCTAAATATACCTTCTGCTACAAACATTACAAGAAGTCAGACCGTCCAATGAATTCGTTAGTTCTTGTTTTATAACTGTTTTACTTTGATCTTATGGAACCGATCAACAAACTTAAAATATGGATTTAATAAACTGTCTTGGTCACATCGATACTGCTATATGGGTGCACTACATAGACTCTAACAAAACGGCCGGAAAAGAAGCTAGACGGCAATTACACAAGAATGCTGCGAGCAATCTTGAACAAGTCCTGGCGGCAATACCCCACAAGACACCAACTGTACGGACACCTGCCTCCTATCACGAAAACTATTCAAGTTAGACGAACCAGACATGCAGGACACTGCTGGAGAAGCAGGGACGAGCTCATAAGTGATGTACTCTTATGGACCCCCACACATGGCCGTGCAAAAGCAGGACGACCAGCACGAGCATACATTCAGCAGCTATGTGAGGATATGGGATGTTGTCCTGAAGACCTGCCTAGGGCGATGAACGATAGGGAGAAGTGGTGGGAGAGGGTCAGGGATATCCGTGCTACCAGCACGACATGATGATGATGATGACTTTTTATTACCCGCAATTCTTATATATATATATATATATACATATATATAGAGAGAGAGAGAAAGAAAGAGAGGAGTAGCAGGGCCTCTTGTATAATGGCAGAGCCGTATTGAAAGCAAAACCCTTCTATAAGTTCAAAATCAAAAATGAACAAGGAAGCTCCAGCATCAAAACTTATCTGACTCGTCGGTATCCTTTGGCATGAAAAGTCTTAAAGAAAATACTTTTAAATCTAATCTACTATTTGCATTATCACTTGTTACCTCTAGATGCTTATCAC
>OY757918.1:36169400-36171900 GCA_963585895.1 Sepioteuthis lessoniana | reverse complement strand
CAGATACTGCTTATATATATATATATATATATATATATATATATATATATATTGTCTATATACAAGAATGGGCTAAGAAATTCATATGATGATGATGTTATATGTGCTGCCGAGGAATTTTTGACAAATTAGATCCAACCACAGCAACACTGATGGAAAAAAAATTTGTGCTCTGCAATGGGGATTACATTGAAAAATAAACCTCATTTAGTCACAGTCCATGAGAACATCTTGGTTAGCCTATGAACTATTTTACCAACCCTCCTATATATATGAATAGATAGATAGATTGATCGTTAGATAGACAGATAGAAATTCATTATCCCATTTTACTCTTTTTCTGCCTTTCTGACATTGTTAAGCAAGATATAAAGGAGCAAATTCCCCCCATTGACCATGAGTTTTAATAATGGCTAACAAGTGGTCAGTAAGTACCAACAAAGCACACTGGAAAAATGAGTAATGCCTTTCTTGGTCAATCATTTGGAAAGAGGCCAAATTTAATGCCTTTGATTCTCTGGAAATCTCAGCTCAGCCGAGTTTGGCGCTGAGGCTGTTCTTTTTCCTGATGATCAATGACTAAAGTAAATGGATTATATTGTACAAATTGGGAATTGTTCTTGCTGCAGTTCCCCCCATATTTATTAGTAAAAATGTGTTTTCCTTTTTTTCTGGCCATTTGCTGAGGTTGGTTAGTTGCCTTTAAATGTATTTTAGCTCTGGTTCATTTTATTTCAGCATTTCACTTCTTCTTTGTCTTATTCTATCTGTTATGTTTCTCATACATTTGCATCTCACAAATGGATGCAATATATATATATATATATATATATATATATATATATATATGGTTTGGCTGTTTGGATTTATGGCATATCAACCTTTATAGGTTACTTAATATTGAATTCATTTTTATACGAATAAACAGTTCTATTTCAAACAGTTCAATTTAGCATGAACATACAGTTTAATTGTCAAAAACACTTCTATTTCAGGATATTCAATTTTTGTTGAACAGTTGTAATTCAACTAGTTCAGTTCAGTATAAGTACAGATTTTATTTACACAGTTAAATGTCAAGACAGTTCTATTTCAAACAATTCAGTTTAGCATAAGTATGCAGTTTAAATATCAAAAGAGTTCTATTTCAAATAATTCTGCTTCGTATAAGTACACAGCTTAGTTCTACTTGACCCATAGATAGGACCCTAACAGGTGTTACCACTCTGGAGCAGAGAGGACCTGGGTGCAATGGAAATGAAGGGGTGCTCCACATTCCCAAAGCTCACCATCAGGGTCATATCCAGGACACACTTGTTGGGCAGGGATGGTGCTTACCCCTCTGCAGAGAAGCAGTCTGTGTATTCTACAGCCCCAGTCAACTGGGCAATATATATATATATATATATATATATATATGTATGCATAAGAGAAAATAGAAATGAATCTGATTGTAAGTAAGAATAAAAAAGAAAATACAAGGTAATCAGAGAATGAGTTTATTTAATAAGAAAAAATCTTAACACAGTCAGAATATTCAATTATGATCAAACTCATCAACTAAATACCTTGTTTTTTTCATATTTTTATATTTACACACATACACAGCCACACATATATATATATATATAGGTCTAGCATGTCATGGGGTGGTCTCTTGAGTCATATGCGGTCCCATAATTACAGACAACTGCATGAGAAATGTGTGTGCACGATTAAAAGCCAAGGATCTCACATGACTTTTGGGCAATAGGATGTGTAAAAGCATAGCTAGACTTCTGAGCAACTTGCATGCTCACAAGCGAACACTGTAGAAATGGCCTTCTTCTGTGAAGAAATGGCAATATATATATATATATATATATATATATATATATATATATATATGTATAATATTGGCAAAAAATACTGACAGTATAAAAACTGAAAAAAAATTTTATAGGCATAAATTTTAAGGAAATTTTAATGGCTTAATGGCTTAGACAGACATAGGAAGTGATTATTTTCCTTGATTATTGTTGTTGTGAAAGCTCTCTAATTAAATTCTCAGAAATAACAAAAATAGAAAATTTCTAGGATATTTCTTTTTGATTTTATATCCTAATTTGTGATTAGTTCTTTGCCTAGTAAGCAATTGTCAGAGTTTGAAAATGATAAAATTCTTGTTTGCAATGATTGTGGGCTTTGATTTCCTGATATTGCAAATAAATTGAAATAGCATCATTAATAAATTGATATTTACTTCAGAATAATAATAAAAAAAACAATAGATATAATCAAATTGAAGGTTGTGCCTACAAGAGGGATATATATATATATCCCACTTGTATATATACATATATATATATATAACGTATAAAAAATGTAAACAAACAAACACTGCTGCTGCTGTTGCTACATAATACCTTATAATTCCCTAAGCTGATGTGGTACCCTTGTTGGCCGAGCAATCTGTAACTAAGTCTAACGTAACGTTGGGCAGGTTTTGATCCCAGTTTTG
>OY757918.1:36111900-36166900 GCA_963585895.1 Sepioteuthis lessoniana | reverse complement strand
CCCTTTGGCCATCAACTCTGTGGTATTAACTTCCTTACTCCTCCCACACCTCTCATCATCACTCACAGACTCCCTGCCTTTCTTGAATCTCTTATGCAACTCAAAAACTGATGCTTGATTCATGCAAGATGCCCCAAAAGTAGTCTGAAGCATTCCATACGTTTCTGTGGCATTTTTTTCGAGTTTAAAACAGAATTTTATTGCATATCATTCTTCTAAAGTATCCTCACGTCCAAATTGCATTTTTGAAATTCACCAGCTGTGATAATCAGGTTTAAGTAAAGTGTATTCTAATTGCTGTTGTAGCTGTTCATTTGAAGCTGAAATCATAAAAATTGGTCAGTCATCTCATAAGATGTATAACAATAACATACTGAATTTTCAAGAGTCTATGACTATTTTAAATGCCTGTACAAAACAGTCTGGAAACTTATTGAATGCTTTAAACTTGAAAAACAGAGTAATCTTAAGTAAAGAATTTAATATAGAAGAAAGTCAACATTATATAATTTTTCTTGTTTTTAATAAACCATCATCAGGAGTTAGAAAAGAAGTTATCAAGTATCATTAGATCACTGATGGATGTATAATGAAATGCAAAACAAGGGAGTGGATTATATATACAGAGAGAATGGGATACTAACCATTTTTATCATTAAGGTTTTTCAGACTATTGTCTTCATCTTTATTGTTATTTCCACAACGTTTCGGCCGATATGTCCTCTGGCCTTCTTCAGGTGTTTGTCGAACTCAGGAACCTTCACGGAACTTCGAACTACGTCCTTTATTGAAACCACGGTGGTCGCCTGTTTAATAAAGGTGAAGACAATAGTCCAAAAAACCTTAATGATAAAAATCAACAAGCTTTGTCTCAGAAATTTAGACATACTAACACTTTGTTTTACATCATTGCCTTACATATTCACATAAAACTTTTGAAATATGAACACTGTTTTATTAATCAAATGGTTATATATATATATATATATATATATATATATATATTCTTTTATGATCCGAGGAGGAGGAAATCCAAGGGGTAGGAGTATTCAATTTGAATGCTCAATGCTAACGGCTATTGATGTACAATTAATTTTGGATTAAGAATATATCAACACTCAACATGCAAAGCTAAAAATTTCTTTTATATTAAAAGAAAAAGAATAAAATTACTTATTTTTTGTCATTATGAATTTATTTCAGGTTTAACCATCATCTGTTGTATAATCAAGATTTTTTATTTGGGTTTTCTCAAAGTTGCTTCTGGCAAGAATGGGATTTGAAAAAAATTACTTCAAACATAATATCCAATATTAAATTAAACCAAGATAACATCATTGATCAAATAAATTAAGATACATATAGATTCACAAATAAACTCATTATTAAAAATAAATTAGGTAAACTAAATAGAAAAAAGCATATATTATTTTTAAGGATCATAAACAGAACTTTGAAAATAATAAACAGGCTTGATTAATTAACCCTACAGAAACTGAGATAGGTTTATTATCTAAAAATATAATAGAAAGAATTGTTACCAAAATCTTAAATAATTCAAGATCATATTTACCCTACCCCTCCGCTCGGGCAGGATATGACACAAGGTCAATTTTTTTTTTTAAAGCGGAGTTTAACAGGTTTGAATTCAGAGTTTTCCTTCTCCGAGACTAGTCGCCTCACCAAGGCTGAAGAACCTAGTCTGCCCTACTATTTACCCATAGCTGAAAGGAGAATAATTGGATTCATACCTTTCCCAAGGGTATTAGTGCTATGTGAAATGCAATCAGTCCAGGATTTGAACTAGTGTCGCCGTGTCCAATTCTTGCGATGATAACCATTACACCACAAGCACCTCCTAAACACCATGGGCACCTCCTAAGATATATGTTGTCGAAGAACACATTAGATACTATTAAATGGTTTAAGTACCCTGCAATATCTAAAGGATTATTATAATTAAAAAGCATCAGTTTTGCTAGGAATTATGGACTGTTTTGACTCTTAAACTGTGTACTTACCCTAAACTAAATTGTTTGAAATGGAACTGTTTTTGTATGCGCAACTGAATTGTTTGAAATACAATTGTTTTGACATTTAACTGCAAATAAACTAAAAAAAAAAAACTATTCTTATGTTAGATTGGATTAGTGTTCACTAATGGCCCTGGAGACCGAGGTTCAATTTCAGGTCAAGTCATACCAAAGACTCAAAAAATGGTACTTGATGCCTACTTGTTTAACATTCAGTATTATAAGGTACAGATCAAGCGCCCCCCAACACACACACACCTTGGTGTAGTAGCTATTGAAAAGGGAGCCTTCGGGTCACCCTCGACTACAGTCGCCAACTTTACTTTACTAAATATATAAAAATGGATTTGGCATTAAATAACTTACAATAGTTGATGTGCCATAAAATCAAACCAAACCAAACCAAATTGTGCAGACACTGGTTGTAGTCTAGAGGACCTGCTGAAAATGATGGATGGTTGAGACAGATTGCAAGAGAGAGTCAGGAAAGTTAGTGCTGCAGTATAACTTGCTGATGATGAGGATATATATATATATATATATGTGTGTGTGTGTGACAAAATCATTCAATGTAGTATGTACTAAGCTTAAGTGATAGAAAATATTTTTTTCATTTTTTATACTTTGAATCATATTTTAGGATATAAAATAATTTTCTAAACTTATTTAATATATTAAAAATAAAAGTGAAACATTTCTGAGGTTATAATCTTAACTTACCGCAAAGAACAATCTGCAGGATATCTTAACTAATCTAGAAATTATCTCTATGCTTTTTAAGCATGTTTTACAATGAAAATAGAATTCAGCCCGGTCAGCTTTTTATCCCTCTGCATCTCTGCAGAGGGATAAAAAAAAATCATCAACGAGTGTCCTGATAGGACTCTGGCCTGGAGTGGTAGCATCTGATTGGGTCAAATAGAACTGTTTGACATTTAAACTGAGTGCAAACAAATGACTTATGCTAAATTGAATGGTTTAAAATAGAACTGATTGATCACTTAACTGTATATAAACAAAAGACTGATGTTTGATTGAATTGTTAGTGATACATAGCAATACTTAGAATCACTTAACTGCAAATGAATGAGAAATTTTGAATAAAATAATTTGTGTTAGATAGCAATACTTGTAACCACCTCACTGTCTGCAAACAGCTGATTACTACTGAATAGAATCTATGGGTCAAATAGAACTGTTTGACTTTTAGACTGAGTGCAAACATATGATTTACACAAAACTAAATTGTTTGTGATCTTTTAACTGTTTGTAAGCAAATGACTGTTATTTAATTGAATTGTTTGTAGTATACAGTAATAGTAAAGTAAAGTTGGCGACCGTAGTCAAGGGCAACCCAAAAGCTCCCTTTTCCATAGCTACTACACCAAGGTATAGGGAAGGGCACCACTCCTTTCCCTGGATTGCTCCACTTTACCCTTGATACGTACCTTATACTGTTGTGTGTTAAGCAAAGGGGTATCAAATACCATTTTGAAAGTCTTTGGTATGACCCGGCCTGGGATTGAACCCAGGTCTCCCAGACCATTAGCGAACACTCTACCCACTAGGCCAATTGGAACTATTTAACTGTGCATAAATGAATGAGTAATGTTGAACAGAATAATTAATGTTAAAAAGCAATACTTGTGACCCCTTTACTGTCAGCAAACAAATGATTACGATTGAATTGAATTATAAATAGCAGAGAGCAACAATTGTGGCCTATCAGTTAGAGTGTTCACCAATGGCCCGGGAGACTTGGGTTCAATCCCAGATCGAGTCATACCAAAAACTCAAAAAATGGTACTTGATGCCTTATTGCTTAACAATCAAGGGTAAAGTGGAGCAATTTGGGGAAAGGAGTAGCGCCCTCCCCTACACCTTGGTGTGGTAGCTATCGAAAAGGGAGCCTTCAGGTGACCCTCGACTATTGTTGCCAACTTTACTTTACTAAGAATGTAGAAACAATATCAATACTAGTGTACAAACTTTAAAATGAAATTGCTGCTGAACTAATCCCTTACATATGTATATCTATTCAAATGTGCCCAAAGAATTGACTGATGTTAAATTGTTACTATTATTCAGCAATACTTGAAATTATTTAACTTTGTGCAAATGAATGATCAAAAAAGGAGCAGTGCACACTTACTGCAGGTACATTCATGACAAATAAGGTCATTAGGGGACTGGTAGGTATGGTTGTAGCTGCTGCAGCAGAAGGTTTGATCAGGGTTTGATGGCATAGTTTTGCTGTCCTTCCACCAGTACCTTTTATTCTTATGGATGGCCCTGCAGGTGTTTTTAAAAGGGAAGACAACATGGTTGTTCTCTAATCAGGTGGACTATTGGCAATGATTGATGTGACAAGTAACAAGGGATTTTTTCAAGCAGTTCTTGTATTGCTTCCTTGATGCCTGTTTATCAAAATGGCCAATGGAGAGTAATACACACACATACACACACACACACACACACACATATATATATATATATATATATATATATATAAAAGGTATTTTTTAATCCAGTAAATCCAGAGTAGGGAACAATTCCATCAGGATAAATAAACTATTCAAATTTCGAATATTTAAATATTCCTGTTAAAGAGCTCAATGTAAATAGATTCACAGAGCAAATAATATTGTTACAAGAAAAAAAAACAATATTAGGTAACATTAGGATAATAAATTTATTTCCATCCTGTTAAGAGTATTGATATCAATCAAAAACTCCAAAAGAATTTTAACAGGACTTCATCAAATCCAACAAGAAAAAAAAAAAAATATATATATATATATATATATGTGTGTGTGTGTGAGTGTGTGTGTGTGTGTCAATTTTTCAAAATTTTTATGCATAACAAAGGAAACATTACATGCAACAAAACATTTTTATAGGTTCATCTTTTTTTGATCCATAGTTTATAATGTCCAACTTTTCTTCTTAATTATGGGGAGAGTTTTCTTTCTTTGAGCCATGCAAATCCAGCAAATAGATTTACATAAAAGAGGAAGAACAACTGGAATTAATATTCTCCCAGTTCAATTGCTGGTGAAAAATTACGTTACCAAACAATTATTGATCTGTTTTCTCTTTAAATTGGCTTCATTGTAACAATTATTGAGAAGAGATTCCTGACTCTTCTGACAGACCCAACAGGTTCATTGATGAAGTTAGAAGTGTTTAATGTTCATAAAATTACACCAGACTGCACAAAAAAAATCAGCTCAATTTCAATCAGCAACATGCCTCTACTTCCCTAAAAAAAAAAAAACACCCTGAAATGAGCAGCTCTCATTGTGGCATCTCCAATTCCTTCTCAATCATGTCTCTACTTCATGCCTTGATAATTTTTTTTTCTCTTGGAATTTTTATCGACTTTTTTTTACATTCATTTCCTCTCCTTTTGCCATATTTGTTTCCTAAAATCCGTTCACGTACATATTAACTACATTTTACCTTGCTTTCTCTCCTTAACTCTAAATACTACAGTAGCTCCACATTTAAAAAACAAAAAAAAACCTTGTTGTATTTCCAGCCTCTCCCTCCTACTTTCCACCCATCATACAATCCTTCTGTAGTTTTGTTCACCCCCTACCTTTTCGATGCTCATTTCTGGAAACTTCCTGATCTTAATGTTCTCCATTCTTTTTCCACTATATCACTTCTGCTGGTTCCTATTTCATTCTTTCTTTCTCTCTTTTTTTTCCTTTTATTGCTTTTTCTTTTCTTCTTCTCAAATTCTCTCTCTCTCTCTCTCTCTCTCACTCTCTCTTCTTCCTCTTTTTTCTCTTCTTCCTGAGTGTCTGTCATCTTCCATATCTTACTTTCTTCTTTCTTCTCACTCACTTTTTTATTTTCCAACTCTTCCTCCTCCTACTTCTTTCTTTCACTCACTAACAAATTATTTCCCCCCCCTCTCTCTCTCTCTCTGTTTTCCTTTTTGCAATTTTCTTTTTCTTTCAGTCAACCTTTTATGTCTACTCTCTCTCTCTCTCTTTCACTGTCTTCTTCCTCTCTTTCTCACTGACTTTCCTTTTTTCCACCTCGTTTTTGTCCCTGTTTCTTAAATTCACACACTGATTCTCTCTCTCTATCTATTTCCCAATTTTCTTTTTCTCTTTCTCTCATTCTACCTTTTGTGTATTCTCTCTCTTTTTTGTTTTTCTTTCTTTTTATTCTTTCTTGTTTTCCTCCTCTTTTCTCCCTCCTTTCCCAGTTTTCTCTGATTCTTTCTCTCCTCTTCTTCTCCTTTCCTTTTCATACCCTTCTTCTTCTTCTTCTTCTTCTTCTTCTTCTTCTTCTTCTTCTTCTTCTTCTTCTTCTTCTTCTTCTTCTTCTTCTTCTTCTTCATTAGTTTTACTTCCCCTCTTTTTCACTCACTCTCTTTTTCTCTCTTTTTTTTTTAGTTTTTTCTCCCCATCTTTTCTCTCCTTTCGACATTTTCTTATTCTCTCATTTTCATTCCACTCTTACTTTATTCTTTGGCCCCACTGTCTCTCTCTTAATTTTTTTCCATTTTCTCTTCCTTCTTTCTCTCCTACTCTTTTACATGCTCTTCTTCTTCTTCTTCTTCTTCTTCTTCTTCTTCTTCTTCTTCTTCATGACCCTGGAATGAGCTAGCTATTGACAATGGCTGAAGATTGGTTCTGATCAATATCTTTATCTTTGTTCCTCGGAACATGTTTTAGCTTGTCTTCTCACAATCTTTAATTCAGACAACATTCACGTAAGTGAATAAAGTAGGCTGTCTGTTGTTAAATGACTGTCTGAAAGCTTGTCTCAAAGATCAATTTACAAGTATAGTGAGCTAAATCCTCAATATGTGCTCATAAATGAGACCTTGTGCCAGACTAGGCCAAACTTGATAAGAAATAAGAAAGGGAAGAAGACAGAGAAGTGAAAGAGAAAGAGCAGAAACAGGAAGAGAAAATAGAGAAGAAGAGAAAGATAATGAAAAAGAACAAAAAGAGAGGAAAGGAAGGAGGGGAGAAGAAATTACTGGCTGGAAAAAAATGAGAAGAAAGAAAGATGAGAAATAGTCAGAGGAGAAGGAAAAGGAAAGTATGAGATGAGAGAGAGAGAGTGAAAGAAGAAGAAGAAGAAGAAGAAGAAGAAGAAGAAGAAGAAGAAGAAGAAGAAGAAGAAGAAGAAGAAGAAGAAGAAGAGAGATCATGCTTTAAAAGCGAGAAAAAAGAAAGATGAGAAATCGTCAGAGAAGGAAATGGAAAGTATGAGAAGAGAGTGAGTGAGAGAGATAGAGAGAGAGAAGAAGAAGAAGAAGAAGAAGAAGAAGAAGAAGAAGAAGAAGAAGAAGAAGAAGAATAGAGATAAAGTTTTAAAAATGAGAAAGAGGAATAGAGGAGAAAGAAAAAGAGTAAATTCAAAATTGAAAAGAATGAGAAAGAGAAGAAAAAGAGAAAAAGGAAAAGAAGACAGAATAAAAACGGAAAAGAAAAAAAGGAAGAGAAAAGTAAATGAAAAGACGGATAGAGAGTGAAAAGGAGAAAACATAAGAGAAGAATAAGAAGGAAAGAATTAGTTAACCATATGCGTGACTGAAATAAAATTTACTGCTCAAATTCCTTCTTCAAAGTGTTGGTTGGATAATCGTTAGTTGGATAAGGCAAATTGTGCTTCGTTTCGCTTAACCAATTCATCACTTGTTAAAATCTCCCACTTCTTACTCTATAGATCTTTTTATAATCCCACTGGCATGTCATATTTCATGACTTCTTGTGCAGATTCACTGAGTTATAAAAGGTTCAGTTATGGCTTGTCTTTCTAGATGAGGCTTAGAACTTTTTGAACATCCTAATATTTCTGGCTTGTGCCATGACTAACCTAAATTTTGTAAATGACTAGATAAAAGAGATCAGATAGTGTGTGTATGTGTGTGTATGTGTATGCATGTGTGTACGTCTCTGTGTGTGCGTGTGTGTGTGTTTGCATCTGTGTGTATGTGTATGTGTGAGTGTGTGAGTGTTCTGGATATGACACTACACAATCTGATGGTGAGGTTCCAGTAATGCTGGAACTTTGGGGAATGCCAAATATCCCTTTATTGCCACAGCTCCCAGGTCTGCTCTGGCCCGGCGCGGTAGCACCTGATAAGGCCATATATGTAGGTAAAATAGAACTAAACTGTGAACTTTTTGAAAGAGGTTTGATTTGGTTTGGTTTGGTTTGGTTTGGTAGGGTTTAGTTTGGTTTGGTTTTATAGCATACCAACTATTATAGGTTATTTAATGCCAAATCCTCTTCTTGCATGTATTAAATATATATAGTTTGATTAGGTTGGGATTTATGATATATCGACCCTTGTTGGTTATTTAATGCTAAATCCTCTTTATACATTGTTGTACTCCCTCCATAAATACACATCAATGGAGCATTGACCGGAGTTCATCAGAGTTGATCCAGACCCACATGACACAATCACGTGTAATACCACTTGCATAGTGGACAATAGTCACAACTCAACTGGACTCTCAGCTAACTACTGTGTAACCCAGTTTACTTGTACCTTTTTTCTGTTACTTGAATATATGTTTTTCGATCTAACTTTTTATGTTCCCCATGTCTTTCTTTTGCCAGCATCGCAACATACGTATATGTCAAATATATATGATTTAGTTTGTTTGGGTTTTATGGCATATCAACCATTGTAGGTTATTCAATGTCAAATCCTCTTTATACATAAATATTAAATATATGGTTTGGTTTGTTTTGGTTTGTTTTGGTTTCATGGCATATCAACCATTGTTGGTTATTTTATGCAAAATCCTTTTTATACATATATATAATTTGTAAACACATAGTTTGTGGTTAACCTTTTTAAAAGAACCAGAACTAATTCGTTTACATACAGTTAAATGGTCATATATATGTTTTTTAAGTCAGAAGTTTATTGGTAATCTTATTTTTAATGAGTCAGAGCTAATTTGTTTTCACATGAGAATTACTATTGCTTGAACACAGTTAAACGGTTCCAAATATTCTAGCAGGAATAGTTCTAGTTAGTGTTAGTCATTTGTTTGCACTCACTAAAATGGTTTCAAGTATTGCGATCTACTATAAATTGTTTTATTTGCACACAGTTAAATGGTTTCAAGCATTGCTATGTATTACTAATAATTCAATTACGGTACACAGCTGAAGAGTTTCAAGTATTGCTAATCAACACTAGTAACTCTGTTCAACATTATTTGTTCATTAATAACTTACACAGTTAACTTGTTCCAAATATCACTATGTATCTCTTACAATTCAATTAAACATAAGCCATTTGTTTAAACACAGTTAAATGATAAAACAGTTTTATTTCTAACGATTCAATTTAATATAAGTAAGCAGGTGTCCTGATGGTAAGGATCCAGTTCTGTAGCTTTGAGGAGCATGGATTCATATTTTCATTACTATCACTCTCAGATCTGCTCAGACCCAAAGTGGTAGCACCTGTTAGGGTCCCATTGACAACTTAAATAGATCTGTTTAAAGATGATTAATATTGGACTGGAATACTTGATACAATACTAGGGTTGTTTAAAAGGCTTTAAATCTCACCCAGAAAGCAGAGCCAGAGAGAAACTTTTTATATTGAGCAAGCACACTACCACTTCTCATAAAACTTGAACAACTAATTCAGATTTCAGTCTTAATTTCTGTGCTGGTGAGGTTCATAGAAGAGCAGGAGAGGTGTGATAAACCTAAAATCTGTTCCCCAGTCAGCTAGGGTTGTAGAATACACCGACTGCAACTCTGCAGAGGGGTAAGACTCTCCCCCCACAACAAATGTCCAGTATGTGACACTAAACAATCTGATGGTGAGGTTCCAGTGATGCTGGAGCTTTGGGTCAAGCGGAGCACCTCTTCACTGCCATTATTCCCAGGTCTACTCTGGCCCAGAGTGGTAGCACCTGATAGGACCCTATCTATAGGTCAAATAGAACTAAAGTGAATACTTATGCCAAACTGAATTGTTTGAATTAGAACTATTTGATTAAACTGAATAGCTTGAAATAGACACGTTTTTGACAAATAAACTATGTACTTACTTTTAAACTGCATACATATCCTAAACTGAATTGTTTGAAATGAAACTGTTTTTGACATTCAAACTGTACTTATGCTAAATGGAATTATTTAAAATAGAACTGTTTTGACATTTAACTGAGTAAACAAAATAAATACTTATACTAACTGAATTGATTGAATTAGAATTGTTTGGCTAAACTGAATGGCTTGAAATAGAAATGTTTTTGACAATTAAACCATGTACTCATGCTAAACTGAATTGTTTGAAAGAGAAGAGATTATTTGTATAAAAATGGATTTGGCAGGGTTGATAAGCCATAAACCAAACCAACCAACCAACCAACCAACCAACCTAAAATCTGGGTGAGGCTTAGAACTTTTTGAATGACCCTCATATAACTCTAAATTATTTGTATGAAGAATAGTTACTTGAAGGTATAATTATTTTCTTTGAATTATTATTAATAGTTACTTGCAACCTTATAACTGTGTGCAAAAAATAATTATTAGATAGGAAGAATTACTCTAAACCATATCATTATTCATATTAGATAGGAATACTTGAACCTATACAACTGTGTGCAAAAACTCTTATGAAGCAACTACCCCAGAAATGTAAGTAGAAATGTTCAATTAACTTCTAGATATAAGTAAAAAAGTAAAGTAAAATTGGTGACCGTAGTCGAGGGCGACCAGAAGGCTCCCTTTTCAATAGCTACTACACCGAGGTGTAATGGAAGGCACTATTCCTTTCCCTGGATTGCTCTACTTTACCCTTAAAACGTACCTTATATTGCTGAGTGTTAAGCAAGGAGATATCAAGTACCATTTTTAAAGTCTTTGGTATGACCCGACCTGGGATTGAACCTAGGTCTCCCGGACTATTGGCAAACACTATACCCACTAGGCTAATGAACCAGTGTAAGCTTACTTCTAGATATAGAATGATCCTAAACAGGTTGAGATACTGTTAAAATCTATAAATCAATAAAATAAACTGAAAATCAAGAGTAAAATTTGATTGGTTGATTGGTTGGTTGGTTGGTTGGTTTTTATGGCATATTAACAAGTGTTGGCTATTAAATGCCAAATTCTGTTTAGATATATATTAATATGTATATAATTTGTAAACACCTTTTAGATAACATTCTTAAATGAGCCAGAGCTCTTTTTTGCCCACAGTCAAATGGTTTCAAGTATTGCTATATAAACAGTCACAATTTAACATCAATTATTTGTTTGCACACAGTTTGTTCTATTTGACCCATTGATAGGACCCTATCAGTTGCTTCCACTCTGGGGTCAGAGTGAACCTGGGAGAAAAGATGATGAACGGGTACTTCCAAAATCTCCTAGACTGAAGCCTCACCATCAGATTGTATAATGTCATATCTAGGAAACTGTCACGGGTGGGGTACACCTCTGCAAAGATACAGTTAGCGTATTCTATAGCCCCAGCCGATTGGGCTGGTAAGATTTAAGGATGAGGAGGTCATTAGAATATGACAGTACAGATTCCCGTCATAACTAAAGAATAGTTTCAGTCATCCTTTGATCAATGGGAAACTCACAGGAATAAATGTGTTGAATACCAAGGGAAGTATTTTAAAGAAAATCAATGTTTCATTTATTATTCATTTCTGCCTTGGTCAATACAGCTACAGCTTTAGTACTTTTTTTTAACACACCTCACATGTTACAATACAACTTAAAGTCACAACAGCTGCTTCATTATCCCTCCCATTCAAATGTTTTCTATCTCTCATCACTCATTCCTTTTCAATAACTTAATTCCCCTCAACATCTTCCTCCTTCAGTCCATCTTTTCTCCCCAACAATCAAAATGCATTTTTCTGTTTTCTTATTGATCACATATTTTCTCCATTTTCTCTTTCTTTTCTTCTCTCTTACTTTTTTTTTTATCTCCTTCCCCAATTTAACTGTCTCTTTCTTTAACCTTCTTCCACCTCCTCTTTATCCTTTTCTTGCCAAACACATTCTCTAGTTTGTCTTTTTTTTTTCTTTTTTTTCCTCTTCTCTCACTAAGTTTTTTGATCTTTTTATTGGCCTTTTTTTTTGCATTTGTTTTCCTTAAATAAATCTTTCACTTTTTTTTCTTGTTTTTCTTTCACTGTCCCTATTTAACTAATCATTTCTTTTTTATCTCTTTCATTTTTTCTCCCCTTTTTCTTTCCCTTTCTCTTTCATTTTCATTCTTTTTTTTTTTCATTTTCATCTTTCTTCTTTACGTTTCTTCTTAATTTTTTCTTTTCTTTTCCTCCTCTTTTTCTCCTTTTACTTTTGTTTCCCTCTCTTTTTCTTCTTTTTCTTCACACCTACTTGCTCTTTTCTTTCTTTTTTCCTCTCTTTTTCCTCCTTTTCTATCTTCTTTATTTCCTCTTTCTCTTTGATTGTCTTCTCTTATCATTTTTTCATTTATCGTTCATTTTCTCTTTCTTTTTCTTTCATTTTCTAATTTCTTTTTCTTTCTTTGTTCACTTTCATTTTCTCTTTCCAGTTTCTTTTTCATTTTCTGTCTTTTGTCTTTCTTTTTCCCTCTTTTTTTCCTTTTTCTCTTTTATTTTTTTTTCTCTCTTTTCTTTCCTTTTCCTTTTTCTAGATCATTTTCTCTTTTGTCTTTTCCTTTTTTTGCTGTCTTTCTTTTTCTCTTACTTTTCTTCCTTCTTTCTTTCTTTTTCTCTGTTATTTTCTCTCTCTCTTCAATTCATTTTCATTTTCTCCAAACCAAATTCCTCTCTCTGTCTCTCTGTCTCTGTCTCTGTCTCTCTCTTTCTCTCCCTTCGTTTTTTTCCTCACTAAATAAAACCTACTCTCTCTTTTCTTTTCACTCAGCTCTATCTCTCAATCTCCCCCTCCCTCTCTCTCTCTCACTCTCATCTTTACACTCAATACATACTCTTCTCTACTAAAGGGCTTTTGGCAATCTATACTTACACTTTTCTTCGCCCCCTCATTTCACTCAATTAATCTCAACTCCAGCCCCACCCATTCACTGCTAAAATGTTTTTCCTGCTCATTTCTCATTTGTGATGGATCATTAATCTGGCTTGTTCTGAATCAATACTAACTTCCCTCCATTTTCCCCGGCTATAAAAAAACTCCATTTATTTCCTTGTTTTAATTTGTACAGCACTTGCCCCCTCCCACACATCCACTAACCTTGCAATAACACCAACGATTTACAAGCCCCCTTCCCATTGCCACCAATATTGACACACAACTTTTCTGAACCTATCCACTTTGGCAGGTGATCATCAAAAAACATCTTTTATTTACGTACTTATTTATCGTATTGGTGATGGTTGTAGTCGGCACTTTGGTCGGTCACCGTACACTACAATAGCCACCATTTTTTTTCTGGGTAGTAATGTGCGACTACGCTTTCCTGCAATAATCAAATCAATTCTAACCATGGAAACCCATTTCTGTGTCAGAAAAACCAATAATGGCTGCAGGGCAAGTATAAAACTGTATTGCTGTGTTGTCATGACAACAGGTACATTACTCAACAAACAACTGGACTTACCAATCAGAAAATGTGTTATCCAACACTAAAACTGACCAATCAGATCAAAGAGATATTCTTGGATAGGAGTTACGAAATATTCAGAGTGACCAATTAGAAAAAGCAGAGAAATAATAACATTATCATTCGTTCTGAGAATTTATTTGTTTTAAACATTCAAATAAATCAATTTTGTTATTATTTAATTATTCTACAGAGTGGCTCGGCATTGCTATGATCCTATTTAAAAATATAGTTACAGTTTTTATTCTCTCTCTTTGACCCTTCCAAATAAAGAGAAATTAAACGAATCATAAGGTTTGAAAATATCTCATTGGGTGCCCCTTTCATATGGCCTTGTGCCACATCTAAGCAAAAAAAGCTTAGTAAATTTCCATAAGGTTTGAAAATATTTTCAGATCAATGTTTATATTTTATCCACGAACCAAAAAATAATAAGGAATAATCAAATATATATATATATATATATATATATATTGACAAATGAAAAAAATTTAAATCAATTAAATAGACCCTATATCGTTTTTATTGCGCAGAGTTTGCGATTGAATCATTATAGGTTAAAATTATCTTAAAATCTGTCGAGTGGCTTGGTATTGCCTTATTAAAATTTTTTTTTTTGCTTTGGTAGAGGCACGATCATAGCACGTCGCGATCAAGGAGGCGGCTTGGCTCTTCCAGAGTCATGCCGGGCTTTCTGTCGGAGCCGATATGATGCAAAAATAACCCGAAATCAGCAATGAAGACAGTTGCATCACTGAAGACCTCCTTGATGCATCTAGGATGTATGATTGAAATGCTATGATGCTATTTAAAAATAAAGCTTGATTTTTTTTATATATGAAATTCTGCTCTTTTCAAAACAGACAAAAACAGATTACCAGGATTGAATACATTGTAATTTCGATGTTTATATTTTCCTCGTAGCAAATAAAAATAAGGAATAATTTAATATATATTCAATATTCGTCATGGAAATAAAAAAACGTCTTAGAACAAATTAAGAGAAGTCATATTATCTTTATAGAGAGGCACGCTTAATATAACGCCTATTGTCATAGGACATTACACCACTGGAACTGAGATTTGATGAAAGAAAATAGTTTCCAGCTGGCAAAGGAAAGAAGCAGAAAATACCCCGCACAAACTATTACGGACTAGGACTATGCCAATGATACAGCGATTCTAGCAAATACACCCACCCAAGCCGAATTCCAGCTACATAGTCTGGAACGAGCAGCATGTGGCATAGGCCTCCATGTTAGCTCAGACAAGACAAAAAACAAATACTTTAATCAAAGAAGCGACATTTCCACACAAAAGCGTGGGCCTTTGAAACTAGTGGACAAGTTCAACTACCTCGGAAACATCGTCTCATCAACCGAAAATGACATCAATACCCGACTAGCAAAGGCATAGACAACTATCAATTGGCTATCGGTCATATGGAAGTCAGACCTGCCCGATAAAATAAAGCGTAGTTTTTACCAAGCAGCTGTCATGTCAATACTGCTATATGGATGCAGCACATGGACGCTAACTAAACGTATGGAATAAAAACATGACAGCAATTACACAAGAATGCTGCGAGCTGTATTGAACAAGTCCTCGAGAGAACGCCCTACAAAGTAGCAGCTGTACGGCCACCTACCACCCATTACGAAAATTATCTAAGTTAGACGAACCAGACATGCAGGACACTGCTGCAGAAGTAAGGACGAACTCATTAGCGATATACTCCCGTGGACATCTTCACATGGATGAGAAAAGGTAGGACGACCAGCAAGAACCTAAATAAAACAGCTCTGTGCCGATACAGGATGTGGCCAGGAAGACCTTCTGGGAGCGACGAATGATAGAGACGGGTGGCGTGAGAGGGTCAGGGAGATCCTGGCTAGTAGTGTGACATGATGATATATATATGTACACACACACACACGCTCATACAATGACTCACACATGTGTATACATATGAAATGTATTAGTGGTATGACTCAGTGTTAATAAGTGAAATATAATTCTAAGTTTTTATATATAATATTCTTAAAGAATATTATTTACTAAATGAGGGAATTATGTTGATAAATTGAGAAATTGATATTTCAAATCATCATCATCATGTCGTGCGGCTAGCACGGACACTCCTGACCTTCTCTCTCCATGTCTCCCTATCGTTCATCGCCTCTGGCAGGTCTTCAGGGTTACATTCCGTATCATCACATAGCTGCTGTATGAATGTTCGAGATGGTCGTCCTGCTTTTGATTGGCCATATGCGGTGGTCCACAGGAGTACATCACTTACGAGCTCGTCCTTGCTTCTCCAGCAGTGTCCTACATGTCTGGTTCGTCTAGTTTGGATAGTTTTCGTGATAGGTGGTAGGTGACCGTATAGTTGGTTTCTTGTGGGGTGTTGCTGCCAGGACTTGTTCAATATTGCTCTCAACATTCTTGTATAATTGCCGTCTAGCTTCTTCTCCAGCCGTTTAGTCATATTTTTTTTTACATCAGATTATGTATTTAGTGATTTACATACGTGCTGTTCGTTCCCGGTAAGTCCACCAGTTAACTCAGGGCACAGACGTTGGCTGTGGTCTGCCGAACGCTATTTAGTGTCACAGATATCATCAACTCCCAAGCGGAACAACATTTTAAAGCCACTTGGCGAGTTATAGGTGAAGTATTGAGAGTCACACAGGTAACTAGCTGACTTTTCCCCCTCAAATACAAGGTCTTCGACAAATACAATTCTTCACAATAAAAAAGGACTCTGAACTGCCGTGTTTGAGTTAACAAGATTCATAACAATATTCTTTTATTGAATAAAAGAAAGAAACGAAGAAAAAAAAAAACAATTCAGGTAAAAGTCAGGAGCGAGAAAGTCTTTCTGTATCTAGGAGGAGACTCCACTAAAATATCCGTATCCCGGACTCAGCCCCTCATAAAGTATCTGTTAAGGCGGAAGGTAAGAATGTAGTTCGACAACGGTAGGCACGGTCCGCTTTCCTCCAGACTATGGGATTTAATGGCAGAGTACGTGCTCCAAATCTCAAGTATGACGTTTCAGTATGAATGCAGGAGAATAAAGTTGAATATACTTAAAGTATATGTTCATTTACTTGGAGTTTTACGGAATTTATTCTCTTCGCTTTTTTCTTTCGTTATTGAGTTTCCATATCACGTTGGTAGAAGGATACACGTCTTATTTCAGATAAGACCAAGATTAATTATTGTTCCTTTCCTCGTGGACAAGTATTTTCTTTCGGTATTCGTTTAACGAGGCTTACCATTCCTCGGATTGCTGAGTTCATTCAAAGGAGAAGTTTTTTCTTTTCTCTCATGGTTCTCTGCGCGGCATTATTTTGGAATTTGGATTTCTTTCATATCTCAAATTATGTTCTTTGCTTTTCAACGAACAAACGCAACTCCTTATGCGTCTTCATCCTTTGAGGAATACACGGAAATACATTATGTGTCCTCTCCCTTTGACGACTACCTGGCTACTCATTATGCGTCTTCACCTCGTGATGAATGAATGGCAACTAACTTATTTTCGAAGTTTGAAAAATTACCACGTGTTGATTTTTTTTTTTTTTTTGGCTGTTTCTTCCTCAGTACCAAACATGGTCGAGGGGTCTGCCTCTCCGCTGACATATATATGGCTAATAGAGAGTGAGGTCCTCCCATGCCTATCTCACCTTGTAATAATAGAGAGGGGTGAAGGAGAGACGGCCTCTCTTTCCATTATTCTGCTTACTACAATCGTCCGCTGATTCTTGCTTGCAACCATAGTCGGTCACCGTCCTCCTTCCCCCACAACTCGGCAAAAGTATTAGGGTGTCATATTTCCTCGTCACAATATATATATATATATATAATACTGCATTCTTCCACAAAAGTAATTTGAAACATCCTTCCACAACATTCTTCATTTGAAGCCGCTCTGTCCTTTCCTTTGCGAGGGTCATTAGCTCTCACTGCCACTCGCCAGATCTCATGGCTTCTTGTCCTGCATTATGAAGAATATCTATCAAGCAAGTTTGTATAATGGGGGCTTGTTTATGCAGGGTAGCTTTTAGACCCTATTAAAGAAATCTCGAGGGATTTTTGTGCATGCATCTCTCTCTCTCTCTCTCTCTCTCTCTATATATATATATATATATATATAAAGTAAAGTTAGCGACCATAGTCGAGGGTGACCCGAAGGCTCCCTTTTCAAATAGCTACTACACCAAGGTGTAGGGGAGGGCGCTACTCCATTCCCAGGATTGCTCCACTTTACCCTTGAACCGTACCTTATAATGCTGAGTGTTAAGCAAGGTGGTATCAAGTACCATTTTTAAAGTCTTTGGTATGACTCGACCTGGGATTGAACCCAGGTCTCCCGGGCCATTGGCGAACACTCTAACCGCACACACACACAAAGATATAAAGGGGTTCTTTCAGCAAAATGTATTAGGAATATACTTTGATCCGACTTAAATTTGCTGGGTCATATCTAAAAAAACATATGAATTTTTGTACAGACTATATTTGTATATGCGCTTTTATATTGCTATATTCATTTGTGTATAGGCATCTGCACTGAAGATGTGTATCTGCTTGCCTGTCGGTCTGTTTGTCTGTATCTCGCTAAACACACACACACACACACACACACACATACACACACACATATATATGTGTATATATATATTCACACACAGAGTTCCTTGTACAGAATCCCTAGCAGTACGCTACTCTTGCCGATTATCATAGATACACGATCATATATATATATATATATATATATATATATATATATATATTGTCCACTCTAAATGGTGCCTCTCTGAAACTAGTGGACAAATTCACCAAACTTGGAAGCAACGTCTCACCAACTGACAAGGATATCAATGTGTGACTAACGTAGGCATCATCTTCTTTCGATTGGTTATCGATAATATGGATGACAGACCTATCCGATAAAATAAACCGTAATTTTCCCCAAGCAGTGGTCGTGTCAATATTACTAAATGGATGCACCACATAGACGCGGACAAAGCGTATTGAGAAAAGGCTCAGTGGGAATTGCACAAGAATGCTACGAGCTGTATTGAACAAATCCTGGAAGCAACAACCACAAATCAGCAGCTGTACGGCCACGCACCTCTCATCTCAAAAACCATGCAAATAAGACGAACAAGACACGCGGGACACTGCTGGAGATCTAAGGAAGAACTCATAAGCAACATACTCCGATGGACCGCTTCACACGGAGGAGTAAGTGTTGGACTATCAACTAAAACTTATCTACAACAGCTCTGTTCTGACACAGGATGTAGTCTAGATCTGCCGGAAGCGATGAATGATACAGACAAATGGTGAGAGAAAGAGATAGAGAACCAGGGAAATTCGTGCTACCAACATGACATGGGGATGATATATATATATATATATATGGGGATAATGATGATATTTATTACATTTTGTTTCCTTTTTTGCTTTTCTTTTCCTTAAATAGATCTTTATTTTCATTTTTTTCCTCTTAGATTTTCTACTTCTTTTCTTTCATATTCTCTTTCATTCTCTCTCTCTCCCTCCCTCCCTCTCTCTCTGTCTCTTTCCTTTTCCTTCTCTTTTCTTTCTTTTTGTCTTTCCTTTTCTCTTTTATTTGCCCTCTTTTTTTCGTTTTTCTCTTCTTCCATTATATATATATATATATATATATATATATATATGTACACCTTGATACTGTATTCCAAATGCACAATGTACATTCATGCATAACTTTGTCATATTTTATCTCTAAATATGTTGAATTGATACCTCAAATGTGCATTTTAATTTGAATTGATATTGAAACTTTTTCTTTCTTCTTTCATTTTTTTTTCCATTTTGCAACCCTTGGAACAAATAGTCAAGCAGTACCTGGCTACCTTGATGTTCAGTTACTATGACAATGACCTGGACAACTTCCTGGAAGAAGTAGAACTTTGGCGCATTGAACAAAAAGAGAACTTTGAAAAACTCTCGGAGAAATGCACTCTCCTGAACATGATCAACTACGAGGATTCTGGGGATAAGGATGGCAAGATTTCTTTCAAGGAATTTGTGTCAGCCTTCAGTAAGTATTTATTTTCTTTGTTTCAAACATTTTAGCACTCACAACAAGTGCTTTGAAACATTCCTTGAAGACAATGGCCAATTCTTTTCTAGCTTTCATTTTTACATTATTTTTTTCTCCCTCATTTTCAATATTTCTTTTCATAAATAAACTTGTGTTAAATTGTGGGAAATATGTATTCGATCCTTTTGGACAGGTCTCAAAACCGTCAATGGTTATTCTTGTCCTGGTAATCTAAAAGAAACGGTTGAAAACATTACTATGATTAAGTGTGTATAATATACAATCATGTTAAGAATGATCAAAAACATCACTGTAATTATTTGCGTATCATACATGATCATATAGAGATGTATCAAAAACATTACTGCAATTATTTGCGTATAATACACAGTCATGTTAAGAAGTATCAAAAACATCATTGTATTTATTTATGTATAATATATAGTGATGTTAAGGGGTATCAAAAACATATCTGTAATTATTTGCGTATAATAAGTCATATTAAGAAGTATCAAAAACATCACTGTAATTATTTGCGTATGATGCACAATCACGTAGAGATGTATCAAAAACTTTACTGCAATTATTTTCGTATAATACTCAGTCATTTAAAGAATATCAATACCATTACTGTAATTATTTACGTATAATACACAATCATGTAGTGATGTATCAAAAATATTACAGAGATTATTTGCCTATAATACACAGTCATGTAAAGAAGTATCAAAAATATTACAGAAATTATTTGTGTATAATACACAGTCATGTTAAAAAGTATCAAAAACATCATTGTAATTATTTGCATAAAATACACAATCATATATAGCACATATGTATTTACCAAACCCTTCTCTCACACGCAGAATACGACACAAGGCCAATTTTAATCAGAGTTTTCTTTCTCTTAGACCGGTTGCCATACTATTTACAAATATCTGGAGGAAGAATAGTTGGATACATACCTTTCCCCAATGTTACTATCGCTATTTGAAATATGCAAATAACCTTGTCCAATATTTGAACTTAGATCAACATGTCTATTTCTTCTGATGGCAACTGTTATACCATAAGCGTAAGATTTAACTTATGATGGCCCTAACTTTAGGCTAAGAAATTCTCGGAAAAAATATCTTCTGTACATAATGCTGGCAGACATTTTAGAATTTGTGGCAGCTAAATTTAACAGGAATTTGATGTTTGTTCAACTCTTTATCCAATTCATATCAACAAAAAATAAAAATTTATACAGTTTCTATTAAGTTTTGAAACACATACACACCAAAAAATTATGCAGGGTTCAGAGCAAACATACGGGCCTGTTCACGCAAAAATGCAACAAACTTGATAAAATGTAAATATTTTGTTATGAGTGTTAGTAAGTTTTAGGTTTAGAAATGTAGGCAAAAAAGTTCAAGTTATACTGGAATAATTATGGTATATCTTTATATCTAACCATTTTTATTAAAATGGTAATGGCTTAAAATGCATTGGCTTGCTCTTATAGTAGGTAACTTATATACAGCCATCTTAATAAAAGGGAAGAGAAATTATTTTTTCATTCTTTTATATAGTTGCTCAGAAGGTCACAGAAAGAAATTAAACCCCAAATCGCTCGAATTTGGTTTCTTTTTTTCTGTTTCTTTTGAAACTTTTAAATCTTACTGAAAATCCCAGTTTTCTACTTTTAACCAATCAAAATCTATATTTTCATTAAATCTTGGTTGGATGATGTAGTTTTCTTTATTTGATGGCATATCAAACTTTGTTGGGTGTGAAATGCTGAAGGCAACCTTGTTAAAGAATAGTAGTGCTACTGTTTGACCCATAACTGGGAGGGACAAGGGAGTTCAATACCTTTCCTAAAGCTTTAATCGAAAAGTGAATGGTGCCAACAGAAGTTCAAACTCGCTTCCTACAATGTTGAAGTCCAGCACATTTACCACTATGCCATGAGAACTTCCTCTCTTTATAAATCTTGGTTTGGTTTGGTTTGGTTTCTTTGTTTAATGGCATATCATTCTTCGTGTGTTATTTAATGCGAGAGAAATCAATGCAAAAGAATAGCAGTGATACTGTTTAACCCATAGCTGGGCGAATGAGGGGTTCAAACCTCTCCCGATGGTAATAATTTAAAAGTGAACTCAAAAGCGAGACTGGAGTTTGATCTCACTCACTTCGAAGCCACAGTCCAATAATTTAGACCCGAAAGTTCCCTTTTCAATAGCTACTACACCGAGGTGCAGAGGAGGGCGCTAATCCATTCCCTGAATTGCTCCATTTTACCCTTGATCTATACCTTACAATGCTGAGTATTAAACAGGGAGTTATCAAGTAACATTTTTGAGTCTTTGGTATGACTCAACCTGGGATTGAACCCCGGCCTCCCGGACCATTGGCGAATAAACACTTCTATTTCAAACGATTCAGTTTAGCATAAGTACACATTTTAATTATCAAAAATATTTCTATTTCAAACAATTCAGTTTAATCAAAGAGTTCTAATTCAAACGATTCAGTTTAGTATAAGTATAATTTTTGTTTATACACAGTTAAATGTCAAAATAGTTCTATTCCAAACAATTCAGTTTAGCATAAGTATGCAGTTTAGTTCTATTTGACCCATAGATAGGACCAAGTCAAGTGCTACCACTCCTGTCCAGAGTGGTCCTGGGAGCGATGGCAATAAACGAGTACTCCGCACCCTCCAAAGCTCCAGCATTACTGGACCCTCACCATCAGATTGTTTAGTGTCATATCAGGACACTCGTTGGGGGTCTTACCCCTCTGCAGAGATACAGAAAGTGTATTCTACAGCCCCAGCCAACTGGGTAACATTAAACCTTAGCTGAAGGTGAGGCTACAACATGTCAATACAGAAGCCAGTCTTAATATCAGACAATCGCTAGAAGGTGTTCTGAAAATTACTTTAAAAATTTACTATACCCTATTTTGTATGTATTTATCCAAACCCTATCCAACAAGCAGGCAGTGGCACAAGATCAATTTTTAGGAGGAGTCTGCTGGTTTGAATTAATAGTTTTCCTTCAACTAAACTTTGCCCAGTCAGCTGGGGCTGTAGAATACACTGACTGCACCTCTGCAGAGGGGTAAGATGAGTGTCCTGATATGACCCTAAACAATCTGATGGTGAGGTTCCAGCAGTGCTGGAGCTTTGGGGAATGCGGAGTACCCCTTCATTGCCATTGCTCCTAGGTCCACTCTGGCCCGGAGTGGTAGCACCTGATAGGGCCCTATCTATGTGTTAAATAGAACTAACAGCATTCTTATGCTAAAATGAATTCTTTGAGTAAACTGAATAGCTTGAAATAGAAATGTTTTTGACAATCAAACCATACTTACATTTAAACTGTATGCTTATGCTTAACTGAATTATTTGAAATAGAACTGTTTTTCGACATTAAAACTGTATTTACACTTAACTGAATTGTTATATATAACTGCTTGAATAGTTAGAAATGGAAATGTTTTTGACAATTAAACTGTGTGCTTATGCAAAACTGAATTGTTTTAAATAGAACAGATTATTTACGTAAAAATGGATTTGGCTTTAAATAACCTACAAAGGTTGATATGCCATAAAACCCAACAAACCAAACCAAACCTTTAACTAAACTGGTTTCCTCACCAAAGCAAAAGAACCCAATCTACCCTACTTTTTTTTTACATAGTTAGAGGTAGATGAGATAAAGTCATGCCTTTCCCAAGAGCATTAGCACAAAGTGAAACACAAACAACATTATCTTGACTTTGAACGCAGGTCTCTGATTCCATTTAGTGCACACCTATTATGTAACCCCAGCCTACCTTGTGGAAATTTCTCAAAATACATGTATGATAGTTTTACAGATTCAAACTATAAATAACGTTTTAAGAGGAAGAGTTGTCAATTTCTATTTCTCTACCAAGGAAGCAGCGTCTCATCAACCGAAAAAGACATCGACACGCGGCTAACGAAGGCATGGACAGCAATCGGTAAGCTCTCGATCATGTGGAAATTAGACCTGACCGATAAAAGGAAAAGCAGTTTCTTCCAAGCAGCGGTCGTATCGATACTGCTATATGGATGCACTACTTGGACGCTAACTAAACGGCTGGAGAAGAAGCTAGATGGCAAATACACAAGAATATTGAGAGCAATATTGAACAAGTCCTGGCGGCAACACCCCACAAAGCACCAACTATACGGTCACTTGCCTCCCATCACGAAAACTATACAAGTTAGACGAACCAGATACGCAGGACACTGCTGGAGAAGCAAGGACGAACTCATCAGCGATAACTCCTATGGACCCCCGCATAGGGCCAAGCAAAAGCAGGACGACCAGCGCAAACATACATACAACAGCTATGTGAGGATACGGGATGTAGCTCTGAAGACCGGTCAGAAGCGATGAATGATAGGGAGAAGTGGCGAGAGAGAGTCAGGGATATCCGTGCTAGCGGCACGACATGATGATAATGATGATTTCAAAATTTGCTGAATTAATTCCAATTCATACCATTGTTACCATTATCCTCTTGCCAGGCTGTTAACACAGATTCTCTTGACTTTTTCACGCTATCCATCCCCATCAGTCATTGCTCTCAGTAGGTCCTCAAAACTGTATCCAGTGTCCACTGTTTTTGCTTATTGATATACACTGGTGCAACTATGTGTGGAAATCCAAAGGAGAATGTTGTTTATGAGTTTGTTCCTGCTTCTGCTTCTTCAGCATTGACCAGCATGTCTTGTTCACTATAATTTAATGTTTTAAAGAGATGGGTGCTAAGGGGCCGTACAGCATCTGTTTTGTGGGGTGTTGCTTACAAGATTTGTTTAAAAAAAAAACAGCATGCAGCATCCTTGTGAAACTCCCTAGAACCTTTTTTCTTCAAGTGCTTTGTGAAAGTCCAAGTAGTGCAACCATACAGTAGTACTGATAGCGCTACAACTTGTAAGAATCCCCATTTTACACACACACACACACACACACACATATATATATATGTGTGTGTGTGTGTGTGTGTGTAAAATGGAGATTCTAACAAGCAACAATATATATATATATATATTGTTGCCATTGCAAAGATAGAAACATAAATATTTTAAAATGAATAGGTCTGCAAATGATTTTAAATTTGGTTTTAAGCTTTTTATTTTATAATTTCATATACGTATGCACAATAAGTGTTGCAGACTTTTACATCCTCTACAGGCAATTTGAATGGCTAAGTTAAATCCTATGTGTCAATGTGTGTGTGTGTGTGTGTGTATACACTTGTGTGCATGTCTAACACTTTTAACATAATACATTTGTTCTACACTCTGATCCAGGGCAAAATTGTTAGTCCATGTCTGAATAACCCCATGATTTTGGTACAGATTACACAAGTAATAATTAAACAATAAAAGAACATTTAAGTCAAAAATAATAGAATAAACAAGGTGGATAAGAATAGAACATGTCAAATAATGGAACTAATTGTATCATTTTTATGAAAGGTGAAAAAACGTCATCAGCATCATCATCAGCATCAAGCTTATTGCATGGTGTTCCCTGGCTCCCTCTTTCACCATCCTTTCACCAATAGGGTCCATCAAGCCTGGCATATCCTTAAGATTGCATCCTGTCTCTGCAAAGAGCAGATTTAGGCATAGCTTACTGGTTAGCCAACACTGGTCTGTCCGTGTATAGTAGTCCATAAGAGAATATTGCTTCTGAGTTTATCCTTGCTTCACCATGTCTTGTTCCTCTGACTTGGATGGTTCGTGAGAGAGGAAATAAGAGGCCGTACAGCTGCTGAACTCGGTATACTAGAGTAAGGAAGATTTTACTGCATGAGTGTGAAACCCTTTGATTAACAGTTCGAATTTCGTTATGTTCCGTAAATCGGACACTACTATTTATCTGTTTCTTTTAATCTTCTTTTTTTACTTCTTATTTTTTATCTTTTATTTTTTTGAAAGTCACTAAGTACTTTTCAAGATTTCAGTTCCTTGCATGAATACACTTTCCACTTTAAGACAATCACAGAGTGAGAAAACCAATACCCTATATGGCTAAATCAAAACTAAAAGCGTTTCTTGTTTTCTTTCAATATTTTTCCCCTTCTGTGCATAGTTTTATCTCTTGACTAAAATAGTTTAAGCTGTTTTTGAACTTATCTTTTGGAGAAGGAAAAAAGAAAAAAAATTGTAGCTAACTATCAGCATTTTCAGCAACATGAAAGGTTATACGAGGGTTATGTAACCAATGGCCTTCTAAAGTATCCAGTGCAACCTTCCATTTCGTTGTCAAAAGGCAAATTAAAATTACTCATACCGACTTAAATTGGTTGGCTGGTTGGTTGGTTGGTAAATGTTATGGTATGTCCAACCTTCTTAAGACCAAAATTAATTTTCTTTTCTAAGCAATTATCCAGTTTAAACATCTATTCCTATTTAAGTCCAGGGTAGAACTCTAATCTAGGTCTGATGATAAGGTTTCAGTTCCAGAGATTTGGAGAGTAGCTCATCATTGCCATTACTCCTAGGTCCACTCTGACCTAGAGTGGTTGTACTACTTGGGTTCTACCTCTGGATCAAATACATCTGCTTATATTTAATTGGATTGAATAAAAAAATCTCAAGAAGCAAATGTACAAAAATGTATATATTTATATACAATGAACACGGTTCCCTAATCTTTAGGCATAAAATAATCCTAGACAGGTTGACATGTCATTAAAATCAATCAATCAATCAATTATATTCCCCCTCCTGTCAATTCCACTCTTCAGATTTGCATGGTCTTCTTGATAAACTGTACGATTTGGTCGGGTATTTTATACATTTTGAGACAGTGTAGTAGTATCCAGTTTTGGGGGACCATATCGTAATGTTTTTTGTAGTCGAGCAGTTCCTTTGAAGACAAAGCTTAGCGGAGGCAAAGATATAAAGAGGCATATTCCAGGGGGATGCACTATCACCATTACTAATTGTGAGAGCCATGATGCCACACAACCAAATCCTTAGGAAATGCAAAGCCAGATACAAATTCAGAAATCGCAGGAAAAGATCAACCACTTAATGTACTTGGATGACATCAAACTTTTTACCAAAAACGAAAAAGAATTGGAAACCCTAATGTGAGAATATACAATCAAGATGTAGGAATGGAATTTGCCATAGATAAATGCGCCATATTAGTAATGAAAAGTGGTAAACGGCACATAACTGAGTCGAATTACTATATCAAGTAGTCATCGGGAGCCTCGGAGAAAAGGAAACCTACAAATACTTGGGGATATTGGAAGATGACACCACCAAACAAGAGGAAATGAAAGAAAAAATTAAAGAAGAGTATCTCAGAAGAGCCGGAAAATTACTCGAAACAAACTCCATAGCAGGAACCTTGTCAAAGGAATAAATACCAGGAGTGTCCCCTCATAAGATACTCGGGACCATTCTTGAAGTGGACCAGAGAAGAACTTAAACAAATGGACCAGAGAACAAGAAAAATAATGATTATGCACAAGGCATTGCATCCAAGCGATGACGTTGACAGATTATGTGTCAAGAAGAGAGGGAGGAAGTGGACTTATCAGCATTGAAGACAGCGCGGACACATCGATACAACGACTCGAAGACTACATAGAAAAACGCGGAGGAAGATTGATTGCAGCCAGCAGTTACAATACTTACGACACGAGGACCAGCAGGCCGACAATAACCAGAAAACTAAAGTGGGAAAAAACAACTATATTTATGTTTTAAACGACTAACAAGTGACATCTCACATGAGAAAATGAGGACGTGGCTAAGAAAAGGAAACCTAAAGAGAGAAACTGAATCTCTTCGAATAGCGGCACAAAACAACGCCGTAAGAACTAACTATATTAAAGCAAGAATTGATAAGACGCAACAAAACAGCAGATGTAGGTTATGTGGTGAAATAGACGAAACGATCGATCACATTATAAACGAATGCAGCAAATTAGCACAGAAAGAATATATGAATCGTCACGGCTGGGTGATTCACTGGGAATTGTGCCAGAAGTTGAAGTTTGACCATATGAACAAATGGTATATCCACAACCCAGAATCTTTCATAGAGAATGAGACTCCTCTGAGATTTCAAGATACAAACAGATCACCAAATCTTGGCCAGACGACCTGATCTTATAGTAATCAATAACAAAAAAGAGAACTTGCAGAATTGTTGACTTTGCTGTCCCGGCTGACCACAGAGTAAAATTAAAAGAATTTGAATAGTAAGATAAGCCCGTCGACCTTGCTAGGGAAATGAAAAAGATGTGGAACATGAAAGTGACGATAATACCAATTGTGATTGGTGCTCATGGTACAGTCACCAAAGGATTAGTACAAGGACTGGTGGACTTGGAAATAACAGGATGAGTAGAGATCATCTAAACTACTGCATTATTGAGATCGGCCGGAATACTGTGAAGAGTCCGGGTGATTTGAGGAGACTTGTCACTCAAACTCCAGAGAGAAACCATTTGCTAACATTGGTGTGAAAAACTCTTAAAACAGAACAAATAATAGACTGGGTGGTCACGTTGATCAACTGGGAATTGTGCAAGAAGTTTAAATTTGACCATGCAAACAAATGATATATGCACAACCCAAAATCTGTCCTAGAAAACGAGATGCACAAAAGTCTCTGGGATTTTGAGATACAAATCATCTAATCTTGGCCAAACGACCTGACTAACTGATAGTTAAAAAAAAAAAGAGAACCTGCCAAGTTGTGGGCTTTGGTGTTCCAGCTGACCGGTGTAAAACTGAAGGAAAGCAAAAAGTGAGATAAGTACCAAGACTTTGCTAGAGAATTGAAGAAACTAAGGAACAAATAAGTAATGGTGTGTCCAATTGTAACTGGCACACTTGGTACAAAGGTCTGGTATAGGTACTGGAGGACTTGGAATTAAAAGGACAAGTGGAGACCATCCAAACAACAGTATTGTTAAGATTGGCCAGACTATGAAGAAAAGTCCTGGAGATTTAAGTCTCTTCGTATCCTGAGGAAATCCACTATTTAATGCTTGTGTGAAAAACTCTCAAATGAGTAAAATTATAAGTAAGTAAAGTTGGCGACCGTAGTCAAGGCCCCCTTTTCAATAGCTACTATACCAAGGTGTAGGGGAGGGCGCTACTCCTTTCCCTTGATTGCTTCACTTTACCCTTTATACATACCTTATATTGCTGAGAGTTAAGCAAGGAGGTATCAAGTACCATTTTTAAAGTCTTTGGTATGATGCAACCTGGGATTGAACCCAGGTCTCCTGAAACATTGGCAAACACTCTGCCCACAAGGCCAATGAGCCAAGAATGTTATTTAATTAAAAATTTATTAAATGATAATAAGTAAAATAACATTATTTGATTTAGATAAATAAAAGAATAAATACTACTACTAATAATAATGATAGTAAGAAGAAGAAGAAGATGTAGAACTATTGACAGTGATACCAGTTGTAACACCAAAGTATTTGTAAAGTGACTAGAAGACTTAGAATTAAGAGGACAAGTTGGAGACCATCCAAACTACAACAAGAGTCCTGTAGTAGTTGAGGTTGACCCGAAGGCTTCCTTTTCAATAGCTTCTACATCGAGATGTAGGTGTTACTCCATTCCCTGGATTACTCCACTTTACCCTTGATCCATACCTTATAATGCTGTGTGTTAAGCAAGGCAGAATCAAGTAGCATTTTTTTGAGTCATTGGTAATACTTGACATGGGATTGAACCCCAGTCTCCCTGACTATTGATGTACACTAAAAGAAAGCCAACATTGGACCAATCCACTCTCCCCAGAATATCTAAACTGGTACCTCAATCCCAGATTCAGTTTAGTGCCATGCCTAGGATACCCCTTTTGTGGGGGTGAGTTTTTATCTTGTTGAAGAGGATGCAGTTAATGTATTTCATACCAAAGTAGCTTATCCTAATAAATGATAATGATAATCCTTGTTAGCACACAGTTATATAGTTTCAAGTATTCCAATCTAATACTAATAATTTTCACAGTTATATGATTTAAATATTCTTATATTATACTAATAATTCGCCCAATTAAATGTTTTCAAGCAACTTTTTCTAAAGAGTAATAATAATTTTTTTGTTTGCGCACAGTTACATGGTTTTGTGATGTCATTCATGTTGAAATGGTTATCATCATAGGAATTGTACCCAAGTTCAAATTCTGAATGAGTCTGTTTGAATTTTTACATACTCTTGGGAAAGTTATAAATCAAATTATTCTCTCTCCAGCTACAGGTAAAATAGTAGGGTAGACTAGGCTCTTAAGCCTTAATATGGCAACTGATCTAGGAGAAGGAAAACAATAACTTCAAACCGGCAAAGCTCCACCTAAAAAATTTTACCTTGAGTCATATCCTGCTCATATGAAGGAGTTGGTAAATACAGTGTTTCAAGAATTTCTATATAATATTAGGTGGTTACAAATAACCGGCCCCCAGTTATATAGTTTCAAGTATTCTCATCTAATACTAATAATTCTCCCATTCTCAAATCTTTTTTTTACCATCCACACTTTCTTATTTTCTTCTCTTTTTCTTTCCGCCCAGTTGGCTGGGGCTGTAGAATACACCAACTGTGTCTCTGTTGAGGGATAAGACCTCCCACAGTGAATGTCCTGTTTATGACACTAAACAATCTGATAATGAGGCTTTAGTAATTTTGGAGCTTTGGGGAATGTGGAGTACCCCTTCAATGCCATCGCTCCCAGGTTCCCTGTGGCTCCAAGTAGTAGCACTTGATAGTGCTCTAAGAGTCAAATAGAACTGTTTGACATTTAAACTGAATGTAAACAAATAATATTTTAAATTGAATTGTTTGAAATTGATCTGTTTGATTATGTAACTGTGTATAAGCAAATGACTGAAGTTTAATTGAATAGTTAGTGATATATAGCAATACTTGGAACCATCTACCTGTGGGGAAATGAATGAGTAAAGTTGAATAGAATAATTAATGTTAATTATTCTCCCTCCAGCTATGGGTAAATAGTAGAGCAGACTGGGTTCTTCAGCCTTGGTGAGGTGACTAATCTAGGAGAAGGAAAACTCTGAATTCAAACCTGTTAAACTCCGCTTAAAAAATTGACCTTGTGTCATATCCTGCCTGAGCGGAGGGGTTGGTAAATATGATAATTAATGTTAATTAGCAAAACTTATAACAACTTCACAGTGTGAAAATAAGTAAGTAAAGTAGTGTTGGTGACCGTAATCGAGGGAATGATTAATATTGAATGTAATTATAAGTGTTAGATAACAATAATTGAAACCATTTAACTGTGGGGTGTCCTCGTGGAGTAATGGTTAAAGCTATGGACTGCAGAATCATAATAAGTGAGTCAGTACTCCATTCGCGCTATTACGTTCACTTTCGGGCAAATACCCTTGGGAAAGGTATGAACCTCCTTATCCTCCCAGCTATGGCTTAAATAGTACCACTATTGTCTTCTAGGAGAATAGCTTTGGCATAAAATAACCTACTAAAGGTTGGTATGCCATTAAACAAAGAAACCAAACCAACCAACTATTTATTTAACTGAGCAGAAATAATAGCAACACAAGTGTGCAAACAAATTAGTTCTAACTCATTTTAAAATGAAATTACAGCCTAACCTCTTACATATCATGTATATCTATTCAAATATGTGCAAACATGAGTGATATTAAATTGTCACTGTTATATAGCGATACTTGAAACCATTTAACTGTTTGCAAACTAATGATTAAGAGTAAACTGAATTTTTCATATTAGAAAGCAATACTTGAAACCATTTAACTGTGTGCAGTAAAATGAGCTCAGGCTCGTTTAAAAATGTTATCCAGAATATGTGTTTATAAATCACGTATATTTAATGTATATGTATAAAGAGAATTTAGCATTAAATAACCTACAATGGTTGATATGTCGTAAAATCAAACCCAACCAACCAATCATTTTCTTTATTCCACTCCCTTTTTCATTTTCCCCACTCTCTCGTTCTCTTCTTTTCATCTTATTTCCCCTCACTCTTATTTGCTTCTGTATTTCTTTTTTCTTTTCCTTATATCATTTTCCCCCCTCTCTCTCTCTCTCATTCTCTTCTCTATTTCTTTATAATTTTTTTTTTCACTCTTTATCTTTCCATTTTCCTCTCTCACTCTCTCTCCCTTTCTCTCTCTCACTCTCTCTCTCTCTCTTAATCTATCTATCTATCTATCTATCTATCTATCTATCTATCTATCTCTGTCTCTTAAAACCTACTTTGATACAGTCAAAGTAAAAAAAAAAAAAATTATTTTAAATTTAAAAAAATTGTCATCAGAGAAACTCAATCATTCTCTTTAACAACATTTACTCAAAAAAATTTTTAAGCTTTTATAAATTTTTTCTCATTTTTTTTCTTTAATATTAATGATTTACTTGGAATATTTCATCACGTAGACTCTGATGTCGAACTCTACTTTGTACGAGTGTCAGGCCATTAATAGCTGTCTGTAAAGAGGATCGTGGTTCCTATCCTCAATACTGAAAATGAAACAGCAAAAATGGCAACATCTTTATTGTTTTTTCTTACATTTATCATGTTCTTTCCTTCACTGTAGATTATTTTTTAAGCTGATGGCTAATGTTACCTTCTCTTTCTAGAGCATTTTAAACTTGATTTCACTTTTTTCCAGCACTTTGAACCATTTTGGGCATCTCAGATAATTTATCTACTTTTTGTTCTTGCTTAGGTATTTTTACGATAATGGTTATGAACATTCTCGAGAGACTGAAAATGTCAAATTTACTTTCTAAAAATTTAGTTTATTAAATTTTATAGCTTCATGTTTAAATATAGTCCTTTTTTTTAGCGTCACTGTCAGTGTTATGTCTGTCATGAATATCAGTTCCTTTTACAGTCTGTTCACGATAAAGAAGCCTATTTTTAACCATAGAACGTGCACATAACATATAAGATATGTCTTCTGCAATGTTATTTTATTTTGAATTACAGCATGTTTATCTTAAACTCTTACCTATTTAGATATAAAGAACTTATGACATCTTAAGAACTTGAACTTTAACAAGAGCTTTTACCTCCATGACCACATTTGTAAATAAAATATTGATATTTTTTGTTGATTTTTTTTTTAAATTCGATTGTCTGTAAATTTAGTGAGTTGAAGGTATTTGGAATTATATTTTAACTCTTCATATTTATCTGATTTTAAAATATTCTTTTTAATTTATATCTTCCTGAAATTTTTTTATTCCACAAAATATTTCAACTAATAATCCCATCCCCATTAGTTTTATAAAACTGGTGCACTTTTACTGAACATAATGCTGATAAACAAAATAGGTTTATATTGTATTCAATTCCACAGAGTAGATATCACTACATTTTCAATACCCTCTCAGGTAGGCTGAGAATACACCCAGTCTTGGCATGTAAAATATCTGTATTAAAACAAGTTCTATTTTGGTTGGTTGGTTGGTTGGTTGTTTGAGTTTTATGGCATATCAACCTTTGTAGGTAATTTAACGCCAAAATGCATTTATATGCAAATAGCTCTACTTCAAACAATTCAGTTTAGCTTGAGTACACAATTTAATTGTCAAAATCATTTCTATTTCAGGCTATTCAGTTTATTCAAACAGTTCTAATTCAGCTAATTCAGTTTAGTATAAGTGCAGATTTTGTTTACTCACAGTTGAATATCAAAATAGTTCAATATTAAACAATTCAGTTTATTGTAAGTAAAGTTTCAATGTCAAAAACAGTTCCATTTCAAAGAATTCAGTTTAGTCAAACAGTTCTAATTCAAACAATTCTGTTTAGTATAAGTATGCAGTTAGTTCTATTTGACCCATAGATATGGTCCTATCAGGTGCTACCATTCCAGGCCAGAGTGGACCTGGGAGCAATGACAATGAAGGGGTGCTCCACATTCCCCAAAGCTTCAGCATCACTGGAACCTCACCATGAGATTGTTTAGTGTCATATCCAGGACACTCATTGGGGTGGGGTTTACTCCTCTGCAGTCGGTGTATTCTATTGCCCCATCCGACTGGGCAAGTTCTATTTTGGATTGTCCCTATGAATTAAGAAGTAAATTATCATGAGAAATGTTTTTATGGTGGCACAAAAAGGGAAACCTAAACGAGCGAGAGATGTGGTCAGTTTATTTTCTTGTTTCAAAATGGTCGAGTTTGCTGATGCCCATGCATTAGTCGTATATATGCGTATTCATTTCTGTCCTTGTCGTTATCAATTTCTGCAAGTGCAGACTACATCGAGCCATCTCGAGATTACGATGAACTTCAAACTCTCCTTCATTGTATCACCTCCTCATCCTACTCCCAACAGATTCTTTAACCCCACTCACCAATTTCATTTACACATGTTGCTATTGTCACTTTTGTTTGGTCTGAGAAACAGCAAAGAGATTGATGCTATGGATCCATTAGCAACTGTTACCATTGCCGTAATTGTAAAGGAATGGAATCGAATGTGTTGGGGGGTGAGATAGGGGATGTGGCAGAGGTATTTGGCTTTCAAAATCAGTGATGATGATGGCATTATAGATGGATGAGTCGTACAACCAGAAATGACAATTTCTGAAACAAAGTATTAATGAGACCTGTCAACTAACAACCTTATCTCTTCTATTTTTATTTCAAAGTTGTAATCAGTGTGCTTTTTGACCTCCCCTGCGTACCTTATTTGCTGGCTTACACTTATATATACAAAAGTCGCTCAATGAATAAGGGGGCCATTTTTTTAAAATACTCATAATAACAGGTGCCCGTGGTGTGAGGAGGTGCCCTTGGTGTAATGGTTATCGTCGCAGGATTTAAACTCGTGTCGCTGTGTCCAGTTCCAGGAATTGGACACAGCAACACGAGTTCGAATCCTGGACTGATTGCATTTCACATAGCACTAATACCCTTGGGAAAGGTATGAATCCAATTATTCTCCCCCCAGCTATGGGTAAATAGTAGGTCAGACTAGGTTCTTCAGCCTTGGTGAGGTAACTAGTCTAGGAGAAGGAAAACTCTGAATTCAAACCTGTTAAACTCCGCTTAAAAAATTGACCTTGTGTCATATCCTGCCCGAGTGGAGGGGTTGGTAAATATGATAATAACTTTTTTTTTCTTTTTCAAACTATTTTTTTTCAATAAATGTAAATTCTGCATTCCTTTGGAATTGGTTTATAATAAAAATTATTATAATCTTGCAAAAATATCTATTTTGAGGCTATTCAAACTGTGTTCCAGGCTTGAACAGAGTTCTGCCATCAATTTTTTAATAGCTGAGAAGAGCAAACCATGTGAAATTTACAGAAGAATGTGTGAAGTGTATGAAGAAGTAGGTTTTAGACAAAAGATTTTTACTAGAGAGCAAAACATAGTTTTGGAACTATAAGCCTGAGTCAAAAAGACAAGTCTTTGGAGTTGATGTACACTGATTCAGTGATAAAGAAAAAGTTCCAAATACAGCTGTCAGTAAAGAAGGTCATGGTGGAATATGGAAGTTCCCATTACAACTGATTTCCTTAAAAAAGGCGCAACAGTAAACAGTGCTTCCGATTACTAATTCCATAGGCTAAATTCCCCTATTCATTGAATGGCCCACGTATATATATATATATATATTAGAGAGAGAGAGAGAGAGAAAGAGAAAGAGAGAGAAAGAGAGATCAAAGTTAACATAAATATGTATATATATATATATATATATGAGAGAGAGAGAAAAAGAAAGAGAGAGATCAAAGTTAACATAAACATATATATATATATATGAGAGAGAGAGAGAGAGATCAAAGTTAACATAAACATATATATATGAGAAAGAGAGAGAGAGAGAGAGAGAGAGAGAGAGATCAAAGTTAACATAAACATATATATATGACAGAGAGAGAGAGAGAGAGAGAGAGAGAGAGATCAAAGTTAACATAAACATATATATATGAGAGAGAGAGAGATCAAAGTTAATATAAACATATATATATGATAGAGAGAGAGAGAGAGAGAGAGAGAGAGAGAGAGAGAGAGAGAGAGAGAGAGATCAAAGTTTACATAATGTAGACACAGAGTCAATAGTGCTTGGTGACTGTTGGTTTATTGCCTATGAAATCATCAGACTATCACAAATTCTGTGTTTACGCAATGATAACTTAAAGCTACATCTCTCTATAATCAATATTGAGCACTCTTTATTTATAAATATAATAAACTACAGTAAATATATATATATATATATATATATATATATATGTGTGTGTGTGTGTGTGTGTGTGTGTGTATGTGTGTTATGAATGAAAGAATAGGCAATGTCTTTAGAAAGTTTATATTTAGATATATAAATATAAATTTTCTAATCTAATAATTTTCTTATTATATCGACACAGTGTCAACTTATATATATATATATATATATATATACGTGTGGAGTTAGGCAGCAGTCATTCATTGAAGCATGTTTCATTAAATGTTAAAGACAAATTTTGTCTATAATTCATTTAAGATCCTTTCAATTTTTCTGATAAGTGTCTTAGTTTCAGGTTGGAATTTGTAGATGAATTTCCCAAAATTGTCCTGAGCACTTTAGGGCCCCTCATAGGCCATCATCAAGGGTTACTTGCTTGTGTAATGTTTTTTTTTTTTTCAAAAAAAGTTTTGAAAGTTTATACCATAACAAAAATATGGGATCATAGAGTTAGATAAAACAGGGTAACTGATGTATTTAAAAAAGGAAACGCTATTTTAAAAAAGGGAACGCTATCAACTGAAATAGAATACATAAAAAATACTAAAACATTTCAAAACATTGTCGCTATTTTCAAAATTAATTCTATTGATTTTAGATTTTTTTGCTTTTATATGTAGGGCTTCAAGGATTTGTAGTTGTAGTTTATCAATACATGGGGTTGGCAATAATGATAATACATATACAGATGCATATACAGGCAGACTCTGTTGGTTCAAATACGAGCGGGTTTATTAATTCCTGACTTCGGCCCATGGCGACACAAGGAGAGAGGCACAATTCTTAAAAGTATTTGCTAACCATACTATGCTGCCCCCATTAATGCATGGCTCCTCTTGTGATGTTTAAGATCTCAATTCATCTCTGCCGGTCAAGATCCACACGCCTCAATGGTAGAAAACCCAACTCTCATCTCAACAGCAGAAGACCCAACTACATCTTCAACGGTCAAAATCCAACTGACATCTTTTCAAAATCCTCAAATTCTCAGAACCATCTCTTCTGAGCATGACGTCATCCATACTCTCGCCCCATTTCCTGTCTAGGGGTTTATTATGTCAAATGGTGATTGTCATATCCTTTGCATGTGAGCGTCAAAACTGCACCAAATGACTATGCACCTGGGCTAAGAGACTTGAATAGTTCTAAGCCCTACCAAACTGAATGATAAAATATAATTAACGAAAAATGATTAATACAAAAAAAATAATTCCTTAATTATATAACAAACACACACATATATATATATATATATGCACATACACAGAAATACATATATATGTATATATACATACAAATACATCCAGAGCCAGAAGTAATCTACCTAGGTTTTACCTTACCAGATTTTCAGGATAATTCCAACTAAAGAGGTTTGGGCCAGATTTTACTGATTAAAAGACTACTAGAAATCAGCATATAAAAAAAAGGACAGAAAGAAAAATGATATATTTCACGAACCAAATAACCAAGCTTTTTATGCCTACAAACATTGAATATCTCTTACCTTTGTTTGAGTTATTCATTAGGATTATTGTAGAAAGCTATAGTTAGTTTTTCCTCCATGCATAATTGTCAATATTTATCCCCCCTACTTTATGTTTACAACATTTTTTATGATCTCCCATTTTAATATAGGATCTGTACCTTGATTCTTTTGAATTTCCCACACATAGTGAGATAAACTAGTTCTGCATCTATGATATATAGAGTAGGAAACTACTTTTATGATTGTAATATATTTTTTAAAAGGTCCTTGGGAAGAACCTACATATATTTTATTGTCATAACTACAAACGATACTACTGTTATGTTCTAAAGCAATACACCTCCACCTTGTACAGTATATATTCATATCGACTTCCCCTTGAGTGGGTATGTGGCTTTATTAATGCAATTGCATTTAGGGGGCTCAATATGTTACTTATTCCAGAGTTTTTTAGTGTTCTTTTTATTAACTAAATTTGCTACATTTGGCATACAACTTTTGCTTAATCTAATGTTGTTCTTGTTAATATTTTGTATAGGTTGCTCAACGAAGGAAAGTTTTTCTTCAATGATCTAAAGAATTCCTTCCCTAAACCAGTTATTACATCCATATTGTATGGAGTATATATATATATACATATATGAGTTGACTCTGTGTCTACGTTATTGTAACTTATATCAAAATATGTTGTACAATCAATGTAGAGTACTCTTTACCTATAAATAAAGCAATATATATATATATATATATATATATATATATATATATATATATGTATATTGTCATCAACAGACAGACTGTTTCATTATATCACAATTCTTCAGTGTGGCTAGACACACAGGACGCTTCAAGCTGGGATCAAAACCCACCTAATTTTATGCTACACACACACACACACACACACACACATATATATATATATGGGAAAACTGGAAGTTAATGTGAATGCATGAAAATGTATAAATATGAAAAAAAGTTCTTCAGTGGATGATTTTATTGATAATTTGAATTATTGATCAAATTCAAAGGCCCTGCTGAAGGTTTAATGTTTTCATATTTAAAAACCGGAATGTTTAACGTTGAAAACTATAGATAAAATCATATTGTGAAGACTGTCTTTTTCTATATTTGTGCCTTTTTATATATATATATATATATATATATATATTATAAACTTCAGAATAGACACTTATATTTCGGTAGAAAAATTTTCATAAATATATATAACTTTGTTTCAGCTGTTATCCCTCATCTGAGAATATCTATTTTATTTCTATTTTCATTTTTCTTTTTAAGTCTGAAAATGGATGAATACTACTCGGATTGACTCTTACATGTGGACTTGATATCTTAACAAAATAAACCTGAACATTGTGCTTGTTCATAAATAGTTTACACTATTTTTAAAAAATCTTTTTATATTTATCTGTCTAAAAAGTAATAACTTTTTGAATAATGAATCTTTTAACATTTTAATACATATTAAAGGGTTAGAATGTAATGGTTTTGGGTGGTGTAATTTGTTCTTGAATCCATTACTGAGAGTATTTCTAGACAAATATATATATATATATATATATATATATATATATATATATATATATATATATATATGAAATATATCTGTGGATGGAATATATACATAATACGACCAAAAGAAAACTCAAACCTGTTTAAATTGTCCTCATAAATTTAATTCAGTGAGGAATATCATTATACTCCTCCTCTCATCAGATGACTTCACACATTTAATTTGAGATTGAAAATCTTATATATATATATATATATATATATATATATATATATATCTATGAAAAAAAAACAAATAAATTCAAATTCTCCAAAGACTGCAAAGGGGTTTAAAACAATAAAGTATTAGAAAAATTAAGAAACCAAGAAAAGGGTGTTTCTGTAAATTAACCCATCCTATTCTGAACATATACTAAATTTTTGTAGCAGGTGAAATTTTTAAATAATATAAGCTTGTAAACTAAATTATTTTCTTCATATATTTTTCTGTTTACTCCTTTTATATGTGTTAATTCCCTCAGTTAATAGGGGCCATCATCATCCTCCTAAAAAACAAAAAAAAAAGTCCCTTTGGCATCCACACCTTTAATTAAGCCAAAAATGGTCAAAGTGAATTAACTACTCCAGAAATTAAAAAAGCCTAATTGCGAATTAATATCTAAAGTCCACAAAACCTCCTTCCCAACATAAATCCCAATAAATTTCCAATAAAAATCATCCAAAATCAATATCCTTACTTTTATCTCGAGTAGGAGTCTCGGTGACCCCCGATCAGAATTATCTAAATTTACTTTTACGTCTACATTGAAACACAAGTTTGTTATGTTCATTAAGCAGTTGTCTGCAATCATTAAAATTAATTATACTAATTTTTTCATCGATACACAAGTTACATTTGCTATTAAAGCTATTTGCGGTTGAAGACTCCCAGTCTATTTTCTTATATATTTGAAGGGTTAGCCCCAGATTTTTTCCATCTGTCCCTATCAACCATCACTCCCAATAGGTCCTTGAAACTGCATCCTGTGTCTGCATAGAGCTGTCGTAGGTATATTCTTGCTGGTTGACCAGCACTGGCACATCTATGGGAATATCACTTATGAGTTTGTCCTTGCTTCTCCAGCAGTGTCTTGTTTGTCTTAATTGGATGGTTTTTGTGATGGGTGGTATGTGGGCATACAGCTGCAGTTTTGTGTGATGTTACTTCTAGGATTTGTGGTGCATTTAACATGACTCTTGCACACATCAAAATGATTAAATATTTCTATTTGACCAATAGATTGGACCCTAACAGGTACTATCATTCTGGAACATAGTAGATCTGGTAGTACTGTTAATGAAGGGGTACCCCACATACTGCAATGTTCCAGGACTGGAGCCTCACCATTAGATCGTTTTGTATCATATCTAGAACATTAACTTTTTTGTGTTTGATCTACATACATGTTGCTTCTCATTATGGAAATTATTTTCATAAATTTATGACCTTATGTTACTTTTGATATTACTATGTATATAAAAAGTTCAAGTTGATCAAAAATATCTACCAATACCAAGAATTTTTCATAAATTTTAGTTATGCAAGTTTTAGTTTCTAACCTGTGAAATTTCCCAATAAATAAACATTATTGCCCACCTCTATGTAAATGTATGTTTTTACCCAACCCTCCACCATGTCAGGATGTGACACTAGGTCAGTTTTTAGCAAAGTAAAGCTGGTTTAAATTCAGAGTTTTCCTTCTTCAAGACTGGTTTCTTAACCAAGGGTAAAGTACCCAATCTACCCTACTATTTATCTATTTCTGGGAAGGCATAGAAAGATTGATTCATGGCTTTCCTTGAGAATTAACATGGCGTGAAATACCAACAGCCAAGATTGAACATGAGTTGGCAATTCCATTTCCAAAACAAAATCATTTTCTCTAAGTGTTCTTCCATTTACTGTATGTATTTTTCAAGTAGAGAAAACCTGGTTTGAATTTAGTGTTTTTCTTCCCTTAAATGTATTTCATATGCAAGGCTAAAGAACCCACCCTTCCTTACTACTTACTTATAGCCCCCTCCAGCTATGGGTAAAATAGTAGGGCAGACTAGGTTCTTCAGCCTTGGTGAGGCAACTAGTCTGGGAGAAGGAAAACCCTGAATTCAAACCTGTTAAACTCCACTTAAAAAATTGACCTTGTGTCATATCCTGCCCGAGCCGAGGGGTTGGGTAAATATGTATATCTAGGGGAATAGATGATGAATATAAAGTTAAATAGCAACAGCCTCATCAAAGATTTGAACTTGGGTCCCTAGTTCCATTTCTGAAGACATTAGCCATTATGCATTAGCCATCTACAAAGACGTATAAATGAAATAAGATTTAGAACGATGATCTGTAAAAAGAGAAAGAAAAAGAAAATACTTTTGATACAATCTGCTAAATATTATGAAGTCAAAATCATGTCAGAGTTTTGAAGTTACATATTTTTCATGACTTGTTGGCAGATGGGAAAGCTATGACTACACCGAGAATGGTTATTATGGAGAAAACAGTAACAGGATGGTTTCAGCTATGATTTTCTAAGTATTGTTGTACTAAGGCTGATAAATATGGTGGCAATGTTGGTGATAGGACATTACAATTGTGATTGTACCAGTGGCAAGTAAAAGTAATGGCTGCATAGAACAATTGAGCTGAATATGAAAAACCAGTCTTGTCGAAAGTGAGAATGTACACCAAAAACCTTTATTATCAATCAACCCACTCACTTATAACTCACTTCATGCTGGCTGAAGGGTAGCTATTGCTGCTGCTTGTGGGGAACTCTTTGTCAGAGCATAATATCTGCCTTCTACGGTTACTGATTAAAGAAAGAAAAAAGAAATAAAGAAGTAAGAGTGAATGAATGAAAAGGAAAGTGAAAGTAATTTCACTTTCATTTTTTCCTTATGATTTATTTATGTTAATTTTTGTATTTGTAGAACTTCAAACAATTGATATTTAAGGAAGGTAGTAATAAAAAAGGCAAGGCATAAGATAGTGTAAAGAGTAATAAATAAGGGAGAATGATAAATGATAAAGAAGAATGAGTGAAAATTTGCAGAAGACAAATAAAAATAAATTGATATATATATATATATATATATATATATATATATATATATATGTAATTTTAAAATGGCATATAAATTACCTGGATAATGGTTCGAACAAGAACCGAAAGTACTTGGTACAACACAAATAGCTCCTTTGGAGAACATATCAACAAATTTTGAGATTGTAACATCAAAATAAAAAAAAACATAAGGACAATTGAAAGGAAAAAGAAAAAAACTCCAAGACAACAAGGATTCAATTTTATTTAATTAAACCTGTTTTTAAGAAAAAATATATATATATATGAAATAGCAATATATATATATATATATATATATATATATATATATATATATATATGAAAAAGGAGTATTTTTAAAAAAATTGATATCCTTTGAGTTGTACAGGGTGTTTAAAATGATTTTGTTTCATTATCTAATAGCTTGACAAATTCTGACTCAAATGGTCACCAATTTTGACAGCAAGTGTAGAAACAACCTAAAATTTTGTGTTAAAAGTTTAAATGCCTTTTCTTTTCAAATGAATTGTATTTCTATACCTGAAAAGACAAATGAAGAAAACATTAAACACTAAACATAAAATTTTGATTTATTTTCCACACATGCAGTTAGAATTTGAGATTATTTGAATAACAATTAGTCATGTTATTTGATTACAAAACATCTTTTTTTCCGAAACATCTTTTTGATAATGTTATGTTCTCGGAATAGGGAATAAAATAGATAAGACAAACATGTACTAAGAAGAATAAAAGTTATAAATTTCAGAAAACAAGTAATACAATGTCACCAGTGTAACTTGCTGCCACCAAACTAACTGAGTGGATTACAGTCAAGTGTTATAAATTATTGGAAGAGTCCATTGTGTATCGAAAATAGGGGTGATACCACAATAGATAAAATGCAAGGTATTTTTTTCAGAATTTTTGCATAAATGTAAACTGTATATTCTTTGGAATTGGTTTATAGCCTAAAGTTATTTTAATCTCATAAAGATATTTCTATTGCGGCAATTCAAAATGGTGGCAAATCAGAGTTCTCCAGGCTTGAAGAGAATTGTCATCAAACTTTTGGTGAGTGAGAAGTGCAAACCATATGAAATTTACAGAAAAATGTGAAATGTATACAAAGAAGCATGATTTTGTCTGTATAATGTTTGCAAATGGACTAAACATTTGTTTGCCACTGTGAGCTGGAGTCAAACAAAAAGTCCATGGAGTGAAAGCACACTGACTATCTGGTAAAGAAAAAGTGCTGGTAGCAGCCAAGTAAAGAAGATCATGTTGACAGACTTTTGGTAACATGAAAAAACTCATCAATATTGATTTCCTTGAAAAAGGTGCAAGTATAAACAGTGGTTCGTATATCATTTATTATGGAGAAAACAGTACTTGGGATGATTTCAGCAACTATTTTCTTGGTATTTTTAAATATGATGGCAATGTTGTAAGTATGATGGGACATAAAAAAAAGATATATATATATATATATATATATATATATATTTAAAGGCAGGGACCAAAGACTACCCTAGCTATTATCAATCTCCCCAAGAAGACATAATGTCTGAAACAAGTGTAGAGCATACATATATGAAATAATAAAAAACAAAGTACCAAATTCAGATTCATTTCCAGACCTATTCATTTTAAAACATTTACTTTTTTCTCGTTTTACCAACAAAAATCTATATATCTTTATATATATATATATATATATATATGCATGTGTGTGTGTGTGTGTGTGTGTGTGTGTGTGTTTTTGTGTGTTTTTTGTTGATGATAATAATACCAACTCTAAAGGAAAATTGATATTTTTATTCTTTACTGTTTGTATCGATCATAATAAACTATAAGAAAGTAAAAGTGAAAGTGAAAGTATAAACTTAAGATTCAGCAAACTATTTTCTCTTTGATACAAAAGCAACCATAATCAATACTCTATGTGTAATTTGAAGACAAATGTTAATAAGGAATTAATATTAATACTCATGTTGATAGCAATGTTGAGAGATCTATAGCTAATGGAGAGAACAAATCAATTTAAAGGAAATAAAAATATGATTACAAAGCTTTTTGACCTTTTTTTGGTGGGGAGGTCTGCTAATTTTTTTCAGCATGGGTTGCTTTAGATTTTTCTTAGTTTTGTTTAATGTTTTCATTGCAAGAATATACTCAATAAGAGAAAGAAGAGATAGGAAGTGATAGTGTGATAGAAGGAAGAGAGGAAGGAAATTGCTAAAGGAAAAAGATGAAAAAAAAAGGAAAACAAGAATCAAATAGACAGAGAAGAAAATGATAACAGGAAAGAAGAAGGGAAGAAGCAAAAACAGGGAAAACTATAATGAGGAAGAAGGAGTGAAAATGATGAAAAAAAAGGTGAAGTAAAAAAAAGGAATAACGAGGGAAGAGAAAAATGAAAGAAAAGAATGATGAAGTAAAAATAGAAGTAAAAAGATAAAGAGAAAGAAGGAAAGAAAAGAAAAAATATAGTAAAAACAAGGGAAAAGATTAAGAAATGAAAAACAATGAAAATTATGAAGCAAAAAATAAGATCTATTCACCGTATTCTTTTATTTTATTGGTGAGATTTTTTGTTTTTTTGCGGTGGGTATTCATTCTTCTTTTTTTCTGTCTTTTTTCATGGTTTTCCTTTTTCATACTTTTCCCCATTTTCCTCTGTTTTTTTTTCCTTTTTCTTTTTCTTTTATTCTTTTTATTACTCTTTCATTATTTTTATCTCCTTATTTTATTCCTCTCTGATTTTACTTTATTTTATGTGATTTACTTTCTTCTTTCATTTTCTTTTTCCTTCCTTTCTCTTTCTAATTTCTTCTTTTTTTTTCATTCTTAAAGTGAAGCTATAAAGAAAAATACAATAGGATTTATAATCTTGTATCTCTCTTTCTTTCTTTCTTTTTTGTGTGTCTTCTATTATTTTTTTTTCTCCTATCGTTTTTTTTCCTTTTTCTTTCCTTTTCTCTTCCCTTTTACCTCTTTTTTTATTACACCATGTTTCTTTTTTTATCCCCTTGTCTTATTCCCATCGGATTCTCTTTATTTTTCCTTCACTTTTCTTTCTTCTTTCTCTTTTTTCGTCCATTCTTTCTTTCATTATTTTTATTCAGAAAGAAAATATATGAAGAAAATATAAAATGATTAATAACCATGCATTTTTTCTTCTTTCTTTTCCATGCTTTCTTTCTTTCTTTCTGGTTTGCTTTTCTTTCTTTTATTTTTACTTTTTACTTCTGCTTTTTCTCTTTTTCCCTTCTTTTTCTCTTATTCTATTTCATTTTCTCTTTCCTTTTTCTTTTTCTTTCTTTTATTTTCTGTTTTGTTTTTCTTTTGCTTCCTTTTTATATACCTTTCTTTTTTGATCTCCATATTTTATTCCATTTGGATTTTACTTCATTTTTCAATCTATTCTTATCTCCCTATTTTTCTGACTTCTCTACCTTTTATTTTTACTTTGTACTTCTTTCTTACTTTCTTTCTTACTTCTTTGTACTTCTTTCTTACTTTCTTTTTTACTTTCTTTCTTACATCTTTGTACTTCTTTCTTACTTTCTTTCTTACTTTCTTTCTTACATCTTTGTATTTCTTTGTACTTCTTTCTTACTTTCTTTCTTACTTCTTTGTACTTCTTTGTACTTCTTTCTTTCTTACTTTCTTACTTTCTTTCTTACTTCTTTGTACTTCTTTCTTACTTTCTTTCTTAATTTCTTACTTCTCTACCTTTTTATTTTTACTTTTTACTTCTGCTTTTTCTCTTTTTCCCTTCTTTTTCTTTTATTCTGTTTCATTTTCGCTTTCCTTTTTCCTTTTCTCTCTTTTATTTTCTCTTTTGTTTTTCTTTTGCTATACCCTTCTTTTTTTGATTTCCCTATTTTATTCCGTTTGGATTTTACTTCATTTTTCAATCTATTCTTATCTCCCTATTTTTCTTACTTCTCTACCTTTTATTTTTACTCTGTACTTCTTTCTTACTTTCTTTCTTACTTCTTTGTACTTCTTTCTTACTTTCTTTCTTACTTCTTTGTACTTCTTTTTTACTTTCTTTCTTACTTCTTTGTACTTCTTTGTACTTCTTTCTTACTTTCTTTCTTACTTCTTTGTACTTCTTTCTTACTTTCTTTCTTACTTCTTTGTACTTCTTTGTACTTCTTTCTTACTTTCTTTCTTACTTTCTTTCCTACTTCTTTGTACTTCTTTCTTACTTTTTTTCTTACTTTCTTTCTGATTTCTTTTTACTTCTTTCTTACTTTCTTTCTTACTTCTTTGTACTTCTTTGTACCTCTTACTTTCTTATTTTCTTACTTCTCTACCTTTTTATTTTTACTTTTTACTTCTGCTTTTTTCCCTTCTTTTTCTCTTATTCTGTTTCATTTTCTCTTTCCTTTTTCTTTTTCTCTTTTATTTTCTCTTTTGTTTTTCTTTTGCTATACCCTTCTTTTTTTGATTTCCCTATTTTATTCCGTTTGGATTTTATTTCATTTTACATTCTATTCTTATCTCCCTATTTTTCTTACTTCTCTACCTTTTTTCACATCCTTTCTTGTTCAGATACCATTTATTACTTTCTGAAAATGAAACCATAAAAAAAGAGAAATAATAGTCAAAAGCCATTCATCTGTCCTTCTTTCTTTCCTGCTCTTTCTTTTTTTTCTTTTTTAGTTTGCTTTTCTTTCTTTAATTTTTACTTTTTCCTTCTGTTTTTTCTCTTTCTTCTCTCTTTTCTTTTCATTTTATTTCTTTTCTTTACCTTTTTTCTGTGTTCTTCCTTTGTTTCTTGTCTTTCATGCTTTTTTCTTTTTTCCTTTGTTTTTCTTTTTTTATGCTTTTTGTTTCTTTTTTTTGTCTCTAATCCCTTTTTTGTTCTTTTCTATTTTCTCTTTCTTTTTTTTTTTCATTTTTCTATTTCCTTTTCGTTCCTTTTAGTTTTCTCTTTCTTTTTTTTCCTTATTCCTTTTTCCTTTCTGCATTTCTAAAAAAATTTTCTCTTTCCTTTTTTCTTTCGACTCCTTTTATTTTTCTTTACATTTTTCTTTTTCCTCCTTATTTCTTTTTATTTTCTTTTTCCTTCTTTTCTTTTTGTTCTTTTCTTTTTTTAATTTTCTTTTTCCTTCTTTTCTTTTTGTTCTTTTCCTTTTTTTCGTTCTATTTTTCTTTTCCTTCCTTATACCTTTTTACTTTCTCTTTCCTTTTTTTCTTTATCTTCCTCTTTATTCTCTCTTTCCATTATTTTTATCCCTTTTACTTATCCTTTTTTTTTTTTCATTTCCTTTCTCTTTTCCTTTTGATTTAACTTTATTTTTCCTCCCTATTTTCCTTCCTTTTTCCTTTAAATACCTTTTATTTCTTTCTGAAAGAGAGACGATAAAGAGAGATATAAAAAGATGACAAAAATACAGGAAAAAGATTAATAAATAAGGAAAATGAAGAAGAAGTAAAAGCAGAAAGAGAGAGAAGAAGAGAAAGAAGTAAAATAGAAATTACAAAGATGACTTGGATCCTTCTTTCTTTCTTTCTTTCTTTCTTTTCTACTATCTCTTTTTTTCTCTCTGTGTCTGTTTTTTTTCATTTCTGCCTGACCTCAAAATCCATTGCTCCTGCTAATTTCTTCTTCTCTTTAGTCTCCACTGTTTGTCTTAATCCTGTCACATTGCAATGATGCATAAATATCCATTATACTTGCAATATCTTTCTATGAACACTCCAAGTAATGACTCAGCACTATCATATATACAAACGATTACACAACCATAAAATTACCAACTAAATGTATATTGACCGCCGAGTTATCTTATCCTTTGAATTTGGATGAAATGACTCTTGCATGTTTCCAGGATGAGATTATTTCAAGGAGAAGGGTGTTGTCTCTAAATAAGCTTACTCATCATTTGAACTACAGCAATTTTTGTGAGGTCATGTATGAGTCTTTAATTGGGAAATGTTATCTACCATCAACTGAGTCAACTGAAAATCAGACCAAACCCAAGTCTTTACGAGACCCAAATTGGAATTTTATTTGGACATCCTCACCACATCACCACAAATAGTATCAACAATTAGCAATTAGCAATGTTTGAAGATTCATTCCCCCACCATAAAAAAAATTCCTATCAATGGGTTGTAGTGAATTGCTTGAATTAGAACTGTTTGACTAAACTGAATAGCTTAAGATGGAAATATTTTTGAAAATTGAACTGTGTATTTATGCTAAACTGAATTATTTGAAATGGAACTGTTTTTTGACATTGAAACTCTTCTTATACAAAACTGAATTGTTTAATATAGAACTGTTTTGACATTTAACTGTGTGTAAACAAAATCTATACTTATACTAAACTGAATTAGCTGAAGTAGAATTGTTTGACTAAATTGAATAGGTTGAAATGGAAATATTTTAAAAAATTAAACTGTGTACTCATACTAAACTGAATTGTTTGAAATAGAACTGACTATTTGCATAAAAATGGATTTGGTATTGAATAACTTACAAAGGTTGATATGCCATAAAACCCAAACAACCAACCAACCATCCCTCTACAAGTGTCCTGGATATGACACTAAACAATCTGATGGTGTGTTTCCAGTATTGTTGGAGCTTTGGGGAATGCAGAGTACCCCTTCATTGCCATTACTCCCTTCTCCACTTAGAGTGGTAGCACCTGATAGAGGTCTCTCTATAGGTTAAATAGAACTAAACTGTGTCCTTATGCTAAACTGAATTACTTGAAATCAAACTGTTTTGACATTTAAACTGCGTACTTATGCTTAACTGAATTGTTAGAAATAGAACTGCTTTTGACGTTGAAACTGTACTTATGCTAAATTGAATTGTTGAAATGGAACTGTTGATATGTATAAAAATGGATTTGGCATTAGATAACCCACAATGTTTGATATGCCATAAAACCAAAATCAACCAACCCAAAACATTGACTATTAAAACATTGATATTGCATCTAAGTGTTAGGTGGGGGTGTCCTCGTGGTGTAATGGTTAAAGTGATGGACTGCGGAATCGTAGTACGCGAGTTCGTTCTCCAGTCGCGCTATTACGTTCACTTTCAGGCAAATACCCTTGGGAAAAGTATGAACCCCCTTATCCTCCCAGCTATGAGTTAAATTGTACCACTACTGTTCTTCTAGGAGAATGGCTTTGGCATTAAGAATAACCTAAAAAGAGTTGATATGCCATTAAACAAAGAAACCAACCAACTAAGAGTTAGGTGTTTAAAATCATATAATCAGTATTGGATAAGAATACTTAAAACTATATAAACATGTATTAGATTGGAGTAATTACTCAAAGCTATATAGAGCCTTATAAATTATTTGTATTAGATAAAAATAGTACATTGAAGATATATAATCACTGGCACATTGTTATGGAATCAGAATAGTTACTTAAAACTATATAATTGTTGGAATTATTCATTCTTTTCCCGATCTGAAATGCAAACAGTGTTCTCCAGGGTTTGAACTCGGTTTAACATGTTCTGTCCATTTTCCTATGATGGAAAATAGATAAAACATGTTAAACTCTGTTTAAAATAGACCTTGTGTCATATCCTGCTAATGCGGAAGTGTTGAATATATATATATATATATATATATATATATTGTCAGACAGACTGTTTCGTTCTATCAGAACTCTTCAATGTGGTTAGACATATAGGACGCTCGAAGTCGGGATCGAAACCCATCCGACTTTACGTTAGACCAAGTCTCAGACTGCTCAGCCAAAGAGCGTACCACATTTGGCTAAGGGAATTTTTAAGGTATTATGTAGTAATAGCAGCAGCCGTTTGTTTACCTTTTTATACCCTCTCAGCTACCAGAGTGCTCAATTCTTTCGAAGAGCTTTGCATCATGTGAGCGGCGGCCAAAAATTCCTTCACCAGAGTGCTCAACCCCCATGTTTTGTTGTATCACTACTCTTCAGTGTGGCTAGACACTCTGGACGTTTGAAGCTGAGATCGAAACCTGCTTTACTTTACCTCAAACTGATAACATACCTATCAGCCATTTGATGACCTAACGTCTTCTTGCAAATCTAACGCATATTCATTAACTTTCGTTTATTAACATCTATACACTCTTGGATACCGGAGTGGTTGATTCATTAGAAGAACTTTACATCAAGTGAGTGGCAGCCTTAAATTCCTTCGTCAGAGTACTTAACCCCCGGGCAAGGACCGCATATATATATATATATATATAGATATAGATATATATCTGCTTTGAAAAAAAGAAACAAGAAATGACGAGCATTACATATATGTTACCCTTTTAAAGTTTACTGTGTTATTTTCATATATATGAACAAACTTGCATGTGTAAGTTATTTTGATTTCATCAAGTTTTAATAAAGGGGACAGTTTACAATGTATGTTAATGGTTACACTTTTTCACTGTCTTCTGAAAAGATGCTACCAATGCAAACACATGCGCAAATAAACTCTTGAAATTAGAAACTACGAACAAAAATTTAAACACCCACATATACACTTATAGATATAAGGTAATTGTCCTCATTTTCATATAACATCACTCAGGATAATTTTTTTCCCATTGGTTTGAATTACTTATTTTATTTGTTTGTTTATTCTTCTTTTTTATCCAAGGCATCCATCTTTGGATTTTTCTTGAATAGCAACCTCTTTTATTTTTTGTTCTCCTTCTTTCTTTCTTTCTTTCTTTCTTTCTTTCTTTTCTAATTTGGTTTACTGTTTCTCTTGTTCTTTTTGTTTCTTTCATATTTCTTTCCCTCTTTCATTTTTTTGTTTTATTCTTTCTTTCTGTCTTTCTTTTTTTTCTGTTTTAGTTCTTTTCTTTCTTCCTCCTGGTTTATCATTCCTTCTTTCTTTCTCACTGTATTTTGTTCCTTTCTCTCTTCCTCTCTGAGTTGTACTCCTTTCTTTCTTCCACTCATCTTCTGGGGTTGGTTGTGTGCAAAAGTCTAAAACACAAATCAATCAAGGTTATTTTTTTTTGTTTTTGATTTTTTTTTATATGATTGCAAATTAAAATCTTATCTCAAAACAGAAAATGTTGCAGTCAGTGGCAGTTTGTGATATTAATTTCTGGGGATGCTGCAAAGAAAATGAAAATTTTATCAGTATTACATAACACAAACATTGAGATATACAGTATATATATATATATATATAGAGAGAGAGAGAGAATACCAAAAGTTGGTTGGCTGGTTGTTTCTTTTATGGTATATCAACCCTTTTTGGGTCATTTAATGCTGAATGAGGTCATTTTGCTAAAAGTTTCAAACAATTCAGTTTAGTATAAATATTGCCCTAGTGGGTAGAGAGTTTGCCAATGGCACAGGAGACGATAGCAGTAAGGTGCCTTGGGAAGAGCAACTAGAATAGGTATGTTATCAGTTTGAGGTAAAGTAAAGCAGGTTTTGATCTCAGCTTCAAACGTCCACAGTGTCTAACCACACAGAAGAGTTGTGATACAACGAAACAGTTTGTCTGTGGATGACTTTATATATATATATATATATATATATATATTCAACTCCTATGCATTGGCAGGATATGACACAAGAGCTAATAAGCTAAATACCAGGAACTGGTTGAATAGCATGAAAACCAAGGTTGGTGGGCCCTCTGTGAACTAATTGATGTGGGCTGTTAGTATTTTGCATGGTGCTCACTCTGCAAGACCCTTACAGAGTTTAGTACACAAGAAAGAGTAATGAGGAAAATTTGAACTCAAGTCACCAACTTCACTTCCTATGATGATAATCATTTTGCTAAGAGCTCCTCCAAAATTGGAATTTGTATCAATAAGAAGAGCACTCTTATAAGGACCATGGCAGTAAAGTGCTCTGTAAAGAGTATTTAGAGGACTTTCATAAGAGGAAGCTCATTGAATACCAGGACCTGGTAAGGCAGTGTAGAAGGCAGACATTTTGTGAACCAAATATAGTGGACAGTCAATGATTTGAAAGGCACTCTGCAAGTCTCAGACAAAATTTGGTGTAATGGGAGCAGCAAAGAGAAGAGTCATAAGAAAACCCCAGAAGATGCTGATTAGATTAAGGGAATAAACCTACAGATTGCTGCAACTTTTGAGATGCAAGCAAGCTGTAGGTGGGTGAGCTGATGAAACCCTTCATGAACTCAGGATCTAAATGAACAATGCATTCCAGTGCATTTTTTATGTGTTTTTAGCTGAATGAGAAGTAGAAAAAAGAGAAAGTAATCAAAAGATGGGGTAAATATTTGGGTGAGTCAAAGGTTTAGCAATATTTTGGTAACATGAGGAACAATTTAGCAACTCTTATTACATTTACTGAGAATGTAAAGATTACAAACCACATTGGATGGAGAGACACTGACCTCATTTGATAATCTCTGAGTACTACATATAAAATTTACATCTAATTTCTTGAACCATCTCGTTATATTTCTGGGATCAATTGTACCTTCACCTTTTGCACGACAAAGGCAAAGGTTGTTTTCGTAATTTTATGGCCCAGTTCAAACTCATAAAGAATAAGTTCCCAAATTAAACTCTGTTGAATGTTCATCTGTGAAACTTTTAAATCTCACAGGTAGTGTAGCAATGCACAACATGTTATCACACTACCTATCTTGATACTCAAACCAAAGTGAGTACCTTCCATGGTTTGAACTACTTTGGTCATATAAAGTACATACCACAAACTAGTATGTTCCAAAATATTGTAAAACTTTGACTCTTCCTAGTTTATACAAAGAAAGGATGGCTTGATTTCTTTGTTTAATGACATATCAACCCTTATGCCAAATAATGCCAAAGAAATTCTTAGAGATGAACAGCTCTGGTACTATTTAACTCATAGCTTGGAGAATAAAGGGGTTCCCATAGTTAGCAATACAAAAGTGGACGTAATATCATGACTGAAATTCAAACTTGTTTACTACAGTGCCACTGTCCAGCTCTTTAACCATTACACAACCTAGACTCTTCTGAAGAAATAATGAGAATAATAATAATAGTTATAATAATAGTAATAAACAACATCTCACATAAGAAAATGTGAATGTTGCTAAGAAAGGGGAAACCTTAAGAGAGAAACAGAATCTCTTCAAATAGCAGCTCAAAACAATATCATAAGGACAAATCATATTGAGGCAAGAATAGATAAGATGCAAGAAAATAGCAGATGTTGGTTATGTGGTAATAGTGATGCAATGATCAATCACATAATAAGTGAATGCAGCAAACTAGCAGAGAAAGAGTATAAGACAACACAATTGGGTGGGCAAGGTAATTCACAGGGAATTGTGCAAAAAGATTGAAATTTGACCATACAAATAAATGGTATATGCACAACTCAGAATATATCCTGGAGAATGAAACACACCAACTCCACGGGGATTTTGAGAAACAAACGGATTACCTAATCTCAGTCAGACCACTAGACCAAGTAATAATCAACAAAAGAAAGAGAATTTGCCATATTGTGGACTTTGCTGTCCTGGCTGACCACAGAGTAAAATTGAAAGAAAGTGAAAAGAAAGATAAGTATTTGGACCTCACTAGGAAATTGAAAATGCCTTAAGAGGATGGGTAGAGACCTTCTAAACTACAGCATAGTTGAGATCGACCAGAATCCTGAGAAGAGTCTTAGAGACTTGAAGAAACTTGCGGTCACTCAAACTTCAGTTAGAAACCATCAGCTAACACTGGTATGAAAAACCTTGAAAAGGTGTAAATAATAATATTTAAGAAAAGGTTGATGATTGTGTCAATATGGCTTATTTTGCTTCATTTAAAAAATATTTTTAAACACTTTGATCACTGAGTCCTATAAAGACCCTCACCTCCAGGCTGGAAAATTACTGAAAATAAAAATGTAATGTGTTCTGTTATCAAACAGCCTGACTTTTGCAAGGCAACAGCAATCTAGATATAGGGATTCACTGGTTTGAATTCAAGTCACTTGAGTATATATGTTTCTAGATTATTGCATCAATACATTCGATTATTATTTATTTTTCTATTATATTGTTATGTCTACTGACACATATCCTCTTTTTCTTCAATGTTGATGTGATAAGATAGTCAATCTTTTCAAATTAACCAAATAAAAAAAAAAATCTTTGCTCAGACCATATACACAATTGAAACAATATCTATATAAAGATCAAATTCTGTTTGTTAATTCATTTAATAGTTATAAAAAAAATGCCCATTTAAATTTTTTCATACCATTTTTTCTGAAACCATCAAATATCGTCTGAAAATTTTCTACATTGTTGATGTTTTTTATTTAATCAAAATTTTTTTTTCAAAAATATATAAATTCTATCAACAAAAAAAATTCCAGTCGGTTAGTTGACTAAATTTTTTAAACCTGTCTTGACAGTAAATTTCTAGTTTGAAGAGAAATATTTAAAAAAATGTTTGTCATAATAAGAAATTCAAATAATTATTTTGAAAATTTCAGTTAGACCACTATTTTTCCTTGTTGTAAAGGTGTAAATCCTAATTTCTCTGATCTCTCCCTATAACTGTAATCTTTTACTGTTTTTATTATTTTTCTCACTCTTCTTAGTATGCCTTCCAATTTCAATATTACATGAGGCAATCTCAATATTACATGGTTAAGCAAATTCTCTGATAGTTTCTCTTCGTTTCTAACAACCTCTACATTTGTTTGCTTTCTCTTATTTTTTTCTCTTGTTCCACATTTTTTGTTCTTTTTCCTTTTTTTTTTATCTTTATTGTACTCTATATTTTTCTTCTCTTTCTTCCTTCTTTTCTATTTCTTTTTCTTTTTTCTTTCTTTTCCCTTTTCTTTTATTTATCTCTTTATTTTCCTTTTTTCTTTCTTTTCTATTCCTTTTTCTTTGTTT
>OY757918.1:35916900-36106900 GCA_963585895.1 Sepioteuthis lessoniana | reverse complement strand
ATTAATATAGATGTAAGTATCATATTATCCATCACTCTGCCTCACTCTTATGTTCATATATAAATATATATAAGAAGAATGAAAGAAATTAACCAAGAATAATATTTCTTTGTAATTTTACCCTTTACTTGTGAATTGTTCTCCTTAAGTGTCATATTGAAAGCTAATGGTACCCGGGCATGAATAAGATACATTATCAAAAAAGCCAACAGTTGAGTTCAATATCACATCCAGTTTGCTAGGAATAAATGCTTCATCTAATATCATGAACCAGATCTTGCTGAGGTCTCCAATAATCAGCCATCTAGGTGGGGAGAGAGCTAGCCGTTTGAAGTTAGGTGAAGTGTTCTGTAAACCCCAATATAAGATAATGGATTTGTGATGCTAGGTCTTCTCTTTTGTGGCTGAGGTATGAGGAGATAAATGTTTGTGAGAACAGAGAATGAGGAACACATCAAAGATACAAGAAATTGGTTCCCAAAAGAACAAAAAAGCTAGCCTGAATGTTATATCCATTATCCATTTATTCCTGCTTCCAGGGCTTCGGAAACCATAGAGAAGATAGCCATGAGATTCACTTGCTTAAAACATTGAGTTTTTGTGTTTTCTCCTCGATATTCAATGATTTGACATTAATGACATAGCAATTTTGATGACAAGGCCTCACTAGTTTTAACCTTAGGTCATAATATGGAGAAAAGCTTTTTTTTAAGAATTTTTTTAAAGATTTGATATCAAGGGTGTCTCAACGCAATCCATTAATATGATAATCCATATTGTGTCAAGTCATCTTTCTTCTGAGTCTTAAAAAATAATCATATTACTACAGAAAGGTCAAACCAGACAAGGGCAGAAATTTATTGACTTTATCCTACAGTACAAATGAAATACCAAGTTCTAGGGAGCATCTTCGAAGAGACTTTTTTCGGACTCCTTCCGACAGAATCTCTCACCGCATCCACATTATCAAGACATCTTGCAGTCAACTCCCTGCCAGATCTGGGATTTTCTGCCTTCTTCTTGAGATTGTTTACTGACCCAGTGGCTTGCAATTTGTGTACTCAATGATAAATTTGGCTTTTCTAGGGATAATTGTTAAAGTTAAACTTCCTGCGAAATTTTGCTTGTACAGTTTTGACTAGTTTTGTCTCCAAATAAGTGTCGCAAAATATTTTTCCTCTCTCCTCCAAGGCCTTGAGATCGAGGATTAATAGTTGCTATGGTATATTATTTACAGATCTGAAGCAACAAAAAAAAAATACAAAATTATTATTGGTAGAGTTAGTAATTTACAAAGCACTTTGCTTCGATGTGGCCCAAGGTCGAATGAATGGGGCGCCCAATGAGACTCCAACTCACTCGTGTAGGTTTGCTAGTCTAGTTTATAAACTGTTGCACCACCAAAGGTGCCTTTTATTATTAGTAGAGTTATAAGCAGTCACATGGTATCCATGTATATTGAGAAAACCTATATTAATAGGTTGCGTCTATTTTGAGACAGTTTTGAATGATTTTGTCTCCGAATAAGTAGTGACGCAAAATATTTTTTCTCTCTTGTTCAAGGCATTGTGATCAAGGATTAATAGTTGTTATAGTATACAATTTTCAAATCTGATACAAAAATAAACACAACATTATTATTTGTAGAGTTATAAGGAGTCACATGGGTCCCATGTATACTGAGACACGCTATATCATAAAAGATTCAATGAAAAAAAAGGAACCAATAAAAAAGAACCATATCCATGAATTAAATATTTTGAGTTCACTGTGTACAATGACAATATGACACTGAAGGCCGTACAAAAATCAATCTTTAAAGTTATGTCCCGATCAGGGGATAGTTTAACTATCTTGATAACATATTAATCATAAATAAATCTATATATAGATGTTTATGCAGTATGCCATCTGTCCATTTTATTTCAAAGCAATGTCCTGAAGCTGGTTTATTTGATGTTAAAGCCATTTAGAGTCAGTGGTTAAGGACGAGTAGAGTGTTCGCCAATGGTCCGGGAGACCGAGGTTCAATCCCAGGTTGATTCATTACAAAGACGCAAAAAATGGTACTTGCTGCCTTGCTTAACACTCAGTATTATAAGGTAAGGATCAAGGGTAAAGTGGAGCAATCCAGGGAATGGAGTAGCGCCCTCTCCTACGCCTCGGTGTAGTAGCTATTGAAAAGGGACCCTTCGAGTCATCCCCGGCTATGGTCGCCAACTTACTTACTAAGTATCAACATAATGTCGACGATTTTATTTTCTTCAATACTTCCTATGAATTTTGCGTATTTGTTCAAGTCATGGTCTATTGAGGAATAACGTTCTATCAAGAATAGTTTATTATAATCTATAGATTTTTTCTGCGTCTCTAGTCATTTAGATTAAGATAAAATGGCTACTCGGATTTTCCAGTATATTGTTTTAGGCAACATATGGATTCAAGTAAGTAAATTCCTATTTTTAATTTTATAATCAGAATTGTAAGAGTTGTCTTAGTTGTAAATTTAATGTATGATTTCTTTGTCTTCCTATGGGTTATTTAATGCTAAAACCATACTTTTAGAATAAGAGTAAGGGTACTATTACATAGCTAAGAGATTAAGGGGGTTTATACCAAACATGCAGGACACTGCTGAAGAAGTAAGGACGAACTCATTAGTGATGTTCTCCAATGGACCCCCTCATATGGCCGAGCGAAAGCAGGACGGGCACCTCGAACCTACATACAGCAGCTCTGTGAGGATGTAGCCCTGAGGACCAACCAGAAGCGATGAACAATAGGGAGTTGTGGCGAGAGAGGGTCAGGGATATCCGTGCTGGCGGCACAACATAATGATGATGATGATGATGATGATACCTTTTTCAAGGGTATTTGTCCGAAAGTGAATGTAATTGCGCAACTGGAGTTTTAACTGGGATACTACAATCTTGCAGTCGAGCACTTTTATCCATTACGCCTCGGGTACTTCAAGACACCAACTGTACGGCCACCTACACCCTATCACGAAAACTATCCAAGTTAGACGAACCAGACATGCAGGACACTGCTGGAGAAGCAGAGATAAACTCATAAGAGATGTACTCTTATGGATCCCCACACATGGCCGCGCAAAAGCAGGGCGACCAGCTCGAACGTACATTCAGCAGTTATGTGAGGATACAGGATGTTGTCCTGAAGACCTACCTAGGGCGATGAACGATAGGGAGGAGTGGCGAGAGAGGGTCAGGGATATCCGTGCTACCAGCGCGATATGATGATGATGACTTCCCCGCCAGAGAATAAGTTGGTAAATTTAAGGTAAGAGCATCGTGTTCACAAAAAGTAATGGATTTTATCAAGTGCATTTTATGTATTACTTTATAATCTAGTAAATTCTTGCTTTCTTTGGGGTTATTTGGTCGATGAGAAGGATGTATTAACATATTTACCCAACCCATCCGCTCGGGTAGGATATGACACAAGGTCAATTTTTAAGCGGAGTTTAACAGGTTTGAATTTAGAGTTTTCCTTCTCCAAAACTAGTTGCCTCACCAAGGCTGAAGAACCCTACTATTTATCCATAGCTGGAGGGAGAATAATTGGATTCATACCTTTCCCAAGGGTATTAATGCTATGTGAAATATAATCAGTCTTGTCAAGGATTTGAACTCGTGTCACCGTGTCCACTTCCTACGACGATAACAATTACACCACGGGCACCTCCTTCATGAGAAGTATGTATTAACAGTTATAAAAGTTTTAAGGAGTGTATCTAGTTCTAAATGATTTTGTACATATATATCTTAAAATATATGTATATGTGTGTGTGCGCGTAAGTGAGTAAATGTAGATATATAGATTTAAATATCTATATACATACACCCAATCTGAAGTTATTAAGTAAATCACATAAACTTTCCACGATTCAAATTTGGTTAGAAAAAATTCGTCAAATTTTAAACAATCAATTTAGATTACAAAACAAAACCTGAGTTCAAATTTTAGATAGTATCAATGTGTTTTATTGAAGTTAATGAAGTTATTTCATGTATTCTAAAAGGCAAAACCAAATTATCACATTTTACTTCTATAAAAAGATAATAAAATCATCAAAATTTGATTATAGAACAAATACAAACACATATAATTAGTCATTGAATTCTTTTTGTTTTTTGTTTATTACTTTGTTTTTGTTTGTTTGTTTTTTGGATTTTTTTTTTTTTTTTTACTTCTGCGGGCTTAACTTCGGACATGGTAGTTTTAATTTTTTCCCCACTGTCTGCTTTGTTGTTATATTGTTAACCATCTTCATGTAATTTCATCTTCTCACTTAACCATAGATTTTTGATCGGATTCAGATCAGAACTTGATGGTAACCATTCTATTATCTTTTTGTGTTTCGGGAAATTGTTAATTTCTCTTACACTATATATTTTAGGCCACACAAATGAATAACAAAACTTCTTTTAACATCACTACAAAGTAAGGTTTATTATAGTAGCAGGCGTGAAGGAGTGAGAGTGAGAAAGTGTCTCTTCTGCGTCGCTGGTCTGTATGTTGGTCCTTGGTTCGTAGGAAGCGTGTTTAAAGCTAGCAGTGAGCGAAGGGTTCCAAGTGGAATCAGAGGCAGTCATGTGAGAGAGATATGTTTCTTCTGCTAGCTCCGGGCTCTCTGACTTTGTCCTTTCTACAAAAATGGACCAGAAAAAATAGTTCCTGAGAGGGAGAAGGAATTAATGCGCTCTGCCAGTTGATTGGTCAGTGAGTGACCGACTCTCTTAACAGGGGCATTGTTTCGCGAAAGGAAATAGATCTGTGGCTGCTACAATCTTCTCTCCTGGAAATATTTCACGCTCAAAGAATTCATAACTAAACTTCGATACATGAGGAGAAGCATTGTCATACATAAATACACTCTTCACTTTGAAACTGTGAGTCTGGGACTTGTACCATGTAAAAAAAGTCTTCTCTATAAAATCTCAATAGTTAGCCTTGTTCAATTTAAGTCTTTCATCGACTTTGAGTGGTTTGTTAATGGTTTGTTAGATTATTCTAGCCTATATTGTCACACTACCATCTCCTTATTGCTTCTTTTAGCCACAGGCATGTCTGAATTGGATATAATCCATCTTTTTGCCCATCCATCAGGTCCATCAAATCTCACTCGAGATTCGTCGGGGAAAATTACTTTAGGAAAGTCTATTTTCACGTATTTCTTGGCTCAATTTAGAGACCTTTAAGTATTTGCTTTAATTAGAAAAGGTTTCCCAGGAGACCTTTTACAAGTCTCAATTCACAAATTAATCTACACATTTTGTCCTTCTTGACTCACTCAATTTCGGCTTTTTCAAAGATTTGAATATTAGTCAAAAGTGATTGATTTGTTTAAACTTGCTTTAGTTTATATTCATTTCAAGGAAGCAAAGTTCTGAAAGCTTTTTTCTTAGATTCCTGTTCTCAACTTAGTAATAATCTCAACAGCCTTATTTAACGTTCGATGATTTCTACAAAGCTCCTTTGATATCTCTAAAGAGGACATTCTATGATTCAATAAATTTGATTTTTTTTTTGTTGCAGTTGTTAGATCCTTCCCTTTACGCATTTTTCAAAATATATTAAGGACAGAAAGAAAAAATAGTTTTTATTAGATTTCAGAGGTCTTAAGCTAATATTTGTTCAATCTGTATACTAACTTCATTCATTTCATTTTCCTAAATTCCAAATATCTTAAAACTAACTATAAAAAAATGATAGAAAATTTAGTTAAATATTCAACTAATGGAAAAAATGTAAGAGTTTAAAATTTGACAATTCAAAATTCAATTTAAAATTTGAATATTCATTGAGCATTGCTGATGGTCAGAGATCGAATAAAATTCCGAGCAGGCCAAGAAATCAAAATGTGCTGGAAGCGTAGTAAGCAGAGATATATTTGATCATATCTTGATCAGAAACTTTCATAGATATTCGTCAACCATCTCAAACGTCCTACAATTCTGCAGATTAGATGATTTTGCAGTGTTGTATTCTCTCATATGAAGGTGACTGAATGAGAATGTGACGATCAAAAGAGAAGATAATGATAAACTTCAATGGAGATAAGATACTATTTCATCAATCCATCATTAACGAAAATAAGAAACAAGATGCACAACATTATAGATGAGACAAAATAATAGCCTGTCTATTGGCAAAAGCTGTCGGTGGTGTCAGTGGTGGCAGTACCACCTAAACCACCGAAAATATCGTAGTACACCTGGTTGGCAGCTAATGAGGACAGAGTATAGTTTGTGCAATTGCACGTTGGAGGAAAAAGATATATTTTACTGAGGGTGGAAAGAGGTACGTTTAAATATGACAGATATTGAATTGGAACTTTCTTTGAGTTATTGAGGTTTATTTGATTTACCTAGCTTCAGACAGGCTGTATATATATATCATCATCATCAGCAGCAGCAGGTCGCGCCATCAGCTCGGATATCCCAGACCCTTTCTCGTCATCCCTCTCTATCGTCCATCGCTTCCGGCAGGTCTTCAGGGCTACATCCTGTATCGGCACAGCGCTGTTGTATTTAGGTTCTAGCTGGTCGTCTTGTCTTTGGGAAGGGGTCCACAGGAGAACGTCACTTAGGAGTTCGTCCCTACTTCTTTAGCAGTGTCCCGCATGGGTGGTTTGTCTAACTTGGATAGTTTTCATGATGGGTGGTAAGTGACTATACAGCTGCTGCTTTGTGGGGAGCTTCCTTCAGGACTTGTTCAATATTGCTCGCAGCATCTTGTGTAGTTGCCAGCAAGCTTTTTCTCCATACGTTTAGTTAGCGTCCATGTAGTGCATCCATCCAGCAGTATCGACATGGCTGCTCCTTGGAAAAACGTGCGTTTCATTTTATCGGTCAGGTCTGATATATTATATATGCTTGCGTGTGTTTGTGTGTGTTTGTGTGTATGCTTTCACGGATATAAATGCACAAGATGCTGCCCAAAGATATCTTTCTAGACTGGTTTGGTTGCTTATTCGGTTTAAATAACATATCAAACCGCAATGGTTATTTAATGCCAAATCCTATTTATGCATATATATATAGTTTATAAATATATATATAATTTGTTAGCAAATAGTTTGTTGGCAACATTTTTTAAATGAGCCTGAGCTTATTTGTTTGTATACAGTTCAACAGTTTCATGAATGGCTATTTAATATTAATAATTCTATCTGCACACAGTAAAAGGATTTTAAGCATTGCTATCAAAAACTATTAATTTAATTTAATACTAATCATTTACTTGCACACTGCCCAATGGTTTCAAGTATTGTAAATGATCAAACAGTTCTACTTGACTCATAGAGGGGACCCTGGCTAGATCAGTCTGAACCTTGGAGCAATGGCAATGAAGGGGTACTCCTCATTCCCCAAAGCTCCGGGACTGGAGCCTTTCTATCTGATGCAGTTTTGTGTCGTATCCAACACAGGCATTGGGGGTGGGGAGGTCATATCCCTATGCAGATATTCAGTCAGTGTGTTCTACAGCCCTTGCCAACGGAGCTACTTCTAGAATGGTAGCCTACCCAGAACAGGTGCTCTTAACTAATATATATATATATATATATATATTGTCATCCACAGACAGACTGTTTGGGTGTATTACAACTCTTCAGTGTGGCTAGACTCATAGGATGCTTGAAGCTGGGATCGAAACCCGCCTAACTTTTCTTTAGACTTAGTATCAGACCGCTCGGCTAACATGCAACAAGCTGTAATTACCTTCAAAGAAATGATCTATTCAAAATAGCATCTTCAGAATTCAGTGCACTTATCTCTACAAGTTATCAATTGATTGAAGCAGTGCCCTTATATTTCTTTTAATGTTTTCTACATACTCAAATCACTTCCTCTTGAAATAAATTTTCAGTTCGGAAAAGAAAAAATTGTGAGATAGAGTCATATCTGATAATTACAGAAACACTACACTTGCAAAAATCAGTGTTTCATTCAAAATGTACAAAGACAGATTTTATTATACTAAGTCATCTAGATGAAATCAAGACATCCTCATTTCAATCTATCATAAGTTTTACAATTGAAAAATTTGAAGTTTCATTTTCAGAGTTGTAAAATTCAGGCCATGATTAAAGTTGCCGTGTAACTTTGGGAGTCTTCATCTTTGATGTGTAAGAGTCCTCTTTAAATGTATTGAGAGAATTATTTTTTGAAGATGCAACAAAATCATCTAAATGGAATGACATCATTTTATTATATTGCCCAGTCAGCTGGGGCTGTAGAATACACCGACTGCTTCTCTACAGAGGGGTAAGACCCCATCAATGAATGTCCTGAATATGATACTAAACAATTTGATTGTGAGGCTTCAGTAATGTTAGAGCTTCGGGGGACAGCAGAGTACCCCGTTATTGCCATCTCTCCCAGGTCCACTCTGGCCCAGAGTGGTAGAACTTGATAGGGCTCTATCCATAGATCAAATAGAACTAAACTGTGAACTTTTGCAAAACTGAATTGCTCGAAATAGGACTGTTTTGACATTTAAACTGCATACTTATGCTAAATAGATTTGTTTGAAATAGAACTGTTTTTGACATTTAACTGTTTGTAAACAAAAATTTTACTTATATTAAACTGAATTGTTTGAAATTTAATTTGGCGTTAAATGACCTGAAAAGGGTTGATTTGCAGTAAAACAAAAAACAACTTTAACACCTCTTCATTACTAATCAATCTTGTATTCAGAATTGATATTTCAATTTTCATACTTTTTCATCTCACATCATACGCCATTTTTAACTAGTTTAGTTTGGTTTGCTTTAGTTTTATGCATATCAAACATTGTTGGTTATTTAATGCCAAATCCTGTTTGTTCACTTATGATTGCAACAGTTCAGACTCTCAGCACTTCCCCCTGTAAGATCAATTCTCCCTATAACCAAATTTATGTGCATCTTAAGTAGCATCTGCTAGAATCCCAAACTTGCTTCTGATTAGTTGAAACAGTCCCATTTGAATTGAACCAACCTACAATTTGTCATAAGAAGATCTCATGTTCAATTCCTGACAAGTCACAAACCAATATATACTTTCTGAATGGTATGAGCACTTAACACTGTTTTTACATATACATTAAATATGTGATTTTAAAACACATTTTGTAGATACACACAGTTAAAGGATCAAAAAGTTCTGTTTCTAACTATTCAATTTAGCATCAGTCATTACTTTGCACTCAAGTTTGGTTTGTTTGTTTAATGGCATATCAACCTTTGTAGGTTATTTAATGCCAAAGCTATTCTCCTTGAAGAACCCATAGCTGGGAGGATAAGGGGGTTCATACCTTTCCAATGGGTATTTGCCTGAAAGTGAATGTAATAGCGCAACTGGAGTATGAACTCATGTACTACGATTCCGCACTTTGCACTCAGTTTAAATGTCATAGTTGTATTTGAACCATAGATAGGACCATATTGGGTGTTACCACTATGGGCCAAAGTGGACCTGGGAGCAATGGCAATGAAGAGATACTCCACATTCCCCAAATCTCCAGCATTACTGAAGCCCCACCATCAGATTATTTAATTTTATATCCAGGACACTCATTGGTTGGTGTCTTATCACTCTGCTGTGATGCAATATATTCTATAACCACAACCAAATGGGCTGGATTTTTGGCTAGTTGTAGAGAGGAGTAGTGTTGGCTGTGATCAAAGTTGCAATACAGCTTGTACTACCCTCATCTTTGAAGTGCAATTGCCCTCTTTAAAGTGGCTATGTTGTTTGACCTCAGCTGCAATGCCAAAGGCCTTTTGTATTATCACAAGTGTTTTGGAGAAAGTTTCAGCAAGTTTAGCATAAATTTTTATGCACACAAGCTGCTCCCATATAGTCAGTAGAATAAATTCACCAAGAGTTTTTCAGAAAACAAACTAAACATTTTATTAGGCTTATAAGTAACGTAATCTTGGGGATGAATTTTTGTAAGAATTACCATTATGACTTAAGAGTTTAGATACAGTTTATTTACATCATTTACACTGCTCATTTACTCTACCAGAGTGGAGTCATCTAAAATCTCTACCTAAATGTCTGATACTATTTTAAAGTGAAACTTGAAAATTTTTAATTATAAAACATATATTGAAGTGAGGATGTATAGATCTCATTCAGATGAGTCAGTAGAATTTTGAAAATAAAATGAAACCTATATATATATATATATATATGTGTGTGTCTGTGTGTGTGTGTGTGCATGTGTATTTGGGTAGCATTTCTTCATTGATACATATTTGATTAAACAATATAGACATCCTTTTTTTTCACATTTTTGTATTTATCCTTTTGAGTTGCTGCATTAATTTTATCGTATCTGGTGGTAATTGGTTAATAAACTTTCCATAATTAAGTGGTTTCCTAGCACTTTCTGCCCAATCTTGAGCCATCATCAGGGGTGTGTAAATTGCTTGCATATTACTACTTTGTTACTATTGAGGATTTATTATTTATACTGGTGTATTATAGTAGCATTTATTTATAAATTGGGTTCTATAAATAGCAGCAGTAGCTGAAGACATTTAAGTACATTAGTTCAAAATTGATTCTATTGAGTTTAGGTAGTTTCATTCTAATATGGAGCACTTCAAGAATCTGTAATTTTTGCTAGTTACTTTGTTGTTCTAATATATATGTGTTTATACTCAAAGGTTTTTAAATAGATAACGTGAATTTTGCCTAAGTAGTTGGCCATAGGAAGCATTGCTTATTGTTGAAACTTTTTCAAGGAAATCAATATTGATGGGCCTTTTCATGTTCAAGAAGATTGCAGTTCACAGAACTTTTTCATTACCAGAAATTCAGTGTGCTTCCACTCCATGGACTGTGTTTTCAACTCTGGCTTGTAATGCCAAAATCATACTTAGTCTATTTATAAACATTTTTTTCTGAATAAAACGTGCTTCTCTGTATACATTACACATTCTTCTTAAAATTTCACATGCTTTGAACTTCTCAGTCACCAAAAATTTGATGACAGATTGCTATTTAAGCCTTGCACAATCTGTTTGATTTGCTGCCATTTTGAATAGCCTCAAAACAAATTTTTTAGTGTTTATGAAGCAATTTCCAAAAATTTAGAATTTACATTTATAAAAAAGATTTTTTTTTAGATTCCCTTTATTTATGCAATAACTCACATATATATATATATATATATGTGTGTGTGTGTGTGTGTGTGTGTGTGTGTGTGTGTATGTGTGTGTGTGTTTGATTGGGCAGCAGTCCTTCATTTAAACATGTTTGATTAAATAATAAAGACATATTTTGTTTATATAATTTTTTCAGGATCCTTCCAAGTTTTCTGATAAGTATATTGGTTTTAAAATGGAGTTGGTAGATCAATTCACCGAAATTGTCCCAAGTGCTTTTGAACCTTTCATAGGCCATCATCAGGGGTTGTTTGCAAGTGTATAAATAACTCCTGATGATGGCCTATAAAAGGTCCGAAAGCCCTCTGGATAATTTCGGGAAATTCATCTACCGAGTCCAACCAAAAACCAAAACACTTGGCAGGAAACTTGAAAGGATCCTAATAAAACTATATAGACAAAATGTGTCTTTATCATTTAATTATAGAAATATATATATATATATATATATGTGTGTGTATATATATGTGTGTGTACATATATGTGTGTGTATATATGTGTGTGTGTATATATATATATATATATATATATGTGTGTGTATATATATATATATATATTTATATGATTAAGATAAGTGGAAAAGTGAAAAAAATCAAACATTTACTACGGGTTTAGTGGTAATATTCTGTTCTTTATTAACAGAAGAACTTAATCAGACTAAATATTTTTTGCGTCTTTTTATAATCAATGTTTTTGATGAAAAAGGATATACCTGAACCCTTGTGCTCTTTCATTTCCTCTTCCTTTTTTCATTTCTCTAAAAAACTATTCTCTTCATATTTCTCTCTTTCTCACTCAAATTAATCCACCCCTATCTGGTTGAATCTCTGATGAAACCCATTGTACTTTGATACCACTTAACTACAATCATCTACCAAGACAGCCAGAGTCAAAAACCAAATTAACCCCTACCACCATCACACAAACCTATATCTATTTTCCTCCTTGTTCTTTCCCTTTTCTATCTCTTGTCTTTGACCCTTTCCCTCCCTTCGTACCGTTCTTACATACTCCATTAGTTTATATTTTTGCCTCATTTGCTAAAATGTTTGGTTTGGTTTGTTGGATTTTATGGCATATCAACCTTTGTAGGTTATTTAGTGCCAGATCCATTTTTATGTAAATAATCAGTTCTATTTAAAACAATTTAGTTTAGCATGAGTACACAGTTTAATTCTCAAAAACATTTCTATTTCAAACTATTCAAGCAGTTTTATGTAACAATTCATTTTAGTGTAAGTACAGTTTCAATGTCAAAAACTGTTCAATTTAAACAATTTATTACGCAGTTTAAATATAAGTACAGTTTAATTGTGAAAAACATTTCTATTTCTAGCTATTCAGTTTAGTCAAGCAGTTCTAATTCAGCTTAGAATAAGTGCAGATTTTGTTTACACACAGTTAATATTCAAAACAGTTCTTTGTTAAATAATTCAGTTTACAGAAAATACAGTTTCAATGTCAAAAGATAGTTCTACTTCAAATAATTCAGTTTAGCATAAGCGCACAGTTTAAATGTAAGTACTGTTTATTCTCCAAAGCCCCAGCATTACTGGGACCTCACCATCAGACTGTTTAGTGTCATATACCAAGACACTCATTGGAGTCGGGTATTACCCCTCTGCAGAGGGGCAGTTGGTGTATTCTATTCTGCAGCCCCAGCTGACTGGGCAATTTCTAAAATGTAGAAAAACACAAAAAATGTTTAGTCTGATGAAGTTCTTCTGTTAATAAAGAATGAAAAGACAAGGGGCCATTGAGATCTCAAATCTTTACACAAGAAAGAAACCTTTTCATGCTTCTTCAATTAAATGATAAAAACAAAAATGGCAGGTGCTACTGTAAAAAAAGAAAATGATGCCCTTTGAAGGGTAATTGTTTAATTGATATATAAAGTCACAGTCAAAAAGAGTGAGGGCAGTAGAATACATCAACTGCACCTCTGCAGAGGGGTAAGACCCCCATAATGAGTGTCCTGGATATGACATTCAACAATCTGATAGTGAGGTTCCAGTAATGCTGGAGCTTCATTACCATTGCTTTCAGGTCCACTCTGGCCCAGAGTGGTAGCATCTGATTGGATCCTATCTATGGGTCGAATGAAACTAAACAGTGTATTTATGCTAAACTGAATTGCTTGAAATAGAACTATTTTGATGTGAAAATTGTGTACTTATGCTAAACTGAATTGTTTGAAATAGAGCTATTATTGACATTGAAACTGTATTACACTATGATGAATTGTTTGAAATAGAAATGTTTTGACATTCAAATGAGTGTAAAGAAAAACTATACTTATACTGTCAAATTGTTTGAATCAGAACTGTTTGACAAAATTGAATAGCTTGAAATTGTACTAATGCTAAACTGAATTGTTTGAAATAGAACTGTTTCTTTGTATAAAGATGGATTTGGCATTAAATAACCTTCAAGGGTTGATATGCCATAAAACCGAAACAAACAAATGATAAAAAAGGAAATGGAACATCTATTATAAAATGGGATATTGTGAAAAAGCACAAGCTTACAAAGAAGGAGACAACAGCTGCAGATTGTGTCTACAAGAGAAATTATGCATCCAAGAACAAACAAACAGCATACTGCTAAACAAAAGAAGCAAATTAATATTTCAGAGTTGATATTTTTCATAATTTAAAAAAAATGTAAATTCAGTTATATTGGAACAATGAAAAACTTTTCTTTCTATGAATTGAAAAAGAAAAAACTGAAAATAAAGCTAAAGCCAACAAAAAAGTGAAAATTGAAAGAAATTAAACTTTACACAAAAACAAGATGAGAACATTGTATATATTTGCAATGGAAAAAATGAAATGTGAAACTGATTGAAATTTTATGTAAGTTATTTGTTGCTTTGTAAAAATCAATAAGAAATAATTGGAAAAGAAAGCATTTAAAATACCATTGATTGAAAAGAAAAAAAAACAATTTAATGGAATATTTTTAGATTAGCATTGATATAATACAGGACTCTATTTCAAAAAGGGCATTCATTTATTTTGTCCTCACCGATCAACACCAATAATACCAGCTTTTTTTTTCAAATTGAATTCGATCATGTAAAATTTTATGCTTCCTTTTATAGCTGTCAGCTATTTTTTCTCTCTAACAAAGACACAAATGGGAGATCAGCTTATCGTCAGTGGTCATTGTACTGGAAGGATTATTTTGCTCTATGTAAAAATAGGAGTTACATATCCTTGCCACTGGAAGCAGTAGGGGTTATCCAACCATATTTGGCCTCAACTGTAATAGCCAATATAAATTTTCTTTTTGGCAATAGAGAGTAGTTGATTTTTCTTTACTGACAGGTCTGATTTTTCTCCCTTCTGCAAAGGAAAATTCAATCAATGTGCTGTTTATCTGGGCACTGAATGAATTAAGCAAATTACATTCACTTTCTGACTAATATCCCACTAGCTGCAGTTTAAATTAGTAATTCCCAACATAGAACTCATGCCCTACCGGTGGGGCATGGTAATATTTTGGCGGGGCAAGCAATATTTTGGTGGTACTTGTTTAGAAACCAAGTTGACGGCATTTTAAGCTTACTTCATGTGAATTGCAGTAAAATGGTAAATATGTAAGAATTGAATATTACAGGAGTGGGTATCAGAATTCTAGAAATACCAAAGTTGGGCATGGTTCAGAATTGATTGCTGGGAACCATTGGTTCTTCTACAAGGATGGCATTTAATAACCCATAAAGGTTGATATGCTTATTGAAATAAAGAACCCAATCATCTGTTTCAAAATAGAAAGCTGAAAATAATCTTGATGGTAACTATGATGAGTAGCATGGAAGTACTGGTAAGATATTCTTAATAATCATCTGTATGGTAATAAGCATATTGGATTACTAAATATTTGTACTATACTTTTCAAACACCCTCAAGATATAACATTATTAAAAAATAAGAAGTAAAAGATATGTAATTGGTTGGTTGTTTTGTTTTACGGTGTATCAACCCTTTTCGGGTCATTTAATGCCGAATTAAATGTCAAGCAATTCAGTTTAGTATAAGTATAGTTTTGGTTTACAAACTGTTAAATGTCAAAACAGTTCAGTTAAATGTCAAAACAGTTCTATTTCAAGCCATTCAGTTTAGCATAAATACACAGTTAAGTTCTATTTGACCCATAGATAGGACCCTACCAGGTGCTACCACTCTGGACCAGAGTGAACCTGGGAGCAATGGTAATGAAAGGGACAGTTTTTAGGGAAGTCTTACACCTCTGCAGAGAAGCAGTCAGTGTATTCTGCAGCACCAGCTGACAGGGCCAAAAGGACATGTATGTATGTGCGTATGCGTATGTATCCATGTGTATGTCAATGTATGTATGTGCGTGTGTACATGTGTGTGCATGTTTACACGTGTATGTGCGCATGTAAAAACTAAAAAGTGTTTATTTGAAATACTATCATTGTGAAGGTTTTATACGACTCTGCTTGTAATCTTTGTTCATGTTTTCGCTAAATGCTCCTTGCTTAAACAAATAAGTTTGAAGAGAAAATAGGTCATTTTTCATTTCCTTTCATAACCAATTAGGAAATAATACTTTCTGTTAAGGAATAAAAAAGTAAAAATTTGCTTATATAGTTTTATCTTTATTTTCCACTTTCTGAGATTTTCACACAGACCGAAATAGAGTGTGTTTCCCTGAAGTTTGAGTGCCAGTAAGTCTCCTTTGATCTCAACAGTACTCTGATCTGGACAGTCTCAATTCTCCCTCTGATCTCCAATTCTCAAAATCTCTTTCCCAGTCCTTTGGGGACTGTTCCAAGGGCACCAACTACAATTAATATTACCATTACTTTCAAGTTCCACAGTGTTTTCAGCCCTTAGGCAACACCCAAGTAATTGTCTATCTTTTTATGTTTTTTTAATTTTTCACTCTGTGGTCTACTGGAATGGCAAAATCCATTAGTTGATAAGTTCTTTTCTTCTTTTTAATTAACACTAGGCCTGGTTTCTTGTGAGGATTGGGTTATCTGTTTATATCTTAAAGTCCCTGTGGCCTAGTCAGCTGGGCCTGCAGAACACACCGACTCCACCTCTGTAGAGGGGTAAGTCTCCCCCAACAAGTGTCCTAGATATGACACCAAACAATCTGATAGGGTCCTATGTATGGGTCACATCGAACAAAACTGTGTATTTATGCTAAACTGGATTGTCTGAAACAGAACTGTTTATATGTATAAAAATGGATTTGGCATCAAATAACCTATAATGGTTGATATGACATAAAACCAAACCAAACCAAACCAATCTAAGTCCCAGAGAATTCTATGAGTCACATTTTCTTGGATGGATTCTGTTTTTTGTATATAGTTGTTAGCCTGGTCAAATTTTAATCTCTTGCACAATTGCCAATGAATTATCTTTCCTACCCAGTCATGTGTACTCTTGTATTACTTCAAAGTGCCTGTGGTGTAATGATTATCGTCGTTGAAAGTTGACACAGAGAGATGAATTAAAATCCTAGACAAAGCTAATAGCATTTCATATAGCAGTAATACCCTTAGGAATGGTATGAATCCAATTATTCTCATTCCAGCGATGGATAAATAGTAGGGCTGACTGGTTTCTTTAGCTTTGGTTTGGCAACCAATCTAAAAGAAGGAAAACTCAGAATTCAAACCTGTAAAAGTCCACTTAAAAAATTGAACTTGTGTCAAATCCTACCTGTGAGGAGGAGTTGGTCAATACATACACTTGTATTATTTTTATGCCTCTTTGCTCCCTTAGTTTATTGTGAGTAACTATTTCTTTGATGTCAGCACATAAGCTACACTTGTTACTCTGTTTTGTATTATCAATTTTTGTTCTGATATAATTAATCTACACGGAATTATTTTATGCTGCTGTTGATAGAGATTCAGTTTCTATCTTAAGCTTTTCTCTTCTGAGCCATGTCCAGGTCATCTTCGAAGAGTCCCTCTGGCTTTGTGGCTAACGACCTCGACTGAGACATTCATAAACTCCAGACACATTGTTATGTTCACTTTCAGAATGATAGGCTTAAGAAATGTATGAACTTTCTCAATTCCTAGCTACGAGTTAAATAGTATGACTACTGTTTTTCTACAAGGATGGCTTCGACATCAAATAACCCATGAATATTGATGTGCCAATAAACAAAGAAACCAAACTAAACTAGGTCATCTCATGAGAAATTCCTGAGGCTGTTCCCTACAACTACAATTCCAAATACTACAAGGTTTACTACTTACTGATAATGATAATATTTCAATAGTTTTAATCTTGCAGTTTTTTCTACAAGATAACTTTACTGAAAAGAAAATACAAAATGAAGTACTGTTGGTTGGTTGGTTGAGCTTTATGGCATATCAACCTTTGATGGTTATTTAATGCCAAATCCACTTTTATGAAAATAGTTCTATTTCAAACAATTCAGTTTCGCATAAGTACACAGTTTAAATGTAAGTACAATTTAATTGTGAAAAACATTTCTATTTCAAGCAATTCAGTTTAGTCAAGCAATTCTAATTCAGCTAATTCAGTTTAGTATAAGTACAGGTGTTGTTTACACACAGTTAAATGTCATAACAGTTCTATATTAAACAAATCAGTTTCGTGTAAGTACAGTTTCAATGTCAAAAACAGTTCTATTTCAAATAATTCAGTTTAGCATAAGCAAGCAGTTTAAATGTAATTACAGTTTAATAATCAAAAGCATTTCTATTTCAAGCTATTCAGTTTAGTCAAACAGTTTTATTTCAGACAATTCAGTTTAGCATAAGTACACAGTTTAGAGGTCAAAACAGTTCTATTTCAAGCAATTCAGTTTTGCATAAGTACACAGTTTAAATGTCAAAACAAATATATTTCAAACAATTCAATTTAGCATAAATATGCAGTTTAAATGCAAAAATCAATATTGTGAAGGAAGCATTGTTTAGTTCTATCTAACCCATAGATAGGACCCTTATCAGGTACTTCCACTCTGGGTCAGACTTGATGGCAATAAAGGGGTACTCCGCATTCCCCAAAGCTCCATCAGATTGTTTAGTGTCATAACCAAGACACACGTTGGGGTCTTGTATTCTTTGCAGTCGGTGTATTCTACAGCCCAGTCGACTGGGTAAATGAAGTTTGAGTTTGGTTTTTTTTGTTTAATGGCATATCAACCTTTGTAGGTTATTTAATGCCAAAGCCATTCTCCTAGAAGAACGGTTGTGGTACTATTTAACCCATAGCTGGGAGGATAAGGGGGTTCATACCTTTCCCAAGGGTATTTGCCCGAAAGTGAACGTAATAGCGCGACTGGAGTACGAACTCGCGTACTACGATTCCGCAGTCCATCACTTTAACCATTACACCACGAGGACACCCCGCAAATGAAGTAAACTGGAAGTAACAAGTTAAATGTGAATGATAATTTTAGTTTGACTATTTGTTCCTTTTCTTTTGAAGTCTAAAAAAGTTAATTTTGTATGAACTGAATCTTTTGACGCAATATGGCTTCCTTCTAATTATTGCTTATTATTTTGAAAAAACATCTCAGTAAAAATCTCCCTTTCTATTCAAACATTTTTTTCCTTAAACGAATATTTCCCAGGTTCCACTAAATTTGTAGATAGAATTTGGTTACTCCAAAGTGAATAATTTAGTTTGGTTTGGTTTGGTTTCTTTTATGGCATATCAACCTTTGTAGGTTATTTAATGCCAAAGCCATTCTCCCAGAAGAACAGTAGTGTTACTATTTAACCCATAGCTGGGAAGATAAAGGGGTTCATACCTTTCCAAAGGGTATTTGCCCGAAAGTGAACGTAATAGCGTGACTGGAATACGAACTCGTTTAATACGATTCCGCAGTTTATTGCTTTAACCATTACACAACGAGGACACCCCCATCAAATCATTTAGTCATCTTCTATAGATGACTGAATGATAATAGCTGTACATTGTTTTCAGGTTAATTGGCTGCGCATTTACCATGACTAGTTAATTTGGTATCACTTGGGTTCGATGTGGACAAATAGCTCAGTGGTAGAGTTTTGGCTCTGCATTCTGTGATCGCTGATTCAATCTCCAATGGGGGAGATAACGGTATATACTGCTGATGAGTCTTCATAAAATCGAAAAAGCTGTCTAGTGCTTCCCTATGTCACACGCAGTGTTCTCTGGATTTTCTGGTTGTGGTCATTCAATGAATGATCATAGTTTCTCAGTGATTACAATAGATGATATATTCAATGCTTAAGTTAAAATGTCAATATTTAAGAGGGACTTTACAAGTATATAATTGGACCATTTGATTTTCTCTCTCCCTTGGACGATTACAAATTCTTGGCAATTTCTTCCATATCAGGACAATTCCCTGAATTAAACTCTAAAGTATTTTGTAATTTGGTTTGTTTTATTGGTATTTATAAATTTCCATTTGAAAACTGAATTGCTTGCCCGCAGGTTTTATAGCTACAATAAGAATCGGTATCTTTTGATTCTTCCTTTGAGAACAAATGTCAACTGTTAGGAACATTTTTCACTAGAATGGTCAGATTTCTTTGAGGAGTTTGGATATTTGTTAATCTTTGAGGACCGAAATCAATGCACTGAAGACTACTTTTCTGTAAACATTTAACATTTTTCCTTGTTTAGTTTGGCACAAGGTAATATGAAAGTTTTTTTATAGAATTTAATTCTACCAAACTTGTAAATTAGAGAAGTTAATCTGTTTTATCTTTTAAAAATCAGAGATTCAGATCATGAAAATAATTTTTTCAAAAAGGTATTATTTTGCAGGATGGAAATCTATTTACAATGTGCTTTCATTCAAAAAGGGACCCTGACTTTAAAGGAAATCGTGGGAAATTAATTAACCAAGTTCAAATCCTGGATTTGGCGGTTTGCTTCACCCTTTGAACTTATGCCCTTGGGAAAGGCATGAATCCATCTGTTCTCCCATCAGCAAAAAGCAAATTGTTGGACAGACATAGTTCTTCAGCCTTGTTTGGGTAATTAGTTGAATCGAAGGAAAACTCTAAATTCAAACTTGATATATTCTTGCTTAAAAATTGAACTTGTGTTATATTCTGCCTGTCTTTTTGGGGTTGTAAATACAGATTCTAATATCAATCGTGGTGTTAGACTTTAGTATTCCCTTTAAAATATGAATTCTCTAAAATACATTTCCAAATATTTGAAATAAGTTTGAAACAAAAAAATTATATATCTCAAAATATTTATGAAGTCATGTGGTGATGGTTGGCTGTATTTGATCCAGGTTTGGATTTCTTTGTTTACTGATATATCAACTTTTGAAGCTTTAATGCCAAAGCCATTCTTGTTAAAGAACAGCGGTAGCTGGAAGGACAAAGGGGATCTTACCTTTCCCAAGGGTGTTAGTACAAAAGTGAATGTTATAACGTTGCTGAAATTCAAACTTGCTTATTTTGAGACCATTACACCACAGGCCAGCAATACTGCCATTACACCACAGGCAGTATTTGAAAGGGTATACTTGAATCTGATACATAACAAAAAGTCGGGAACCATTTTACAATGATCATTCATTGATATTTGAACCTCCATCTCAAAATTTAATTTAAAAAGTTTTTTTTTTTTTATAATTTGAATTTCTGCTGCTTTAAAAATAAACCTGACCAACTTACCCAATTGCAAAGATTGGTTCAATACAGTTCCCTTACATGTAATTTTGTGATAATTTTTTGAAAATAAATTTCTATCATTTGAATATTCATTGTTCATTATTTAATCATCTGATGAAAAAAAACTCAAAAAGAAAAGAACTAGATGAAGATATGTGATTTTTCTGAAATTCCACCTAATTTTTTATGCATGAATTGATATATTAGTTTCTTTGAAAATAATGAAAGGGAACACTACCATATGATACCAGACAAAAGTCAGGTGCCATTTTAGTATAAACATCTGCTGCAAACTGAACCCCCATTTAAAATTTGATAAAATCGATATTATTTTTTTATAAACTGCATATCCAATACTTAAAAAATTAAGAAGACTGGTTTACCCAACTTAAAACTGCCCTGTCGGCGAGGCTGAGAATAAGCTGACTGTATCCCCTGCAGAGGGGTATATGACCTCAAAAAAGGGGGGTTCCTATGTATGAATCCTAACTTCATCTGATGGTGAGGCTCCACTTCCGAAGATCTAGAAAGTATAGAGAACTCCTTCGCTGTTATTACTCTCAGGTCCACTTTCACCCATAGTGAACGTACCTATGAGGATACCATCTATGGGTCAAATTGATATGTTTAAAGATAATTCGTAACAGATAAGAATGCTTGGTGCTAGATAATTGTAAATTATTTGTATTAAAAATAGTTATTAGGAGCCATAATTGTTTAACAAGGATTATTATTAGTTATTTGAAATCATATAACTGTGTGCAAGCAAATGACTTATTAAACGGAGATAGTTACTCGAATCTATATACTTATCAATATTAGATAGGAATACTTGAAACAATAAAACTGGTCAAGTTATTTGTATAAGATAGGAATACTTGATATCATATAACTTGATATCATAGGCAAAACATTTTCAAGAAACAACCACACAAAAAAAGTAGTTATAAATATACAATGAAAGCAATTCTCTAACCTCTAGACAGGTTGACATATGATTGAAATCAATCCATCAACCAACTTAGAAAATTGGTACAATACAGTTCTTTGCTGTTTTGAACAAATTCTGGAAGCAAAACCCTGCAAAAACAGCAGCTATCCGACTATTTACTTCCCATCTCACAAACCATCTAAGTAAGATAAACAAGGTATGCTTAGCACTGCCGGGGAAGTATGAATGAAGACATTAGCAACATTCTCTTATAGACACCTACGTCAATGTTGGCTGATCAACAAGGACTTAAATAGATCAGCTTTGTGCAGAAACGGGATCTAATCAAGAGAACCAGCCAAGAGCAATGACTGATAGAGAGAGAGAGAGAGAGAGAGAGAGAGAGAGAGAGAGAGTCAAGGAACTCCATGCTATCAGCATGACTTAATAATTTAGATACGTCAATGTTGGCCGATCAGCAAGGATTTACATAGATCAGCTTTGAGCAGACACTGGATCCATTCAAGAGGACCTGTTAGGCGCAATGACTTATGGAGTGTGTGTGTGTGTGGGGGATATATATATATATATATATATATAGAGAGAGAGAGAGAGAGAGACAGGGAACTCCATGCTATTAGCATGATTTGATGATGATGATGATGTATAACCTGATAAGTTTTGAAAACAGATTAATATTATTTGTATACTTAGTGTTCATTATTAGATAATCTGATGTTAAAAAAACTGAGATAAGATTTAGACGGAGATGGATGCTCATTCAAAAACTTCACCCATTTTTCATGCCTGCATTGATATAACTATTTCTGTAAGAATATTAAGGGAAATCGTTGGTCGATTTATTCTATTTTATTTTTTATTCTTTTTTTCAGGTATTTGACGACGGTTCCCTCTACATCAGTAGTGTTGGTATTCATCACATGGGTAATTATACTTGTCATGACAAGGAGGACCCAAGCATTAAGCAAACACATATCCTCAAAGTTCATAGTAAGTACTTTTTTTTAATTAGCCAACTACCTGTCCAATCTATAGAGACAATAAAGCTTTAATAAATGTTCTTTCATTTCGACAAGACTTCTGCAGAGACATTTTCTGCAAAACATCAAATTCTCTTAATTTCTTTCTGTCATTATGCAAAGTCCACTCGAATTTCCGACAATGGATATAGATTGATATCTTTTAGATTACAAAAAAGGAAAAGGAATCTATTGCAAAATGTATATAGTGAAAATCCAAAAATTGAATTTTCTTTTTTTTATTTCGGTAATATGATAACAGTGAAAGTTACAAAAGTTTATGAGGTGGTTACGGCAACATAATCAGGAATGCCGATCATTCTGTAAAACAGACGGCAGTGAATTAACGTACTTCAAAATATTATCATTATGTATGAAGTGAAGTATTGTTAGTAATAAATTATGGTTACATAGTGCACAAAAATGTGTAAATATATGAGATAAGTTTTTATAAGTAATTATTTAAAATTAAAAAGCTTGCCAGAAAAGCGGATATGTTTCATTACAATTAGAATCCCTCATTACGCAGCCATTACAACGTCATAGACTGCTGTAATGTTCCTCAATATTTTTCTTAAAATTAAAAATTTTTCAAAATCCTGAAGCTCGTACAGAATGAAGTATCAAGATAAATATATAAACACTCCAGTAAAATCGTTTTCGCATTTTATCTATTTTCGAATCGGTTAGATATCTTCTAGGGAAATTTGATCTAAGTACAAGATCATCCAAGATGGTTGCTATTTAAAATTTATCAAGAGCGCACACCTTTCAACCAAGGGAGGTAATGAACACTGGCGCGCTTTTCCTAAAAAGCACCTCGGAGCCTGTTCTGGACTTCGGTCCGGAGCGTGGCTCTGCAAAATGAACAATGGCAGACTTAAGGCCTTTATGCTCCTAATTTCGACTAGGCTACCTCCGGGTGGGCGAGCTGCAGTTTTGTCTCCTTTGTAACCTACGTATGTCACTAGACCTCGCGTCTAGTTCAAGTCGTAAACTGGCGTACGTGCCCGGACCCACATTTGGGTTCGTGAAACTGCTTGCCTCATCAGGCTCACATTGCACCAAGTGAGCCGATGAGCAGCATAGACCAGCAGGGTTTGAGTCTACGCTCGTTCCCGACCTCCCCTCCCGTTTATCCCCACTTTAATCGGCCTTCGGGCTTTTGACCTTGTGTCAAGTCCTGTCTGGTGGGAGGCAGCGACAAATAAAAGGGAAGTAATGAACACTATATATCTTTAATTTTTTTGTCCCTGCCAATGTTCAGGGCTGATTTTTCTTGGTTGTAAGGCATCAAGGAAACTGTGAAGGATGTCAACCAGTTGACTCGTATCAACCAGCTTTACCATCCTGATTTCTCCTTCGGCCATTATATATTACCCAAACAAGAAACCATGCAGACATACATAAAAAAAAATTCTAAAATAACATGGGGTACAACAAACAAACAAAAAAATGCTGAATAAACCCCAACAAAGTTCAGTAATACATGATAAAAAAGAAACCCTTCCTCGGATCTTAAACTGTCCAGTTTTGTAGGGCTACTTATTCCATGTCTCACCACAAAGACCCGCAACTTATGCGTAACCTTTTTCCCCGATGAATCGTTCACTTTCTTTTAGAAGGCCAGTGTCACTCAAACCTCTCTCTCTCTCTCTCTCTCTCTCTCTCTCTCAGTTTGCAGAGTAATCCTCAACAATACGAGAAAAGAGGAAAAGAAGGATTTGCGTTCATCACTGTTGTGTCCTGAATTATCCAGAATCATTCTATTTTCTTCAAGGGTCGTAGAAGAATATACTGAGTCAATAAAGGATTTGTTATTAAAGAAGCATTTATTCATATATGATAATGCAGTAAATCAGTCAACGTATGTTTTTCTTTTTGTCACTCAGAAACTATAGTATTTTAAACTTTTCCATGGTGGCTGTAACTAATAACCAACCATATTAAAACAGTCAAAAGTTTTCATTTTTTTTTTGTTTTTTTTTTTGTTTGTTATTTTTTTATTGTTTTTTTTTTTTGTAGAGTAAAGCATCGTTATTTATCAGAGGCCTAGTTTATCTTCAATTAAGTGGGGGGGCTTATTTTTTATAAATTTTTTCGGATTGAGATCTGTAAACAGATCAACGAATTAGTTCATTCCTTATTTTTGGTCTTCTTACCTAAACTCCAAATGTGTTGTATCGTATGTATGTGTTCTTGCAGTTCTTGTTTGATATTTGTGATTTATTTTTTAAAATTCTATTTCACTACATTAGGGTAATTCCTTATAGTATACTTTGAACATTAAAACCCACATACAGCGTATGTGTAATTCATAGAAAATCAGAATATTATTTCTTATCATAAGAGGTCGAAAATGTACCCTTTGGGGAATATATTTGATAATGCACACAACCTTATTTTGTATCGTGTATAATTTTTCCAATTTGTTTTATTTACGCTCTCACAAACAAGATTTCTGTATGAAAAATAGGAGTTCATAAATAAATAAGATAGTAGCATCATGGCAATGTTGTAAAGGTATTGGGGAGGGATAAAATAAATATAGTAAGGATAAATTTTTAAAAAATGCAGAAACTCCCAGAAGCCCCTGACAGGAAAAATGGCGACTCATGCGCGGAAAAAGGAACCGTTCAGGCGAAAGGGAGAAATTCGCCCTCATTTCAGCTGAACCCTTCAGACTGAAAGGACTTTCTTCCACCCGGCTGCTTGCATAGTAGCGCGCCTGTTTTGCCGATTCCACTGGACTTCACATGCGGGTTTTGTTTACTGGTAGCAAGCCAACACACCGAGGTAAGCAACATGAAGACACCACTAGATATGACCACATTGAATTTGGACTTATCATCCGCTGGAGACGACTAATAGATTATTTCATCGCTTGATTTGGAAGAAAAAACGGTTCTTAAATAGTCTAGGAAAACATTTCCTCTCTACAGAGTTGCCGTGCGAAAATTCCAAATGAAATAATGTTAAAATTGAAAAGCTCTCTCTCTCTCTCTCTTCTCTCTCTCTCTCTCTCTCTCTCTCTCTCTCCACCTTATTCTTCCTTTGCAGCATTCATAGACAAGAAGATGCCCAACAAATTAAGATGGGATGAGAAGAAACAAACGGAATCAGATATCAATAACCACCACAAAAATTACCGAATTATACCTAAACCTCGTATATTCTCATAGTCGTCATATCATTCCATAGTGGAATGAGATACATTTCTCATCTGTAATTTTTTGTTTTAAAATATAAATGTTTCTTTTTTTAATTTTTGCTTTTGTCGTTATTTTTCAGTGCCCCCAAAAGTGTCTGTTTCACCAACCACCCAGCTGCACAAATCTAACTCTGATGTTATTCTGAAATGTCATGCTGAGGGTATCCCTCGACCCGAACTCAGCTGGGAAGTTAATGAGATGCCTCTACCCAATAATCTCAGACACTACATCAGGCAACGTAAGTAGTTCAATGTCTATCGTGAATGGATATTAATTAACCTTTTCAGATTGACTGTCAAGATTTGGCTGGGCAAATCATGGATGTTTTTTCCTATCAAATTCTTATAACTCTTTTACAAACCACTCACACTGACAAGTCTCCCTTTAAAGCTAACTTTTTACAGAGACAATAAATAATTATCTCCTTTAGAGGATGGGCGTGTCCAATGGATTATCACATGACAGCTTGAGAAAAACATTCTCATCCTTTTTTGGCTCTGATCTTTGACCAGAGACGACATTGTCCTTTGCCTGGCCATTGAACATTAAAGCTAACATGGGTAAGACTATTTTACTATCTTGAAAGCATTTTTTTTTTTTTTTTTGTATAGCCTTTCATATAGTGCTTGCAACAGTCAAATTCTGTAATTAAAAACCTTAGGCTACGATTAGCAACAACAATCGTATTAACATGGAGGTCAGATACATAATGTTTAAGAACAAGAAGGAAAGTAACTTTCCTGCCTTTATTTAAAGTCTGTAAACCTTGTCTGACAGTCCAAAATTCCGTTGGCAGCCGGAATTTGAAAAAATAAAGCGAATTAGGAATCATGTAGACATACTTGTAAAAGGTCCAGCTGAAGATGTGGCACAACAAACAAAACAAAAAAAAAGCAGAACAAATCTCAAAAGTTCAGTAATACACAATAAAAAATGGGGACATTCACTCAGGCTTTGAATTCGCCTTTTGTAGAGCTGTTTCTTTTCTGTCTAACTTCAATGACCCCCACCTTCATACTGTCGCTTAAATGTGCTCCTTTTTTATGAACCATCCACTTTTTTCCCTTGGTATAGTAAGTAAAGTAAGTTAGCGACCATAGTCGAGGGTGACCCGAAGGCTCCCTTTTCGATAGCTACTACACCAAGGTGTAGGGGAGGGCGCTACTCCATTCCCAGGATTGCTCCACTTTACCCTTGAACCGTACCTTATAATGCTGAGTGTTAAGCAAGGTGGTATCAAGTTCCATTTTTAAAGTCTTTGGTATGACTCGACCTGGGATTGAACCCAGGTCTCCCGGGCCATTGGCGAACACTCTAACCGCTGGGCCAATGTAGTTGTCATCAATGCGAGAGAAGGAAAGGAGGGATCTGCATTCATCACAGCAGAAGGGATGCATCCTCCCCTTCCCTAAAAAGGGTGACCTCGGATTAGCTAAGAACTACCGAGGTATAACACTTACACCCATAGCAGCCAAAATTGACAATGCCCTACTACGAAACCGCATAGAACCCAAAATTGACAACATTCTTAGGAAAAACAAAAATGGCTTCCGAAGAAATAGATCCACGACGTAACAAATATTGACTATCCGTAGAATTCTTGAAGGCGTACGGGCAAAAAACCTGCAGGCGACAATACTATTTGTCGACTTTACCAAGGCCTTTGATCCCATTCACAGAAGGAAGATGAAACAAACCCTACTAGCATACGGCGTACGAAAAGAGACCGTCGCAGCAATAACGATTCTCAATAGAAACACAAAAGGAAAGTACGTTCACAGGATGGAGACTGAGAATACTTCGAGATGGTAGCAGGAGTACTACAAGGAGACACGCTAGCCCCATACCTCTTTATCATCTGTCTAGACTACGTGCTTAGAACTTCTATTGATAAAATCTAAGAAAACGGCTTCGAGCTGACAAAGAAAAGAAACAGAAGGTACCCTGCAAAAACAATTACCGACGCCGACTACGCTAATGACATAGCGATTCTGGCAAATACACCCGTCCAAGCCAAAACACTACTGGATAGTTTAGAACGAGCCGCCGCAGTCACTGGCCTCCATGTCAATGCACACAAAACGGAATACATCAAACAGGCGACATTTCCACACTAGACAGAAGCTCTCTGAAACAAGTAGACAAGTTCACCTACCTAGGAAGCAGCGTATCATCAACCGAAAAAGACATCGACACGTGGCTAACGAAGGTATGGACAGCTATCGATAAGTTATCGATCATATGGAAGTCATACCTGACCGATAAAATGAAACGCAGTTTCTTCCAGGCAGCAATCGTATCGATACTGCTATATGGATGCACTACTTGGATGCTAACAAAGCGGCTGGAGAAAAAGCAAGACGGCAATTACACAAGAATGCTGCGAGCAATATTGAACAAGTCCTGGAGGCAACACCCCACAAAGCACCAACTGTACGGCCACCTACCTCTCATTACCTCTCATTATGAAAACTATCCAAGTTAGACGAACCAGACATGCAGGACTCTGCTGGAGAAGCAGGGACGAGCTCATAAGTGATATACTCCTATGGACCCCCACACATGGCCGAGCAAAAGCAAAACGGCCAGCTCGAACCAATATACAGCAGTTCTGTGAGCATACGGGATGTAGCCTTGAAGACCTGCAAGAAGCGATGAACGACAGTGAGGTGTGACGAGAGAGGGTCTGGGATATCCGTGCTGGCGGCACGAGAAGATGATGATTGTATACACTACTAAATCAGCTGGTGTAACAGTACTGCTTTCTTGTAATCCTATTTACCTAACTCCTCCGCTCGGGCAGGATATGACACAAGGTCAATTTTTAAGCAGAGTTTAACAGGTTTGAATTCAGAGTTTTCCTTCTCCTAGACTAGTTGCCTCACCAAGGCTGAAGAACCTAGTCTGTCCTACTATTTACCCATAGCTAGAGGGAGAATAATTGGATTCATACCTTTCCCAAGGGTATTAGTGCTATGTGAAATGCAATCAGTCTCGTCCAGGATTTGAACTCATGTCGCCGTGTTCATTTTCTACGACGATAACAATTACACCACAGGCACCTCCTGCTTTCTTGTAATAGGAACTTTAAAATTATCTTTGTGCTGGGTATGACACTAAACAGCACCTGGCTCTCTGGATATATTGTTTTGCATCTTATTTGTTATTTACCGCTAAACAAAAAGAAAAATCAAAGTAAACATCTACTAATTCCATCCTTTCGGTCCGGGGTTGTATTAATTACTGAGTTTTGGTGGATTCTAGTTTATGTCATTATTCATTTTTGTTTTGAAAAAAAAAAAAACAAATCCTCAGAAAAATTATGTTTAAAAGATTATTTTAATTTTTTCCTATGAAGTAGTAAAGAGTTTTAAAATTCTAAAATTATTACTTACAAATCTTTTTTATGAGTACTTTTTTGCTATTATCGTTTAATTAAAATCAATTTTAATGTATCAAAGAAGAGAGAAAGAGATTGAAAGTTTTCAGGTCAAGGTTAACCAAGGGTTGGTAGTACCTGTTAGGTTTGTGTCTCTGAGTCAAATAAATACATTTGAAAAGTATTTGTATTAGAAAGGAATACTTGAAACAACATGTGTAAATTATTTGTACTAGATAGGAGTATCTACACCATATAACTGTATACAAACAAATGACTGTTATTGAATAAAGACAATTACTCGAAGATAGGTATTTGTGATTTGATTTAATTTGATTGAGTGAAGAGTGTTCGCCAATGATCCGGGAGACGTGGGTTCAATCCCAGTTTGAGTCATATCAAAGACTTTAAAAATGGTACCTCCTTACTCATCAATACCTCCTTGCTTGATGGTACTTGATACCTCCTTACTCAGCAATATAAGGTACGTATCAAGGATAAAGTGGAGCAATCCAAGGAAAGGAGTAGAGCCCTCCCCTACATCTCAGTGTAGTAGCTATTTAAAAGGGAGCCTTCTGGTCACCCTCGACTACAGTTGCCAATTTTATGTTTACTATGCCGGGAGGTTAGAGAATCATGTTTATTATACATTTAAATTTACATTTTTTTGTATGAGGCTAGCATAGTGTAATGGATATCATCATAGGAAATGAACATGACAACTCAAGTTTTCATTTGAAATAGCACTAATACCCTTGGTAATGAATTCAATTATTCCCCCTCCAGCTATAGGTAAATAGTGGGAATTTTATGACCTCGGATTAGCCAAGAACTACCGAGGTATAACACTTACATCCATAGGAGCCAAAATTTACAATGTCCAACTACGAAACCGCATAGAACCCAAAATTGACAACATTCTTTGGAAAAACCAAAATGGCTTCCGAAGAAATAGATCCACGACGTCACAAATATTGACGGCAATTACAAAATTGCTCTTTAACCTTGGAATACCAACTAGTCGAGGAGAAGGAAAATTCTGAATTCAAACCTGTTAAATTCCACTTAAAATATTCGCCTTGTATCGCATCCTACTCATGCGGAGGAGTAGGTAAATATATATACATTTTTTGTGTATTTATTTCTTAAGAACCGTCTCATTGGCCTAGTAGGTAGAATGTTCGCAGATGGTCCGGGAGACCAGGGTTCAATCCCAGGTTGGGTCGTACCAAAGACTTCGAAAATAGTACTTGATACCTCTTTGCTTAATACTCAGCATTATTAGGTACGTATCGAGGGTAAAGTGGGGCAATCTATGGAAAGGAGTAGCGCCCTCCCCTACACCCCAGTGTTGTAGCTATTGAAAAGGGAGCCAACTTTACTTAATTTCTTAAGAGTTTTTTTTTCTTTCGTACTTTGTCCAATTGAATATGAATTGTTTGCAAATCGATCGATTTAATCCATAGATGTAACCCTATCAAATGCTAACACTCTTGATCAGAATGAACCTGGGAGTAATGGAAATAAAAAAGTACTCCACATTCCCCAGATCTCCTTTTGCCCAGTCGGCTGGGGCTGTAGAATACACTGACTGCACCTCTGCAGAGGGGTAAGAACTCCCCAATGAGTGTCCTGGATATGACACTAACTAGTCTGATGGTGAGGTCCCAGTAATGCTGGGGCTTTGGGGAATACGGAGCACCCCTTCATTACCATTGCTCCTAGGTCCACTCTGGCCCAGCTAAATAGAACTAACAGCTTACTTATGCTAGACTGAATTGTTTGATTAAAATGAATAGTTTGAAATAGAAATGTTTTTGACAACTAAACCATACTTACATTAAAACTGCGTGCTTATGCTAAACTGAATTATTTGAAATGGAACTGTTTTTGACATTGAAACTGTACTTACACTAAACTGATTTGTTTAATATAGAACTGTTATGACATTTAACTGTGTGTAAACAACACCTGTACTTATACTAAACTGAATTAGCTGAATTAGAATTGCTTGACTAAACTGAATTGCTAGAAATAGAAATGTTTTTCACAATTAAATTGTACTTACATTTAAACTGCATATTTATGCAAAACTGAATTGTTTGTAATTAAACTGTTTTTGACATTGAACTGTACTTACTCTTAACTGAATTGTTATATATAACTGCTTGAATACTTTGAAATAGAAATGCTTTTGACAATTAAACTGTGTACTCATGCTAAACTGAATTGTATTAAATAGAACTGATTATTTACATAAAAATTGATTTGGCATTAAATAACCTACAAAGGTTGATATACCATAAAACCTAACAAACAAACAAACAAACCAGATCTCCTTAACTGAAGCCTCCCCATCTGATGCAGTTTAGTGTCATATCCTGGATATCATGTTTTTGTCAGGGAGGCCTTACCCTTCTGCAGGGGTGTTGTAGGAAATTATAACTCAAGTTTAATTCCTGGACAAGTCCGATTGCATTTCATATAGTAGTAATATTCTTAGAAAAGGTACAAATTTAACTATTCTTGCTCCAGCTATCAGAAATATTAGGGAATACTGGTCTCTTCAATCTTGGTATGGCAACCTGTCTAGAAGAAGAAAACTCTGTATTCAAATCAAAGAGGCCCTCCTGTTGTTAGTTAAACAACTTTGATTTGGTTTGGTTTGGTTTGGTTTGGTTTTATGGCATATCAACCATCGTAAGTAATTTAATGCCATATCCTCTTTATACTCATATATTGAATATATGTGATTTGTAAACACATTTTGTTGATAACATTTTCAAACTAACCTGAGCTCATTTTTTTTTTGGCTCATACTTAAATAGTTTCAAGTATTGCTATCTAATACAAATAATTCTATTAACTATCAATCATTTGTTTGCACACAGTTAAATGGATATACATGATATGTAAGAAATTTGTTAGTAATTTCATTTTTAAATGAGAATTAATTTGTTTGCACACTAGTATTGCTATTGTTTCTACATGGTTAAATTGTTTCAATTATCGTATGTAACAGTTATAGTTCTTTTTCAACATAACTCATTTGTTTGCACACAGTTAAATGGTTCCAGTTATTGCAATGTATCTCAAGCAATTCAATTAAACATCAATCATTTGTTTACATACATTTAAATGATCACAGAGTTCTATTTTAAACAATTCAATTTAGCATAAATAATTGGTTTGCTCTCAGTTTAAATGTCAAGCAGTTCTATTTGACCCATAGATAGAGCCCTCTCAGGTGCCACCACTCTGGGCCAGAGTGGATTTGGGAGCAATGGCAATTAAGGGTTACTCCACATTCCCCAAAGTTCTAACATTACTGGAGCTTTACCATCAGATTGTTTCATGTTTTATCCAGGACACTCGTAGGGGATGGGGTCTTACCCGTCTGCAGAGAAGCAGTCGGTGTATTCTACAGTCCCAGCCAACTGGAGAGCTCTTCATCTACTACTACTACTAATACTACTACTACACCTCAAGAAAATGTCAACATATTCTAAGTCCTACTGACATGAATGATGAGAGTGATATAGTTAGATGTTTATAATAATTTCATTAAATCATTTCTAGCTTGAGTTTTCTCTTAGAAATGATAAAAAATGGTGACCTTTTGAGAATTGTTTCAGTGTCCTCATGTATTCAAGATGCTTTGAGACCAAAACTCTATTAAACCTATTAAAGTGTAGATAAACATTACAAGGCTGTTTTGGAAAGATAACATGCAAAGAAAAAGACAAAGAAAAAACATTTCTTTTTTCAAAACTTCCAGACTTGAAGAAAAGAAAAACATTTTTAAAAATAGTATCTTGTTTGCTAGAAAATACAAAAGAAGTTCATGTTGATCCCAGAACTTTGTTCTTTGGGAATTTGTTTATTTTTGTTGAAATCTGTAGTGTTTTTGTTTTTTTTTGTTTTTGCTTTTTTTAATGTTTCAATTTTACGAATTTATTTATTTGTATATTTTACAATTTTTTTATGATTTTCTTTGTAAATTTTTCTTTTTTTCTTTTTGTTTTTTGCTATGCAAATGTGTGTATTGGAAAGACATTATTTGAATAGAAGGGACAGTTGTTTTAATGCTTTTGTTTTTATCAATTTCTTTTTCCTGTATTCGTATCAAAATGTGTGTGATGGAAAAGCATTATCTGAGGCGAGGATTGTTCCTTTAACATTTTCTTCTTTTTGTTTCTTGTTCTTCATCTTTTCTTTGTTTACATCTTTTGGTATAAAATTGCTTGCAATAAATAAAAAAAAAAAAGCATTATTTGAGAAGGATTAATACTTTAATTTTTTTCTTTTCATCTATTTTATTCTCTTATAACTAAGTAATTTTTTCTACTTTATCATCAAAAATCTCTGTGATAGAAAAAGCATTATTTGAAGAAAAGCTATCTCTTTAATTCCTATGTTTTCTTTGTAAAATAGAAAGGCATTATTTGAAGGAGAACTGTTTTTCCTTTTTTTCTTCTATCTTGGTATCAAAAAGTGTTCAATAAAGAAAAAAAAAATGAGAGAGGATTATTAAATTTCATTCTTTTCATCTATTTTATACTTTTTTAAAAAATTTTTTCATATCAAAGTGCTTGTAATAAAAAAAAAGGCATTTTTTAGATTCATTCTTCCTATCTTTTGTTTTTTTCTGATGGCGGGGTGGTTAAAACCATTATTCAAAGTAGGATTGTTCCTTTAATTCTTTCAGTCGAGTTCTTATATCTTTTTTTTGTATTTCATCTGTTTTGATATTATGATAGAATGGAATAAAAAAAAGTAAACCTTGTCATAAAACAAAAGATGGAGCCTCCTTCTGCAAACAAAGATTCCTTTCTTTAAAGAAGCAAAAGATGAAGACAGTATTAAACTGAGAATTGAATACACAAAAGAAAATATAACACACTTTAATTTTTTTCAAATTCTCTGACTTTAAGGCAAATTCTCCATCTGGCACATATCTAAGCTTTTAATTTTAAACATCAAGAACACTTGAGACTTTTGAGATTTGGCAGTAAACTTAAATATTGAATTTATATAAAAAAGGACTTTACTCCTTAAAAACTAAGATTGCCTAGAGGGAACTTAACAATCTGCCAGTTGTCGGATTTGCTGTCAAGTCCCTACATTTGATGGCATTTTTGCCTCTATAGGAATTTATAGTGTGTAGTATTTCTTGAGACTACTACCAGCTTTTTCCTATGATGCATTAGGCTATCTGAAGAATAACCTAACATGGAATATTTCGGTAAGGAAAAACCAATTTCTTTTAGAGTAGAAAATTATATTTCATGTACATATCATCATCATCATGTCGCGCCACTAGCACAGATATCCCTGACCCTCTCTCACCACTTTTCCCTATCGTTCATCGCTTCTGGCCGGTCTTCAGGGCTACATCCTGTATCCTCACATAGCTGCTGTATGTATGTTCTAGCTGATCGTCCTGCTTTTGCTTAGCCATATTTGGGGGCCCATAGGAGTACATCACTTATGAGCTCATCTCTGCTTCTCCAGCAGTGTCCTGCGTGTTGGAGAAGCAACATGCAGGACATGTACATATATTGCATATAATTATAAAACATGTTGAATGTCTGTTGTGATGCTGGCAAAAGAAAGACACAGGGAACACAAAAAGATTGATAGAAAAACATATATATTCAAGTAACAGAAACAAGATACAAGTGAACCTGGTTAGACAGTAGTTAGTTAATAGGAAGCTGAGAGTCCAGTGGGGTAGTGCCTATCTGTCCACTACACAAGTGGTATCACACGCAATTGTGTCACATGAGTTTGGTCAGCTCCCTTTGATGCTCCGTTGATGTGTATTTATAGAGGAGGGCAAATCCATTATGTAGGGAATACAACAATGTCCCAAATCATAAGAAAAGGCTACAAAACCTGTTCTAAAGAACAAGTGCTGAAGAGCAGTAGTTAAACACCTACAGTTTTCTGGTGATAAGGAAATTCTTGGAAAATAATTTGCACACACCTACTTCACGCAGAGTGGAGACAAAAAAAAAGGGGTTCTTCTCTGTCTGATGACAACTGCCAAAAAAGGGTAGAACTCTCTTCTTAAAATGTCGCACATCCAACATTCACATGCTTGTCAGAAGATTCGCCCATTAATCCTAACAAAGGCAGACAACAATATTTTATTCCCCAACACCTCCATTCCTGTGCAAATTACTTGTCTTGGTTAATAGTATGCTACACTTCAGATTTAGCCCACAGATCCTATTTACCCAACCCCTCCGCTCGGGCAAGATATGACACAAGGTCAATCTTTTTAAGCGGAGTTTAACAGGTTTGAATTCAGAGTTTTCCTTCTCCTAGACTAGTTGCCTCACCAAGGCTGAAGAACCTTGTCTGCCCTACTATTTATCCATAGCTGGAGGGAGAATAATTGGATTCATACCTTTCCCAAGGGTATTAGTGCTATGTGAAATGCAATCAGTCTTGTCCAGGAATTGAACTCGTATCGCCGTGTCCATATCCTGTGACGATAACCATTACACCACGGGCACCTCCCACAGATAAAGAGTTTAAGGAAGACTTGCTGAGGTTGTCTAACCCTGTCATAACTCACATTAGTCATGCTGGACATCTCAAGTTCAGTCACATCCAATTGTCTGAGGGATTTTTCTTTTGGTGGGGGTCATGAACTGTAGCACAATTGACTCGAACCAGTTTATATACTAGACTTAGCATGGGTAGACAACAGGGGTGCCACACTTCCTCAATGACAAATTTAGAGTCAGGTGCATGGAGAATCATCTCACTTTTAAATTGCTTTGATCTAGGAAGGGCTGTGACTTGGTTTATAAGGTCCAGGCCACCTTTTTATATATAAAATACACCAGTGGTAGTATCATTTAAAAGTCTCAACCACTGTTACTATTTTCTTCTCATGCTTTTGTCAAAAAATCCAACCAAATAATATCTTTTTTAATTTAAAAAATATCCTATAAAGAGAAATGGAGCCTGACTCATTTTTAAAGCACTTCCTTTTGGAACCCATTTACTTATTACAGTTTCCTTTCACTTTTCAGATTGGTCAACCAAGTCCTCTTAAGGGATTAACATCAAATGCTTACTGTTCTCCTTAATTTGTTCCTCAGTGTTTCAGAACTGACATAAGATTTGAATAATCTAATTGCATGGTTTTTGGAAATATTCTAGTTGTATAGAACACGTGCTCATCCTGTTATATTTCTTGACCTGTTGACCAGGCCTACAATAATGTATCCCTTGCATAAGGCTAAGACATATTAAAATTTAAACCTTTAAGACATCCAGATATTTTTCCAAATTTTTTAACAAATGCTCTATGTAAACTATCAACATTTATCCAGCAAAATTTTGAAGCAGTTCCTAAAGCAAATTGTTTTTTACTAAAATTTATTCACAATCAAGCCTCACTCTAAATTACAATTAAATCATTTTCCTTCTTCATTTTTGGACCTTTTCAGATGAAAATGGTACCCTTGTCATCCACAATGCAAATTATCTGACGGACACCGGAGCCTACAAGTGCATGGCCCAGAACCAGGCAGGAAAAGCTCAGGATGTATCTACAGTTTTCATCCAGAATCCAAACACTTCTCAGTCAATGGGTAAGTTTTAAACTTTTATTATTAAGGGATCTGTGGGTAGCATGGTAACATGACTGTTATATCAGAGCTTTTTATGAAAATCTAAGGCATCACTTCTTCATATAGATATTTTTATTAGGAAAACTGAATTGTGTTGTAAAATTGTCTCTTTTAATTGTTTGACATTCAATTTAAAATTCATTATAAGTCAGACAATGTCAGACTGTCAATTTGATATGGTGTTTAACAAATTCACTTCAAAAGATTTGCTGCCAAAGGCAAAGTTTTCCAGTTGTCCGAATTGGAATTAAGATATTTCTTTGAAGGTTTTAATCAATAATGAACACAGTCCATTGTGGAAATTGTAAAGACAGAGAAAAAAGAATGGGAAAAAGAAAGAAAAGAAGAGATGCAGACATAAGAGAGGAAGTCAGATTAGAAGAGAAAATGAAATGATCTCAGATATGTTGAACATATACGACATAATCATGCTTTGATTAAAACTTGAAGACTTAAATTTTTGCCAAAATTTGTTTTGTAAGATTTCTTTTTTCAATGTTGTATCAACCTTTATGGGTAATTTTATGCCAAAGCTATCCTTGTAGAAGAGCACTAGTGGTACAGGGTGTCTAAAAATAGATGCAACCCATTAATATGATAATGATTTATTACTGAGACACGCGCAATGGTAGTTATTTGGAACACGCCCGGTAAAAAATGCATCCTTTGAGCCAGAGACATCAAATCAATGTTTTTTTTATTAATTGTTATTATATCAGCTTCTAGGATATACAATTCTTTTAAAGTTTCTTGACTCAGTAATAAATCATTATCATATCAATGGGTTCCTTTCATTTAAAGACTTTTTTGAATAAATTTGTCTCCAAATATGTAGTGATACAAAATATTTTTTCCTCTCTAGTTCAAGCCATTGCGGTCAAGGATTAATAGTTGTTACAGTATACTATTTTCAAATCTGAAACAAAAAGAACACAACATTATTATTTATAGAGTTATTAGCAGTCACATAGGTCGCATGTACATTGAGATAACCAATATTAATGGGTTGCATCTATTTTGAGACAGATTTTGAGAATGATTTTGTCTCCAAATAAGTAGTGACACGAAATATTTTTTCTCTCTTGTCCCAGGCATGGTGATCAAAGTTGTTATTGCATACTATTTTCAAATGTGAAACAAAAAAGAACACAACATTAATAGTTGTAGAGTTATAAGCAGTCACATGGGTTCCATGTACATTGAGACACCCTATACTATTTAACCAATAACTTTGGGTATAGAAGGGGCTTCATACTTTCCCAAGGGTATTAGCCTGAAAGTGACTGTAATAGTGAGAGTCAAGTTCAAACTTGCTTCTGACGATGTCACACTAGCATGCTAGCAACTACACCATAAGAACGCTCTGACAAAAAATTGACATCAACCTATACATTTTTATATAACTAAATTTCTGCTTTACATGTATATGAGTTTGTAGGTATCTTTACACAAAAAATACAGAGCAATATCACAATATATAATGAATTATTAAAGATGTAAGTAAGTTGACCGACTTAAGTTAAAATCCAAGATGAGACTGCATTTTGAATTGTACTTATGTCCATGGGGAAAAGCATGAATCCAACTATCCCACTAATTTGTCGGGGCAAACTGGGTTCTGTAGCCTTTGTATGGCAATTAGTCCAGGAGAAAATAAAAGCTGAATCCAAGCCAGAAATGGAGTCATGTGTTCACCAATGATCCAGGAGACTGGGGTTCAATCCTGGGTTGAATCATACCAAAGACCAAAAAAATGGTACTTGATACCTTCTTGATTTACTCTCAACATTATAAGGTTCAGATCAAGGGTAAGCAGAGAAATCGAGGGAAAGTAGTTGAGCTCTTTCCTACACCTTGGTGTAAGAGCTACTCAAAAGAGAGCTTTCCCTAGATTTCTATGCTTACCCTTGATCTGAACCTTATAATGTTGAGCATTAATCAAGAAGGTATCAAGTACCATTTTAGGGTCTTTGGGTTCTTTCTTGGTAAGGCAACCAGTCTCAGAGAAAGAAAACTCTTAATTCAAACCTATTATTCCCTAGCTACAGGAAAATAGAAAAGCAGGCTGGGTTCTTTAGTATGGCAACCAGTCTAGGAGAAGGAAAATTCTGAATTCAAATCAGTTGGAGTTTGGCTTAAAAAGTGACCTTGTGTAGAGAGACTGGATAAATGTAAACATCTTGAAACCATCACCCCAAACTGACTTAACAAACTAAACTACCCGAAAATCATTCGTGGGGGTGAGTCCCCACAGGATAGTGGACAATGTGCAGGACCACAATATTGTATTAAGTGAGGTCAGACTCCAGCTACACTATTATGTTCACTTTCTGATTAATATCCTTGGGAAAGGCCTGAACACTATTACCCCAACCTTTGCTATGGGTTAAATAGCACCACTATGAGTAGGATCCTCTTCTACTCTTCAGTGTGGAAGTTAATGTAAAAGGAGCCTTCAGCTCACCTTCGACTATGGTCGCCAACTTTTGCTGTACTTCTACAAGGAATACTTTGGCATCAAAGAAACAACTAGGACTGATATGCTATTAAAAACCAAGAGATATAAAAAGAAAAAAAAATTACTTTCTAAATCTCAAATACTTATTAATACGGCTGAAAGTTCATTACTTAAAAATTCCGAATCTTTTTTTTTTTTTTGACCGACCTTCTGGCTTAATGACATCTCAGAGAAAAAAAAAAATGAAAAAAATTAACAAAAAAATCTATTTATAAAGATGAATGTTGAAATCTTTAGGCTTTAAAGTTCAAGTTTCCTTCACACGCAAAGTCAATCCGGTGACATTCATATACCTTGTGTCTTGAATTATATGCAGTCATGAGATAAAAACTTTTTGATGATGGCTGAAGGTTGAAAAGAGTTGGAATTAACAATTTATATATAGAATTTTTTCCGCCAATTTTCATGTGTCTATTCTTTTGTTTATAATATATATATATATATATATATATATATATATATATCATGATCATGTCTAGCTGCTTGCATGGATTTACCTGACTTTCTCTCTCTCCCTCTCTCTCTCTCTCTCTCTCTCTCTCTCTCTTCATTCGACTCTATCATCCATCGCTTTCGATATGTCCTCTAGACTACATCCTGTGTCCATACAGAGCTATTGTAGATAGGTTCTAGTTGGTCGTCCAACTCTTTCACATCTTTGTGAAGGGGTCCATTGGAGAAGGTCGCTTATGAGTTCGTTCTTACTTCTCCGGCAGTTTCCTGTATGTCTTGTCCGTCTTATTTGTGTGGTTTTAGAGATGGGGGGTAGCCGTACAGCTGCTGCTTTGTGAAATGTGACTTCCAGGATATGTTTAATATGATTCGTACCATTGTTGTGCAATTCCCGTCTAGCTCTTTCTCTGTACGCTTAGTCAGCGTCCATATGGTGCATCCATATAGTAGGATTGACACGACCGCTGCTTGGGAAAAATTGTGTTTTATTTATCGGAGAGGTTTGACTTCCAGATGATCGATAACCTCCATGACTCACACATAAACCAAATATATATATATATATATATATATATATATATATATATATATATATATATATATATATATACACTTTGATTAAGAATACATACATACATACATACAATACATACATACAAACGTCGGTTTGACTTCCAGATGATCGATAACCTCTATGACTCTCACTTAAACTATATATATATATATATATATATACACACACTTCGATTAAGAATACATATATATGTACATACAATACACTCTCTCACACACACACACATACACATACATACATATATATATATATATATATATATATATATACATATATATATATATATATATATTGTATGTACATATATATGTATTCTTAATCAAAGTATTTTATAAAATGTAGAAAGAAAAGAGAAATGATAAAAGATGCTGTTCATCTCTTGAAAGAAGTTTATCCACGAGAAAATGTGTTCTCATGAATAAGAAATAATTTAAATAGAAAACAAACACCTTTTTCAACTCTCAACCCAGTAAATGTAGTTTATTATTCTTTCTTTCTTTTTTCTTAATTCTTTTCTTTTAAGGACTTTTAATTAATCATCAAACTTTAATTATAAATTTCTATTTTCTTTACATCTGAAGATTTGCTTTCGTTTCCTCTGATTGTTAAGTAATTAATTTTATTAATGTTGTTTGGATAAAACGACTTGAAAAGATTTCTCCAACTAAATGGATTTTAATTGATTTATTTGTTCTTTGATGCCATTCAAATGCAAGCGATGTTAAATTAAAATATGCAATATCTTCCAGCATAGAAAATATATTCATACATGCAGAAAAACCAAAATGTCATTTATGGTACATGAAGGCATGCTATTGGGAATGTATTAAATGCATATGCATATTTATAAAGAATGTAGTATGTATTCAAAAAATAAATGAATGACCATAATAAAAAAAGATAATGAAAAATAATGACTATGATAAAAAATGTAATAACCATAATAAAAAATAACATAATCACCATAATGAAAAGAATGAATATATTAAAATATAGTGACCGTTATAAATATAATAATAACCTCCCTATAAAATGTTAATGAATATGATAAAAAATAAAGATCATAAGAAGAGAATAATGACTATAATGAAAAATAATGAACATAATGAATAATAATGACGATAAGAAAAAAAACAACGAACATAATAAAAATTAATGACGGCAAAAAAAAAAAAATGTACACAATAAAATATAACGACCATAATAAAAAAAAAAGTTACTGACAATAATAAAGAATAGTAACCATAATAAAAAAAAAACAATGAGCATAAAAAATAACGATCACAAAAAAACTGATGGCCATAATAAAAAAAATAATGAACATATTAAAAAGAGAAACCATAAAAAAAATAATGACCACAATAAAAAAATAATGAATACAATAAAATATTATGACCATAATAAAAAAAAGTTATTGACCATAATAAAAATATGATCACCATATATAAGTAAAGTAAGTTAATTGGCAACCCTAGTTGGGGGTGACCCAAATGCTCCCTTTTCAATAGCTACCACACCTAGGTGTAGGAGAGAACACTACTCCATTCCCTGGATTGCTCCATTTTACCCTTTATCCTTAACTTATAGTACTGAGTGCGAAGCAAGGCAGCATCAAGAACCATTTTTTGAGTCTTTGGTATGACTCGACCTGAGATTGAACCCCGGTCTCCCGGATCATTGGCGAACACTCTACTCATTAAGCCAATGGCCCATATATATATTCATGTGTAACTGTAACCAACATGCAAGTAATCATCATCATAATCATCATCATGTCACGCCATCAGCACGGATATCCTTGACCCTCTCTCGCCACTCCTCCCTATCGTCCATCGCTTCCGGCAGGCCCCCAGGGCTGCATCCCGCATCTACACAGAGCTGGTCGCCCTGCCTTTGCTTAGCCATGTGAAGGGGTCCATAAGAGTACATCACTTATGAGCTCGTCCCTACTTCTCCAGCAGTGTCCTGCATGTCTAGTTCGTCTAATTTTGATAGTTTTCGTGATGGGTGGTAGGTGACCTTACAGCTGCTGCTTTGTGGGGCGTTGCCTCCAGGACTTGTTCAGTATTACTCGCAGCATTCTTGTGTAGTTGCCGTCAAGCTTTTTCTCCAGACGTTTAGTTAGCGTTCATGTAGTGCATCCATATAGTAGTATCGACTCGACTGCTGCTTGGAAGAAACTGCGTTTCATTTTATCGGTCAGGTCTTACTTCCCTATGACCGAAAGCCTATCGATAGTTGCTCATGCCTTTGCTAGTCGTGAATTGATGTCTGTCTTGGTTCCAGACTACGTAGCAGGTTTTCGGCTTGGGCGGGTGTATTTACCAGAAGCACTATGTCATCGGCGTAGTCGGCGTCGGTAATTGTTTTTGCGGGGTACCTTCTGCTTCTTATCTTTGTTAGCTTGAAACCATTTTCTTTGATTTTATCAATAGATGTTCTAAGCACGTAGTCTAGACAGATTATAAAGAGGTATACGGCTAATGTGTCTCCTTGCAGTACACCTGCTACAATGTCGAAGCAGTCTGTGTCTCCATCCGGAGAACGGACTTTTACCTTGGTGTTTCTGTAGAGCATCATTATTGCTGCGACGGTTTCTTTTGGTATTCCGTAAGCGAGTAGAATTTGCTTCATCTTTCCTCTGTGAATGGAGTCAAAGGCATTGGTAAAGTCGACAAATAAAATGGTTTTTTGTACGAACAAGAATTCTACGGATAGTCAAAATTTGTGATGTCGTCAATCTATTTCTTCAGAAGCCATTTTGGTTCTTCCTTAGTATGTTGTCAATTTCTGGTTCTATGCGGTTGCGTAGTAGGGTATTGTATATTTTGGCCGCTATGGATGTTAGTGTTATACCTCGGTAGTTCTTGGCTAATCCGAGGTCGCCCTTTTTAGAGAAAGGGAGGATGCATCTCTTCAACAATCTGTCTATCGGGTTTTGATTACATACGGCATTGCAGTGTCGTAGCAGTATGTCATCGAATTTTCTGGTCTTCCATACTTCTGGGTGAATTTCATCGAGCCCTGCTGCTTTTCTATTTTAAATTTTTCTAAGAACCGAGTCGAGTACTTATTGAGTAAACGGTTCTAGTTTGATGTCTAATAGCTTACTTATAATTCTCGTGATTGGTTCCTGTGTAACTTTCGGAGGGATTACGAGTAAATTCACGAAGTGCTGTTTCCACAGGTGTATTCGTTCTTGTTGGTCGGTAGCTTTCAGTTTAGCTTCGGCAGTGCTCTTCCTTCTGCTCACTTCGTTTATCGTTAGCCATGCTATCCTGGCTTGCCTATCTTCAACCGAGTCTCTAACCTTATCAATCTGATTTTGTATGTAATTTGTCTGTTCCTTTAGGTATATGTTTGCTAATTCATTTTGGGCTTTTTTAAGTTTCAGGACATCTGTGTTAGTTAGATTCTTTCTATTGCATTTGGAGGCAGTTTTCACGTCTGCACTCTTTTGTCTAACCGCTGATGTCTTTCATGGGATTCTAGATTTAATTCGTTGTTTAGTGTTTGTATGTATTCCGCTTCTGCTTCTAAGTGGGCGTTCACGCCGAATGACGAATACGAGAATTTCGTCAACGCCAATACAACAAATCATAGAAAATTGAAATCTCCAGTCTCCAAAAGATAAACATAAACAAAAGTATTAGCTTAATTTTTTATGTTGCCCAGTCGGCTGGGGCTGTACAATACACCGACTGCACCTCTGCAGAGGGGTAAGACCCCGACCTCAACGAGTGTCCTGGATATAATACTAAGCAATCAGATGGTGGGGTTCTCGTAATGCCGGAGCTTTGAGGAATGCAGAGGACTCCTTTATTGCCATTGCTCCCAGGTCCACTCTGGCCCGGAGTGGTTGCACTTGGTAAGGGTCCTATCTATGGGTTAAATAGAACTAACGGCATACTTATGCTAAACTGAATTGTTTGACTAAACTGAATTGCTTGAAATAGAAATGTTTTTGACAATTAAACCGTACTTACATTTAAACTGCATGCTTATGCTAAACTGAATTATTTGAAATAGAACTGTTTTTTGACATTGAAACTGTACTTTAGCTAAACTGGTTTGTTTAATATAGAACTGTTATGACATTTAACTGTGTGAAAAAAAATCTGTACATATACTAAACTGAATAGGCTAAATTAGAACTGCTTGAATAAACTGAATAGCCGGAAATAGAAATGTTTTTCAAAATTAAACTTTACTTACATTTAACCTGCGTACTTATCCTAAACTGAATTCTTTGAAATAGAACCAACTATTTATTATGATTGATTGTTTACGAATAAGAAACATTACTAATACGTCTATTGGCCGTACTTAAAGCTGAAAATGTAAAAATACTTACATCGTATTATTGCTTTGTTAGGACTAACACTCTAGACTAAATAAAAGATGTTAGAACTAATAAAACTCTAAAGTTACATAGAAATATTTTTTTAAATATCACTCTACAAAAGTGGTAGATATGATGAATTCATTTTGAAATTCGAGCAAAGTTTTTTGGATTTTTTTTTTTAGTTTAGTTTTACTTTAGTGTTCAACTTTATATTTTCTCATTTGTCAAAATTTTTTTAATCAAGTTTCATAATGTTTCCCACAGAAACATGAAAAAAAAAACTTTAATTGGTTTAAATTAAAAATTAAAGTAAATCGTTTTAAAATTTATTGAATGAATATTCATATTTATTCTACAAAGAATGTAAATTGTTCATTTAAAAAAGCATAATGACCTTAATAAAAGATATTCATTTAAAAAAAGTAAAATGACCTTAATTAAAAAATTGTTCATTTAAAAAAAGCATAATCACCTTAATAAAAAAATATTCATTTAAAAAAAAGCATAATGACCTTAATCAAAAAGTTTTTCGTTTAAAAAAAGAATAATGACCTGCATCAAAAAATTTTTCATTTAAAACGCATAATGACCTTAATAAAAAAAATTACGGTCGTTAAGTATACTTTCTATAATGTGGATTTTTCTTTCAAAGTAACAATAACCACTTGTTGCAAATTGGCGTAAATTTTAATTGACAGTAAAGATTATGTGTAATCCCAATTTCGTTACTTACTAAGCTTTGCACTCTGACAACAAAATGCTATCGATACATTCTGTTACAAAGTGGTCACCCATGTAAGTACTGAGCATATTAATTATTGCTTAACGTTGCTAATCTTGAAAGAACTGGGGCTTTTAGAATGACAAGATTGACTAATTCTAATATCATGTTAATCTGCCATGGCTTATTTTATGCACAGAGGTTAGGAAATCACTTTGTTGTATGTTCATATGTACATTTTTGATGTAGTTATATCGTAAAAGGTTTCCTTTTTTTCGCGCACATCAAATATAAAGGGTTTTTAAATAGATCTATATGACCAATAGACGGGAGTCTCACAAATAAAATCACTGTAAGTCAGAATGAACATACCCAGGACACTCCTTTGTGAGAGAGGTCTTACCTCCCTGTCAGGGATACAATCAGCTAATTTTAAACCCCTCTGACAGAGTGGTCTAATTTTAGTGTGATTTGACGATAAATCTAAAATTTATGAGACACCTGGTGAGTATGAAACTCACAACTCAGTAGTAACTGATATTTGAAACTAGCTTGCTAACTATGGTAGACTGCATCTGCAATCCAAATCCTAACCCTTTTTATCAGGCATAGTTCAGCGTTAGATGATAATATTTTTAGAAGTCTGTCGCCATGATTTGTTTAAAGCTAAAATCACTGAAGATTGAAAAAAAAAGGGATACGTTCTTCAGGAAAAATCAATGAGTTACAAGATAAAAGAAATACAACAACATTTTCCTGAATTCAATAACACACTCCTACTACCTCATCAATAATGCTATGCACCATACTCCTGGGAGGTTACCCAAGGCATTATTAACTTAATCGGACCTTGGCTCAGCTCGCCAGCAGATAGAGGTTACCAAAAGCCTGGCATATAAAATTGACTTATTCTGGTTTTTCTCTTACTCCAACACTCTCTCTCTCTCTCTCTCTCTCTCTCTCTCTCTCTCTCTCTCTCTCACACACACACACACACACACACACACACACAAAAGAGACTCACTTAAAGAATATACCATGCAAATTTCTTGTGGAACGGACATGATTTATTCAAGGCCATGTATAAAACTATATGCAATCAGTAATGCGGACCTTGTTGGCAGAGAATTTAAGTAAATTGTATTGTGGTGAATTATATGAAAAATAGGGAAAAATTGGAAAATTCTCCATACACTGGCGATCAAAAGCATTGGTATTTCTACTAAATCTTATGACATGCAATAGCTTATTGTTACAACAGATCCTTTATATATATATATATATATATATATAATATATATATATATATATATATATATATATAGGTAATATTCGGTCAGGTTAAACCAGAGTTTGGAGTAATTCCCTCAGGACAAGAAAATCATTCAAGAGCTGAACATTTAAAAGAAAAATAACGTATCCAACATATACACTAAAAAAAATAGGTAGCTAATTAAATGGTATCGAAATTGATATAAGCATTAATATTTCTCTTAAAAGTTAATTATCGAACTTAACATGAAAAGAAAATAAACTTAACAAATAAATAAAAAAGTTAAATTACCGTAATTATAACTGACAGAAGAAATTTGAAAAATTAAAATAAAACGGAAATTCAATAAAACGAGGAGGTAACTCCTAAATCTCCCCCTACACCCCACGTGTTTATTCTGGTTTAATTTTAATTTTGATTTTGATAAATTATCCATTGGGTCTGAAGAAGTCCTGTATTAATTTTTTCTTCATGTTTTTGGTTCACACCAGAAACTGAAAATACGGGATGGAAATAAATTCATAATCCTGAATTAACCGGTCTTTGGTTTTTTTCTTAAAGATATATACATATATATATATATATATATATATATATTGTACAATACTATTGTAAAATGAGTTGTAAAATGGACAACGTGATTTTAACAACGATTAAAATTGATTAAAAAGGTAATACATATATAAAGGCTTTCGACTGACACTTCTTCAGAAGTCAATCGTCGGTAATTGAAAATGTAAGGAATGAGGTTTCAAAAGGAAATGATGACACAATTGAGAAGAGACAAAAAATTAATTTTTCTCAAGATAAAAAAAAATGATTGTGTGAATATTGAGCTCTTTCTGTCGACACAGAACTGGACGTTGTGCATCAATTACAGTGGATTCCTAGAAGTTCCTGTGTTGATTAATATGAACCCTGTGCAGAACAGGGAAGAAATCTGCTGAATAGTTGATTCAGCATGCACTAATATCCAATAACTGTTCTCCAATGGCAGACCACATAATGTTAGAACCAGAGGCATGTTTGGTTATTCCCCACCTTTCATCGTTAGATACTTTTACCCACACAATCCGCGTCACACTGGTATTTGAAAATTTAAGTAAGTAAATTTTGTTGCAGGGTAGGCAAAATATCTTATAGATATGGAGGGGAACGCTCTTTTAATAGTTTATTATGTTAATGATACCATTGCTCCTTTTACATTGCATAACAAGGTGTATAGATTTTTTCAACATTTGAACAATTTCCACCCTTCCTTACAATTTAGGATGTGCTACGTCCTCGGAAAAGGGCATAAAATAAATAAGACAAATACGTATTAACAGAGAATAAAGGTTATATATTACATTAAAACAAGTAATAAAATGTTGCCAGTGCAACTATTGCTACCTACCCCCAGAGTGGATTACAGTCAAATATTATATCTTTATTGAAGAGTTCGTTGCGTATCTAGAATAGGGATGATACTATAACAGGATGGAAGGAGAAAATAAGAAAATTTTGTCTTTCTTATGATTTTTCTATATTAAAATCAGCATAAGAGCAATGTTAATATGTAATGTTCCAACTTCAATTTTAATTAAAGGTACATCACATATTAATATTACCCGGTTATATACACACTTAAAAGTGAAATGAAAAAATGAGAAAAACCTTTGCATTCTACTACTTTTAGAAGCGTTCTGTTTAAAATTTTTATCGATGTTTTAGGGTTCAAAATTTATTTTTAAAGTGTAAGGTATTTTACGTCTGAATTTTTGAGATGAGGCTTGATGTACATTATTTCAAACAAGGCGTTCAAGAAATATAATTTCCCAGGTTGAATCATTTCTATGCCAAGACGAATAAGGGACACCAGAGGAAGAATACGGCGGCCGAAACATATTGTTTCAACAAACAATAATAAAGATGAGGACAATAATCCGAAAAATCAAAGCCAAAATAATACACATCAAGCCTCATCTCAGAATATACGTTACACTTTAAGATAAATTTCTAACAATGATTATGTCACATCAATTTGAAACAGAATACTTCTAAAGGTTGTAGAATGCTAAGGTTTTTCTCGTTTTTTCGTTTCATTTTCAAAATTGAATATAACAGGTCAATGTTAATATGTGTTGTATCTTCAATTTTAATTCAGGATGAATTATGATTAGATGTATTATTGAAATATTCGAACAGTCATCTGCTTGATCTGGAGTACAATGAATGTTTTTGTTAATTTGTTGGATTGTCTGCTTGTTATTGTTGTTTTTTCTTTTTTTTTCTTTTTCTTGTTTCTTCTCAATTGTAAGATCTTTTTTTTTTTTTTTTTGTTCATTTAAAACCTCATTCCCTTCATTTGTAATTAGCGACGATTGACGTTTGAACAAGTGTCGGTCGAAAGACGCCTAAATTTTATATTTGTTTTAATCGATTTTCATCGTTATTAACATCGTGTTCCACGTTTTACAACAAAAATGAAAATAACACTGACACCTCACTTTATCAGATATATTTACCAAAATTACAGGAAAATATCTTGAAATACTTTAGATTAAATTGATTCAAAGAAATCCCCGTGGCCTCCTGCAAGCTTCTCTGACGGTCTCTTTGTTTAAATTGGTAAATGCTGCCGTTATCCTTGCCTTCAGTTTATCATCTTTATCGCACAAAAATCATTTCGGTCTCTCGCTCAACCGCACCTCACCCATAATAATCAGACATTAAGTATATATATATATATATATAATTGTCTCTTGTGTGATGCAAGTAACCCAAGAAAATTGCAATAATAGCTCCATCTAGTTAATGTCTCATCTTTTGTTTATTCAGCCAGACTATGCCAAAGAATAAGTATGATTTCGGGCTGAACATGTTGGTGATTGCATAACAGGCTGTCTCACAGTTTGAACATTTTCTGGAATCCGAATGATTCGAGGTCTTCCAGGTGGTTTTCTTTTACTCGAGAAAACGTTGCTTCTGAAATTTTCAACCTATAGCAGTATCAACTTTCTATCCGGAACAGCATTATTCCGACGTAACATGAAATGAGCTCGAAAAGCTCTTTGTGTGGCAATTATAGATTCACCCGTCGAAAAAAAATGTTTCAACTGAAAATGCTTGGTAAGCACCAGTCCAAGCTATTATTGTAAGTGATCATATCAGGCAAAGAATATGAAGAGATTAGCTAAATTGAGCTACCATTACCACTTACCTAAAGTCATTTGCACCACACATGTACGCAGTGAGTTTTATTGGTGGTTCATTGGTGGTAGACTAGACAAATACACCGACTTCTATTTCATTACTCTGACTGACTCCGTACTTTCAAGGGAGCCACTTGAAATTGCCCGACTAATTCATCGACTGACTTCGACCAACTTACCCTGACTAATTTACTCTAAATCACCCTTAATATATATTATATTAATTATTTCATCAACTAATGTCATAAGAACATGCGTTATAAAAACTTTCTAGTGTTACCTCAAAACTCAATCGTCAGTTGAAGAAATTTTTATCCTCTTGATATCCTGCCTACCACGCCGATTTCAAAACTAATTTTTAATATATCATCCCAGGTGAATTCCAGAACAATCTATCAATTTTCTATCCCGCTATTTCATGCGACACGTGCACCATTTGACCTTGGCAATTGGCTTGACTTACACTTCAATTTGAAGTTTTTAACTAACTCACAAGTTACCACAAAACTATTGACTAATATGATTACCATCCTAATTATATTACCTACAGGTGGTAGTTTAAAATTCGTACCCTTTAGAAACCAACTAAATATTTGATATCAAATATTTGAATTACTGATTTATTTATCTTAGATAGAAAACCTTAATAGTTATACATAAAAACAACTTGAATAGATCGTATAGATCAGAAGGGCGAGGAACTCAGCAGATACTATACTCTGATCCAAGGTAAAAAAAATATATAACAATAGTACATAAAAACAAATGACTATTATAGTCATGTGCGAAGTGTTCTAGGCTTCACCCGGAAAGAAGAGCACAGGTGAACTTTTTTTTTCGTCGTGGCAACGCACTTGCACTCCTCAAAACACTAGACAAACTGATTCAGATTTTTCTAATTAAATAAGAATTGCTAGTTCGTTGCTACACTGAAAACGTTTAACTTCGCCCTTCTTTCTGAGTGAGGCTTAGAACTTTTTGAACGACCTTTGTAAGAAATAAAATGGATATTGCAATGTATCAATAAATTATGTTTTTGCAAAATATGAAATTAATTAATTAATTCTGATATTCACTAACCCTTTTTTTTTGCCCATCCTTCAAATAAAATCTGCTAAACCCCATCCTATAGTTGGCCAAGCATTTGATGTTAAACAAGAAACTCTGAGGAAATTCTTCATTGCATTGTGTCAGTCTTAGTGTTGTTGTTTCAGGAGATTCAATGTTTGTCGATTGTTAAAATATGCACTGATTGCCTTCAAGGTAATCAGTGCATCTTTCTGCACACGTTTATTAACAGATATTTTATTCACAAAGTTATAAAACTCACATTAGAAAAAAAAATTAAAATACTTTTAAGTGTTGAAATGTTATTCACTTAGGATTTAAACTAAAAAAAATACAAGCAATTTTGGCTCGAAGAACCGGATGTAATTCAACTAAACAGTCAATTTTTATGCTGAGTAAAGCTGTTTGAAATCAGAATTTTGGTCCTCTTAGACTGGTTGTTTAATCAAGGCTAAAGAACCCAATCAGCCCTACTATAGCTGAAGGGAGAAGAGAAGTCATGCCTTTCCTGAGGGTGTTAACAGGATTTTAGATATAAACAGCCTTTCCAAGGTTTTAAAATCAGGTTACCGATTCAATTTCCAACAATGATCACTATTGCACTAAACGCACCAATTATTTTAGAAGTTCTATTTTTATTACATTTTCTAGCATTTGAGAAGAATGATTCCTGAAATTATTCTTTGCAAAATGCATAGATAAGTAAGATTTTTATCAGAAGAAACAGCTGCATTGTACAGCCAAGAAATTTGGGAAGAGTAAAGCTGACAGCCAATGAGAAACAATAGTGTTAAATATTAGTTTGATAATCGTAAAAGAAAAGAATAGAAAAAGTTATCTGAGTAGCAAAAAAAAGTGTTTTTGGATATGAGAGAACTAACAGCGAAACAAACAAGCATGGGGCAGTGGTTTCTCTATGTTGCCTTTTTGTGGGTGTAGTCCAAAATAGAAAATAAAATACAATCAAAATTATCATTTGTTTATTGATTTTAATGTCCTGTTGACCCGCCTTAGTCTATTTTATGTCTAGAGGTTAGGGAATCACGTTCATTGTACATTTGTATTAACATTTTTGTGTTTGCTTTTTTAATTTTCTTATATATTCACGAATTCTTTTAATAATGATTCTGTCAAATACGAATCATTTTTAAACAGATCTATTTGATCCATAGATGGAACCCTAACAGGTACTCTCACCCTGAGTCAGAGTGAACTTAGAAGTAATGGCAATGAAGAGCCCCAGATATAATTTAGTGCCAGACCTGGGACAACTCTTTTTTGTAAGGTCTTACCTTTCAGCTGGAGATTCAATCAAGACATTCTAATCCTCATTGACATGTCGTCAATAACATTTGTTAAGAAATTTCTTCTCTCTGAGGATTTATTACCTACAATGAACTTTGATATTAATCTTTTTTCTGAGAATTAAATACGAATCGGATAGGCTAGATGATTGTCTTGTGATTTATTTTAGACGTATGTTGTGTGATTATTTTTTATCAAGATTATAGCACTCACAGTGTGAGATTTACCAAGATTATAGCACTCACAGTGTGAGATTTATCAAGATTATAGCACTCACAGTGTGAGATTTATCAAGATTATAACACTCACAGTGTGAGATTTATCAAGATTATAGTACTCTCAGTGTGAGATTTATCAAGATTATAGCAGTCACTGTGTGAGATTTATCAAGATTATAACACTCACAGTGTGAGATTTATCAAGATTATAGTACTCTCAGTGTGAGATTTATCAAGATTATAGTACTCTCAGTGTGAGATTTATCAAGATTATAGCAGTCACTGTGCGAAATTTATGACCATGATGTCGCAAACCTTAATTTAATAAACCGGAATTTAATCCACAACCAAATATTGATGATTGCACTCAGGTCAACATCTAAATGAAGCTACTTATACAATGTAACGAAATAAAATAAGATCACATATATATATAATCGTATATAGATATAAGATTACACTAATTCTTATCTATTTTGATTGATTTATTTTATTTCATTTTAATTGTTTGTTTTGTTTCATGGCATATCAACCTTTGTAGGTTATTTAGTGCCGATGCTATTCTAGAAGAACAGTAATGGTACTATTTAACCCATAGCTGGGAGGATAAAGGGGTTCATACCTTTCCCAAGGGTATTTGCCTGAAAGTGAACATAATAGCGCGACTGGAGTACGAACTCGCGTACTACAATTCCGCAGTCCACCGCTTTAACCATTACGCCAATATTTGGGTAATGTCCTCATTGGACCTTGGAGACTGGACTAGATATGTTCCCTAGCACCCAGTATTTAAATAATGTCCTCATTGGACCTTGGAGACTGGACTAAATATGTTCCTTAGGACCTAGTATTTGAATAACGTCCCCATACCAAAAAGTAATGCTCCCACATCGTTACATTCGGATGATGATATGTTTTTTTTTTTGTGATTCCATTTACAGTTTCAAGCAACTTATTTTGTTTTGCTTTTTTTCTTCTCTAGTGACTACAAACCGATTCCATGAATCCTTCCTTGTATTCCATGAAGATGGTTACATCGTATATGAACCAACTGAATGTGCCATTCGGCGTGAGGTGAAAAAAGATTATGGTAACTTCAAATACATTCCTGAGGCTCTTGATGGACCCCTGTCCCTGTGTGAGCCAACCCACCCTTGCAGTTGGGGATCAACAGTTAATGTGAAGAACAAATTCATCTATATTAGCCAGCCCAGAGAAAACCGAGTGGTTGTCGTGGAAATAACTCGCAGATGGAATCCAGTTCAGGTTTGTAAACAGTTTAACACAATTCTTTTGGGTCCTAAATACGTTCAGCAAATGTAACGAGACAGAAGATTGTAATATTTCACTTGTAATATTCGTAAACAGTTCATTGTACGAGAGAGTTGTGTCCACTTGATCTGGGAGACCTTGGTTCAGTCCCAGGTCGAGTCATACCAAAGACTCAAAAAATGGTACTTGATGCTTCCCTGTTGAGCACTCAGCATTATAAGATAGGGATCAAGAGTAAAGTGGAGCAATCCTGGGAAAGGAGTAGCGCCATTCCTTACACCCCGGTGTAGTAGCTAATGAAAAGAGAGCCTTCGAGTCACCCTCGATTTCGATCACCAACTTTACTTATACTATTCATAAGCGTAAGGAGAACCCTTGAACTCATGTCTCTCTGAAGAGCACAAATCAAAACAATCTGTCAGTATATATATATATATATATAGTAGGTTCACCGACTGTAGTCAGGGGCGACCCGAAGTCTCCCTTTTCAATAGCTTCTACACCGAGGTGTAAAGGCAGGCGCTATTCTATTCACTAGATTGCTCCACTTACCCTTAATCCATATCTTATAATGCTGAATGTTAAGCAAAGTGGCATCAAGTACCATTTTTTGTGTCTGTGGTATGACATGACCTGGGATTGAACTTCGGTTTCCCGGGACATTGGTGAAACACTAATCATTTTTTTTACCCATACATTATAGCAGCAGCAGTGTCCTGGAGATATAAAAGACAAAATGCTTGAAGTCTCTGCTTTTTGGGGTTCTGCTTCCCCCAGGATGACTTGCTGCGGGCGTACACACAGACACATAGATTCCCATGACAAACTTAGATTAACCATTTTCACCTCCATGTCTTATACATGCCAAAAAGTTAAAACTATATCTATTACATTGTTAAATAAATGTTTGTATTGTTGTCTACATCATTCAGTTTTGTCGTTATTTAACTCGTTATTGTTCATCAGGTTATAGTAGGGCCCAGTTAATGTTTAACACTATATCTTTCATTGACAACACGTGTAAACCAAAAAGGTAAAGGTAGCTGACCTCTGAGTGACTTAGGCTAAGGCAGTTGTGGGTCAGCCAGCCACAGGTGAATGACTGTGTTAGTTGAGGATGACTTGAGAAAACTGGAGGTCCCAAGATATGGTATGCATATGCGGAGCCAGGGGAAGCAGATGTTCCTCCCGCCGAGACCATGCGAAAGAGAGGGGATGACTTATTTTTGGGAGTTTACAGTGAGACATGATGAGGTAAGACCGACAGTTGAACACAAGCAGCGAAGATGTGAGGAGGCGAAACTTTATGATCCCCATTTTTTGGTGGTGGGTTCCAAAGGAATCCTTACCCTGGACGTAACCCAGTGGACGAACATGTTAGAAATACAACAGAAAACCAGGAAGAAAATTCAAGGTCTATGTCTTCTCTCTCTTTCTCACTATGATATGTTGCTTCTCTTTGACCGGCTAACGCGGTCGTCTCAGTTTCCATACTCTCTTTCTTTCTCCCGGTGACTACCTATAATTTAGGTCGTAAATAAACCTTTTAGTCGTTAAACAGAGTTTCTTGCATTCCTCAACTTTTATCACGACGGGGTTACAACGGGTTCCTGGAGATATGAATGTCTATTTAGTACCATTATGTTACATATCTATCAATCAATCCTTCTATCTATCCTAATTATCATATATATATTATTCATATCATAATTATCACATATCTATCTATCTACCTGTCAATTTATCTATCTATCATAATAAGTTGCGTATAACACAATTCTTACTAAAAAATAAGAATTCATGTAGTTTATGTAATGTTTTGGAAGACAAAATTTACAGTATTTAAGGCAAGGTTAATGATGTGTTCATATGAAAATGTTGTCAACTTTTTCAAATTCAAAATAAAAGAGAAAAAAAATTAACAAGCATGCATTACTGAGCCTATTTCTTCAAAGGAGTATAAAACAAAAAAGTTTGTAATACATTAGTTGGTTTGAACCATAGATATAATTTACTTCTGCTCATGCTGTCTTGATTATGGCAATTCACAATTGTGTGTGTGTGTGTGTGTGTGTGTGTGTGTGTGTGTGTGTGTGTGTGTGTGTGTGTGTGTGTGTGTGTGTGTTTTACTGCATTCTGTCACTGTTGTAGTTCGGAATGTAATACTGCAGCATTCAGTTCTTCATTGAAAGCCACGCTACTCTTTGTTAAGTTTCTTGGCTCCCTCGTCCAATTGCCTGATCTTAGCGCTCCCATATCTGCATTTTGGCAGTCCGGTCGCAGCTTATCAAGCACCTTTGTGCAGTGGCAGCCCCTTCATGTACGGTTAATTTTTTACCATATTCCAGGAAATTCCAGGAATCTTTGTAAATGTGTTTCTTCGAGCATCCGTAGCACACGACCAAGCATGGACTATCGTAATTGCGCCACCCGTATTAACAATGTGCAGAACATTTTACTCAGTACCTGGATGGAGATAAGTCTATTTGGCCTTCAGTGTCCAGCGATAGTTCTCAGATCTGTAGCAGCCACAGATCTATTTTCTTTCGCGAAGCAATGCCCCCGCCAAGAAATTGGGCTAAACACTGACCAACCAGGCAGAGCGTATTCCTTCTTTCTCTCTAGAACTATTTTTCTAGTCCTTTTGGTAGTCAGCCGACAAAGCAGATAGCACCCAACTCGCAGCCATGACAGACCTCTCTCGCCTTCACAGAAGAATACGCGGCTACGAGCTTCACATACGGAAGAACCAGCCTTGTGGTCAGTCACACGAGCAACTCGCTACAGTGACACACACACCCACACACTTCCTACAAACTCAAAAAACAAACCGACGACACCAAAAGGGACACTTTCTCACTCTTACTCTTTTACACCTGCTACTATAATGAACATTTATATATGAACATATAATGAACTATTATAATGAACTTTCGTTGTTGTGTTTTCAAAAGAAGTTTCGTTATTCATTTGTGTTGTCAAATAATTTGTAGTGTCATAGAAACTAACCATTTTCAACACTAAAGGTCTTTGCGGTGGATGGTATAAAATCTTATCTATGGATGTTTATAAAGCTGCCTAGTTGTAGCAGTTGTAAACATCGAAGACATCTAGCTTCAGATAGGCACAGTTTCTTTCCTCGAGAAATCTTCATTTAATGCTACGGTTCTAATATTACGTCACTGAATAGATGCTTGCACCACCAGAGTTCCCAGCAGACTCTTGCAGCACTATGGTATTACATCGACATTTGTACCACCAGTGTTCTCAGCAGATTCTTGAAGCGCTATGGTAATACATCGACATTTGTACCACCAGTGTTCTCAGCAGATTCTTGAAGCGCTATGGTACTTCATAGACATTTATACCACCAGGATTCAAACGGGTCTATGAGTGTAGCACTAAGCCTTAATTGTCAGTAGGACCCCTGTTGAAACCTAGCCGTGAAAAAAAGTGACGAACATTCAAAACATTATCTTGGTTCGCCAATACAAAAGGTTAGTTGCTACTACCCTTCATTCATAGTCACTGAAAAGAGAGAAAACAGGGCATGAACTGAGTCGACCTCCTAAGATAGACCGAGAGAAATAAACCATGATGTGAAAGAGAGAGAGAGAGAGAGAGAGAGAGAGAGAGAGAGAGAGCAAACACAGACCTTGATTATATCTTTCTCGTTTTAGTTTTCGCGTGTGCTTGCTTGTTTGTTCCGTCTTCACAGCTTTGTGGTGGGTGTGGGACCCCTTGGTTTCGCTCACCCGAAAATGGGTGCCAAAATTTTCGGTTATTCACATCGTCGAGTCTCATCCTCAACTGACTGTCTTTTTCTGTTTTCTATCCCACGTTCCCACAAACGGCCTTTTGAGTTTCTTCGAGCTAATCAGAACCCGTTACCGATTTGCTGCCGATACATCTGCATCTATTCCGAACAAAGACTTCGGGAACCTCTTGGCCTAGCTAGAAAACAACTTACTACTAAAACTATCAACCGGAGTCCATAATTGTATCACATTTGATCCACGGATCCATATCTTACTGAAACACCAGAAAACAATGTGCCGCTATGTCAGAGGAGCTGTAGTGCATTGATTTAAGAATATTTCGCTTCTTCGAGTTTTCATTTCCCGAAGGGATGTCTCATTTTCATTTTGGTTGTGTTTATCCGAGAGAGAGATATGGGTGAACACTGTTTTCATGGCGATGACACTTTTACAAGCCCTCCCTATAAGTACCAACGAAGTTGGGAAATTGACATTGTCAAGGATTGTAAACTGATAACCATGTTCAGAGAAAACTCTGTTAACAATGTTAACTTTTTTTTTAATGAAGACACTATGTTAATCATAATCGAGCCAGACCATCTCACAAAGAAATTGTGATACACATGGCCGGAAAAAAAAGAAAATCAAAATAAAAGTGATAAGATTAGTAGGAATATTTCTTTTGTATTATTTCGTTTTTGATTATTTTCAATTAGCTTCGATCTTAGATAATTGTCAGTGCACGAGAATATTTTTAAGAAAATTTTTTTTTGAAAATGGTTTTTAAAGCGGTTAATGTGCAATAGGAGAAGTGAAAGAAAAGTAAACAGGTGACGTATCATATACATTCACCGAATGAAAATTATTTTCTGGTATTTAAACTGAATTTTATATATCTGTTATCTGGACACTTTGCATTGAGATCCCCAATTTAGAGATACATACTAGACTAACATACCTTCATGAGTGAGTTTGAGTCACAATGGGTGCCCCATTCATACTGCCTTGAGCTACATCTAAACAAAAAGCTTAGTTAAATTATTGATTATGGTTGGGCTGTGTTTCAAATTAGCCATGACAGTTTGGCTTGTTTATTTAAGGGTTGCCCCAAACTGCCCATTGTAATTCAAAGCAGTGTCTGGAGGGCCATTCAGTTTGATATTGAAGCAATTTGGGCTAAATCTTTGGAGATTCTTTATAAATATATATATATATATATATGTGTGTGTGTGTGTGTGTGTATAACTGTATGCTTATGATATTTGGTTGTTTTTTTGCTTTTTATTTACAGGTGATCAATACTGATAAAGACCCTGTTTCACTGCATTACATTGAGGACTTGGACCAAGTCTGGGTGCTTTGCTGGAATTCAGAAGAGGACACTGGCTCAAAGACAATTGTTGTCATCAGAGATGCTTCTAAAGACCAACAGCACCATGCCGTCCATACACAGCCTATTGGAAACCGATTTGACTTGGTGAGAACATTTTCTCTTTTCTGTACATCTATTTACATGATGCAATCAAAACATTTCAAGACTCTCTGTCTTGCAATAAATTAAACACTGTATAGTCACATAGAGTGTTCAAAATTTAACTATAAATAAGCTGGTTGAGAAACTGTTGATCTTCAGCTGAAGCAATATGAGCTCATCAACTTATCTATGTGTTTATTAGAAATGATTCAAAACCAATATACATATATATATATGTATATATAAAGTAAAGTACAGTAAAGTAGGCAAACGTAGTCGAGGGTGACCCGAAGGCTCCCTTTTCAATAGCTACAACACCAAGGTGTAGGGTAGGGCGCTACTCCTTTCCCTGGATTGCTTCACTTTACTTTTGATGCATACTTTATTGTGCTGAGTGTTGGACAAGGAGGCATCAAGTACTATGTTTTGAGTCTTTGGTATGAGTCGACCTAGGACTGAACACAGGTCTCCTGGGTCATCAGCAAACACTCTAACCATCATGCCAATGTCCGGTATATATATATATATATATATATATATATATATATATATATATATACTTTGGGTCAAATCCTAGGTGGGGCTGTTTGTATTTCACATAGTATAAATATCTTTAGGAAAGGTATGAATCAAACTACTCCCGCTCCAGCTATGGGTAAAATAGTAGGGCAGATTGGGCTTTTCAACCTTGGTTACTCAACCAGTTTAGAAGAAGGAAAACTCTGAATCCACACCAGTTAAATTCCACCAAAAAACGATCTTATGTCATACCCTGCTCATAGAGAGGGGTTGGTATACATATATATATATATATATATATATATATATATATATATATACATATATATATATATTTATGATGTTTCAAAAAATTAATGTCATTCGAGATGCAGGGGCTGTTTCAGAAAAATTGATATAATTTCATTTCCTATTTACGTGACCGGTTCTCATTCAAACGATCTCAAATTTTAACAGCATGTGTTGAAACAACTCAAACCTGTATGTTTAATGTTTAAACATCTTTTCCTTTCCAGTGAATGGCATTTCTGTAGTTAAACAGAAAAAAGGCATCAAATATTAATCATCAATTTTTGAATTGTTTCTACACATGAATTTAAAATTTGAGATTATTTGAACGAGAATTGATCAAGTTATAAGGATAATGAAATGATTTCACTTTTTCTGAAATAAAGCTGTTAGTGATGTTGATGCTCACTGGGTTCATCATTACTGTTCTAATCTAAGTTAAGCATAGTAAATGACAACTGTATGCAGCTGAAAAAGAGTAGAAACCATAGCATGGTTCAATGTTGTCAATATTTGGCCCCGCTTTAATCTCAATTTTTTTTATTATATTCACATAATTATTTCAATAATAAAAAGGAAAAAACCATCAAATTCTTAATCAATCTCAGGGAAATCAGAAATTTAAAATTAATTAATTTAAAAGCATTCATTAAAACTGATTAAAATAATTAAGAAATATAAAATATATTTTTCTTGTGACAACACACTACCACTTCTGATAAAACTAGAAAAATCTAAATTAGTTTGTCTTGTTTTATAAGATGTGGTTGGGTGTTGCCTCAATAAAAATGTTTTGCTTTAGCACTTCTTTCTGTGTGAGGCTGAGAACCTTTTGAACAACCCTAATTCAAATTTATCTTGTTTTATAAAAACTTGTTGTGTGTGGCAACAATGAAAATATTTTACTATGGCCCTTCTTTCTATGTGAGGCTGAGAACCTTTTGAACAACCCTAATTCAAATTTATCTTGTTTTATAAAAACTTGTTGTGTGTGGCAACAATGAAAATGTTCAGCTATGGCCCTTCTTTCTGTGTGAGTCTGAGAACCTTTTGAACAACCCTAATTCAAATTTATCTTGTTTTATAAAAACTTGTTGTGTGTGGCAACAATGAAAATATTCAGCTATGGCCCTTCTTTCCGTGTGGGGCGGAGAACCTTTTGAACAACCCTAATTCAGATTTGTCTGTTTTCATAAAAACTAGTTGTGTGTTGCCACAACAAAAATGTTCAGCTTTGGCCCTTCTTTCTATGTGAGGCTTGGAACCTTTTGAAAAACCGTAATTCAGATTTGTCTGGGTTTATAAAAACTTGTAGTGTGTTGCCGCAACAAAAAATGTTTTGCCCTGGCACTTCTTTCTGGGTAAAGCTGGGAACCTATTGAATGATCCCTTAACAGTAATGGTAAAGTAAAAAATAATAAAATTTTAACATTTAGGTATCAAATTTGATATAGATTTAATATTCTTCTATTATATTTTTTGCCTAATTTCACTCTCTTTTTATTTGATTTGAAACTGTTTAATTCACCATCAAAGATTCCATTTCGAACAAGATAAGCTTAAACATTGAAACTATTATTAAGATATTCAAACTTTTTGTTTGTTTAACTGATTAACTACATATATTTTCTTTGCAACAAATCTTTTTTTTTTTTTTTAACTTTTTATTAATCTCAACCAATCCAACCAGAGAAAATGAAAATCTTGAAATTTTCTAAAGTTTGAAAAAAAGAAGAAAACAAAAAGAAAGCAAAACATCTGCTTTCAAAATAAAAAATAAAATCCTGTAGGAGATGGGAGGGAAGATTTTTTATTTTCAATTACAGACAATCATTGCATTCTTAGAAAGAAATTTTGACCTTTATGAATCCTGACTGGAAAATAAGACTGCTTTATTTTAAAATCAAGAATTTCCTTCTCCAAGATAATTTTATGCTCAAATGACTCGTAGGAAAAAATGTTTTTCCATGTTAAATGTAAAGAAAACAAAATAAATAAATAATGAAAAAAGTCTTCAAAAAGAAAAAAAAAATGTATTTTCCAATGTTAAATACACAAATAAAAAATATATGAAAATGTCAAAAAAAATCTATCAAAATATATCATTTTTTTTGGCTAATCTCATATTGTGTGTGTAAAGATATTAAAACATTTCAAACTAAAATATCTGCATTCTAAAAATGCATGGGAACAAAAAAAATGATCAATATTCATTTACAGGCCAACATAGACATTAACAAAGAAAGTAGAAAATTACTGAATACAGAGCTTCAAATCCATGAGTTTTGAGATGAAAAACCAGATTATTTAATTTTTGAATAAAAATTTTCCTTCTCTTAGATGAGTCTGCAATCAAGCATCTCACATGTTTCATACCACTCAAATACATTAATGGAAAATAGAATTGCATATGTGAATCATAATTATAAACACAATTCTTAAATAAATGCATTTTTGGTAATAGTTTAAATGATGAAGAGTTTGGTAAAAAACATTACCTCATTATTATTGTTTTGATTGTATCCACTAGAAATATTGGCCCCATTGGCTGGGGCAGCAAAATATACCAACTACATCTTTGCTGAGGGGTAAGACATCCCAAAAAAGTGTTCTAGATATGACACTAAACAATCTGATGGAGAGACTTCAGTAATTCTGGAGCTTTGGGGAATGTGTAGTACCCCTTCATTGCCATCACTCCCAGGTCCACTCAGCACATAATAGGGTTCTCTCAATGGGTTAAATAGAACTGTTTGATATTTAAACTGTGTACTTATTCTAAACTGAACTGTTTAAAATAGAACTTTTAGATCATTTAAACAAATGTAAACAAATGACTAAATGCCCAATCGGCTGGGGCTGTTGAATATACCAACTGCACATCTGCAGAGGGGTAAACCCCACCAGCGAGTGTCCTGATGTGACACTAAACAATTTGATGGTGAGGTTCCATTAATGCTGGAGCTTTGGGGAATATGGACTACCTCTTCATTGCCATCACTCCCATGTCCACTCTGGCCCGGAGTGGTAGCAGATGATAGGATCCTTTCTATGGGGTAAATAGAACTAGACCATGGTTTCAAGAGTTAACTGTTTTTTTTTTATTTTAAACTGCGTATTTACGCAAAACTGAAATGCTTGAAATTGAACTGTTTTGACCTCTCAACTGCTTACTTATTCTAAACTGAATTATCTGCAATAGGATTGTTTTTACATTTAACATCTTGTATTGCTCAGTCAGCTGGGTCTGTAGAATACACCGACTGCATTTCTGCAGCGGGGTTAAAAAACCTAACAAGTGTCCTGGATATGACACTAAACAATCTGATGGTGCAGTTCCAGTAATGCTGGAGCTTTGGAAAATGCATAGTACCCCTTCATTGCCATTGCTCCCCGGTCCACTCGGGCCTGGAGTGGTAGCACCTGGTAAGAGCCCTATCAATGAGTTAAATAGAACTAAACTGCATACTTATGCTAAATTGAATTGTTTGAATTAGAACTGTTTGACTAAATTGAATAGCTTGAAATGGAAATGTTTTTGACAATTAAACTGTGTACTTACATACAAACTGACTAATTATGCTAAACTGAATTGTTTGAAAGGGAACTGTTTTTAACATTGAAACTGTACTTACACTAAACTGAACTGATTAATATAGAACTGTTCTGACATTTAACTGCGTGTAAACAAAATCTATATTTATACTAAACTTAATTAGCTAAATTAGAACTGTTAGACTAAACTGGATAGGTTGAAATGGAACTGTTTTTTACAATTAAACTGTATACTCATGCTATACAGAATTGAAATAGAACTAATTATTTGTATAAAGATGTATTTGGTGTTTTATGACCTACAAAGGTTGATATGCCATAAAAACCAACCAACCAACCAACAAATGATTGATATTTAATTGAATTGTTTGTGATACGTAGCAATACTTGGAACCATTTTACTTGGTTGACATGATAAACTAAATTGTTTTAAATAGAGTTGTTTGCTCATTCAACTGTGTGTAAACAAATGTCTGACATTTAATTGAATTGTTTCTTTGTTTGTTATACATGGCAATGCTTGAAAACATTGAACTGTGTGCAAACAAATGATTAATACTAAATAGAATTGTTCCTGTTAGAAAGAAATAAGTGAAACCATATAACTGTGCAAAAAAAAGAGCTCAGGCTCGTTTAAAGATGTTATCTAAAAAATGCATTCAGAAATCATATATTTAATATGTATGTATAAAAAGTATTTGGCATTTAATGACTTACAATGGTTGATATGCTATAAAACCAACCCAAACCAAATTAGAAATAAGAAAATCCTGATAACATTTGTTTAAAAGAAATTATCTATATCTTTTTGATTTTAGTTTTTTTTATTCCAACTCACTTGGATTAATATTCTGACAGCAGCAAAGAAAAACAGAAATTGGATTGGGTTGGGTTTTCAACAAATTTTCAATTATTTAAAGCCAAAGTTTTTTTTACAAACATCTATATGGTGTACCGGATATTGGCATAATGCTTAGAGTGTTCACCAATGACCTGGGACACCTGGGTTCAATCCCAGATTGAGTCATACCAAAGACTCAAAAAATGGTACTTGATGCTACCTTGCTTAACACTCGGCATTACAAGGTAAGGATCAAGGGCACTGTGGCGCAATCCAGGGAAAGGAGTAATGCCCTCCCCTACACCTCAGGGTAGTAGCTATTGAAAAGGGAGCCTTCTGGTTCCCCTGGTCTACAGTTGCCAACTTTACTTACAAACCAGACATGCCGGACACTGCTGGAGAAGCAAAGACGAGATCGTAAGTGATGTGCTCCTGTGGACCCCCGCATATGTCCAATCAAAAGCAGGACGACCAGCTCGAACATTCATACAGCAGCTATGTGATGATACAGGATGTAACCCTGAAGACCTGCCGAAGGCGATGAATGATAGGGAGACGTGGAGAGAGAGGATCAGGGATATCCATGCTAGCCGCACGTCATGATGATGATGAAGATGAAGCAAACGATTATAATGATTATAACAATTTGTAAACAATTATAGTTTCAAGTAACTTACCATGATCATCAAGTCATGTTGTTAGCCTGAATCTCCTTGACTCTCACTTGTCATCCATTCCTATTGGCTGCCACTCTTGGTAGGTCCTCTGGCAGACATCCTGTATCTGTACATTGCTGATGAATGTAAGTAGTTACTGGTCAACCATAACTGGGGTGTCCATGTTTTAGAATCCACCTGAGTATGTCGCTACAACACAAGCATTTGTTATCTTATTTGGGTTGTTTGGTGGCTAGTGACCATAGAGCTGCTGTTTTGTGGGATGCTGCTTCCAGGATTTCTTTAAAATGGTATACAGTATCCTTGTGTAGTTCTGATTGGTTGGTTGTTTGGGTTTTATGGCATATAAACCTTTGTAGGTTATTTAACACCAAATCCATTTTTATGAAAATAGTTCTATTTCAAAAAATTCAGTTTAGGATAAGTATGCAGTTTAAATGTAAGTACAGTTTAATTGTGAAAAACATTTCTATTTCAAGCTATTCAGTTTAGTCCAGCAGTTTTAATTCAGCTAATTCAGTTTAGTATAAGTACAGATTTTGTTTACAATCAGTTAAATGTCAAAACAGTTCAGTTTAGTGTAAGTACAGTTTCAGTGTCAAAAAACAGTTCCATTTCAGATAATTCCGTTTAGCATAAGCACGCAGTTTAAACATTTCTATTTCAAGCCATTCATTTTAATCAAACAATTCAGTTTAGCATCCGTATGCCCTTAGTTCTATTTAACCCATAGATAGGGCCCTATCAGGTGCTACCACGCCAGGCCAGAATGGACCTGGGAGCAATGGCATGAAGTGGTGCTCTGCATTACCCAAAGCTCCAGCATCACTGGAACCTCACCATCAGATTGCTTTGTGTCATATCCAGGACACTCATTGGGAGTTGGGGTCTTACCCCTCTGCAGAGGTTCAGTCAGTGTATTCTATAGCCCCAGCCGACTGGGCAATCATTTAGTTCTGATATAGCTATTTCTACAAGTGCATTATTTTAAAGTCTAGTTGGTGCAGTCATACAATATTACTGTCATGCCTACAGCTGAGCAGAATTCTCATTTCCTTTTAGAACTAATAATAATAATCATTTCTTTACAATTAAAGCTTCAAGTAACTGTACACAAATAGTTCCATGGTCAAAATCAGTATTGTCTTTAAGAGAGTTGAAATTTTCTTTTTTATTGCTATGTACAGTATCACCCAAAATAAGTAAACACCAATATTTCATTAAAAATCAATTTTCTTTAAATTAGGATTTTATTACTTCTGATGGATAGTTATACAATCAAAACAGTTATGATTAGGTATTATTTTTTACCAAACTTAACAGCATTAAAACTCTTTAACCAAAAATTGCCTTTATGTAAGAATGTGTTTATTCATAATTTTGGTTAGACAGTTTTAATGCAGTGGAGATTGGTGATAGATAAAACCTAATGATAACCATTTCGATTGTATAATGTTAAATTTGAAATATTAAAACTCAGATAGGTTTAAAAGAAAATCAAATCTTATAAAAAAGTTGTTTTTGGATGTACTTATTTATAGGCAATATGATCTGATATTTAACAAATGTCCTCTCATTGGGGGTTATAATATACTGAGTGTATCCCTTGCACAGGGGTAAAAAAGCCTCAAAAAGGGGTGTCGTTGGTATGACACTAAACTGCTTCTAGTGGTAAGGCTCCAGTTCTGAAGCTCTGAGAAGTGTGAAGAATCCCCTCACTGCCATTACTCCCAGGTCCACGGTCGTGGAGTGGTACCACCTGTTGGGGTTCCATCTATAAGTTAAATAGATTTGTTTGCAAATTATTTTTATTTGATAGAAATGCTTGATATAATATAATCGCCAGCAAAAATCTAAAGAAAATACACAAAAAATGCAAATATTGATGTACAATGTTAGCAATTTTTATTCTTTAAGCATAAAATAACGCTAAATGGGTTGACTTGACATTGAAAATCAATGAATCAATCAATATCTATTCCTTTTTATGTGAATTTAATGATGATGTATAAGAAGGTTAAATATGATTATTTTATCTTGAAGGATAATACCCACCCCTAAGAAAGGGGTGACCTGGGTATGACACTAAACTGTATCAGGTTGTCAGGACCCAATTCTGGTGGGAAAAAATCTGACAACATGGAATATTATGGTGCAAGTTTGTAAAGTTTAAGCTGTAAATCACCACGTTCTATGAATATTGAATTATGATAACACCGACACCAACAAATACCAGGCAATTCTGAAACAGACTTAACATAACTTGTGTATCAATAGTGATTAGATTTTAATTTTATTCATTAAATTCTGTCGCGATTGATAAGAATTGAATTTTCAGGCATTGTTTTTCTTTTTAATCTTACTGTTTTTATTATTGTTCTTTCTTTTTTTAATTTATATTTCTATTCTTCCTATAAATAATCTTTTAAAAAACCATCTCATAACAGTGTATCTCTGTCCAAATGACAAAAATATAATTGAAGAAATGTGATATGACGCTAAGTTGCATCTATAGCCATGTGTCTATATGTCTACACTATCATAACGTATATATATATATATATATATATATATAAATAAGTGAAAATAAATTTGGTGATCAAAGTCGAGGCCGACCCAAAGGCTCCCTTTTCAATAGCTACTACACTAAGGTGTAAGGGATGATGCTACTTCGTTCCCTGGATTGCTCCACTTTACCCTTTATCCGAACCTCTGTGTTAAGCAAGGCAGGATTAATTTCCAAGTTTTGAGTCTTTGGTCTGATTTGACCTGGGATTGAACCCTGGTCTCCCAAGCTATTGGCAAACACTCTACCCACTAGGACAATGGGCTAGATAGATAGATAGATAGATAGATAGATAGATAGATAGATAGATGTGTATGTATGTATGTATGTTAGGATAAAGTAGAAATTTTTACATATATATATATATATATATAATTTTCTACACTATCCTAACTTACATATATATACGTATACATATCCAGTTTATATCATATATATATATATATATATGTATATATATATATATATATATATATGTATATATATATATATATATATATATATATATAAGTTAGGACTGTGTAGGAACCTTGATACATATATATATATATGTAAGTTTCTACACAGTCCTAACTTATATATAAGTTCCAACACTACACTACATTTTTCAAATTTATACGTATAATTATATATATATATATATACAGGCATACATATATATATATATATATATATATATATATATATATATCTGGATAATGTAAACACCTAGACAGATGGCAATTGATGCAGTTTAATGTCATATCTTATTTCTTATAATATATATATATATATATATATATATATATATAAAGAATGAATAAAGCTCAATTTGATGCATTATTCTCTTAAAAATTAGTTCTATCCTCTGTAGTTATCTATATTTTTTGTAGGTGAGAAAGATGTTTCTGCCTCCAACTAACACTTTGCACCCAACCTTCCGTTTTGGCTACGTTGTACACAGTGGTCAGCGTGGCCTCTTCAAACTGGACATTGAGGGAATGAAATATATAAAGAACATTGACCTTAACCAATACAAGTGTGAACCAGAAAACCTTGCCTTCATTCCTCTTGGTAAGTTCACTTTGAATATTTTTTCTCTTTTAATGGCTAAGAACAGTTTATTATTTCAGTTAGCTTCTCCTTCAGGTTGGAATTCACCCAAACTATGATTAATTGCCACGTAACTATGTGTCTACACTATTCCAAATATATATATATATATATATATATATACATATATATATGTATATATATATATATATATATAAGTGTGTGTGTGTGTGTGTGTGTGTGCGTAATAAATACAAATTTATTCATGGATAGTTTCTCTGTTACTACTAAATGATATCTTTTTTCTTATACAAATTCATCAATCAAGTAAAGTTGGTGACTGTAGTCGAGGGTGACCCAAAGGCTCCCTTTTCAATAACTACTAAACCAAGGTATTGGGGAGGGCACTACTCCTTTCCCTAGACTACTCCACTTTACCCTGGATACGTACCTTATAATGCTGCATGTTAAGCAAGGAGGCATCAAGTACCATTTTTCGAGTCTTTGGTATGAACTAAATGCTGGTCTCCCAGTCATTGGCAAACACTCTAACCATTATACTGATGTCTGGTTATACACACATACACACACATATATATATATTTGTATATATATATTTGTTTTTATTTATATTGATAAGCATGGATGCTTATCTGCAACCAGTGGTTTCATGCTGTCTTTATTATGACAATCATCAGGCAGAGGAAGAAAGATATGTTTCTTTCTCTTCCTGATGTTTGTTGAAACAAAACTTCTACAAATAATAGTACTGAATAAAGTCATAAAGGACCAATTATGTTTAAGTATAAAATTGATAAGATGCAGCAGAACAGCAAGTGTAGGTTATGTAGAGAAAAAGATGAAACGATAAATCACTTAATAAGCGAATGTAGCAAACTTGCACAAAAAGAGTGCAAGATTAGACACGGCTGTGAGGGGAAAATGATCCTCGACTGCATGGGAAAAATGATCCAAGAGATTGAATTTTGACCATGCAATCAATTTTTATTCGCACAAACCTGAAACCATCCAAGCGAATGAGACTTATAAAAATGTCTTGAATTTTGATATATAAATGGATCACTCAGTTCCGGTCTGAAGACTAGACCTTGGGCTTGTCAACAGAAAGATCTAGCCATCAAATTGAGTTTGTCGTTCCGACGTTCCATACAATGAAAATAAAAGAAATCAGCAGAGAAAAAATACTTGAATCTAAAAAAATTGTCGAACATAAGAGTGACAGTGATACCAGTTGTAGTTGGTGCACTTGGAATGGTCCCCAAAGGTTCGGAAAGAGGACTAGTAGAACGGGAAATCAAAGGAAGACTTGAGACCCTCCAGATGAAAGCATTGATGAGAATGACCCGAATACTGAGAAGAGTCCTGGAGACTAAAACTCGACTGATATGTAAGACTGATATGTAAGATCGACTGATATGTAAGATCAATGACATAATAAGCAAATGCAGTAAATTAGCGTAAAGAGAGTATAAGACTCGACACAACTGGATGGGAAAAGTGATCCACCGAGAACTGTGCAAGAGGTTTAAAGTTAACCATACGAACAAATGGTATATGCATAATCCGAAAATGTGACGTACGTTTTTTTAAATTTTATTTTGAAATACAAATGAACGATCTAATCTCGGCCAGATGATTAGACCTAGTAAGTAAGTAAGTAAGGTAAGGTTGGCGACCATAGTCGAGGGTAACCTGAAGGCTCTCTTTTCGATAGCTACTACACCAAGGTGTAGGGGAGGGCGCTACTCCTTCCCTGGATTGCTCTACTTTACCTTTGATCTGTACCTTATAATGCTGAGTGTTAAGCAAGGAGGCATTAAGTACAGTTTTTTGAGTCTTTGGTATGACTCGACCTGGGATTGAACCCAGGTCTCCCGGGCCATTGGTGAACACTCTGGCTGGCTGTCCTCAAGGTAAAACTGAAGGAAAGCTAATAGAGAGATAAGTGCATAAACCTTGCAAGAAAACTGAAGAAAAAACTATGGAACATGAAAGTGACAGTGTTACCAATTCTTATTGGAACGTTCTGTACAGTCACAAAAGGATTGGTAAAGGGACTGGAGGACTTGTAAATAAGAGAACGAGTGGAGACCATCCAAACTACAACATTGTTGAGATCGGCCTGTACTTAAAACAATTTAATTGTGAGCGAACAAATGATTCATACTAAATTGAATAGGTAAAAGTTGTTGGCGATCGTAGTCGAGGGCGACCAGAAGGCTCCTTTTTCAATAGCTACTACACCGAGGTGTAGGGGAGGGCGCTACTCTTTTCCCTGGATTGCTCAACTTTACCCTTGATGCGTTCCTTATAATGCTGAGTGTTAAGCAAGGAGGTATCAAGTACCATTTTTTAAGTCTTTGGTATGACGTGACCTGGGAGTGAACCCCGGTCTCCCAGACCACTGGCGAACACTCTACCCACTAGGCAAATTGAATAATGAGTATTAAATAGCAATGCTTAAAACCATTTACCTGTGTGCAAATAAAACTATTAGTGTTAACTAGAAATTTTTGAAACTATTTGAATTGAATGCAAATAATATTAGATAGCAGTACTTGAAATGATTAAACTGTGTGCAACCAAATGAACTCCGGCTCGTTTAAAAAAATGTTACCAACAAACTGTTCGTTTACAAATTCTATATATTTAATATATATAGGATTTAGCATTAAATGACCTACAAAAGTTGATATGCCACAAAACACGACCAAACCAAATTATATATATCTAATATATATGTGTGAAGAAGATTTGGCATTAAATAACATTCAAAGATTGATATGCCATAAAACCTAGCCCAAACCAAATCATATATATTCAATATATATGTATAAAGAGGATCTGTTATTAAATAACCTACAATAGTTGATATGCCATAAAACCCAACCCAACCAATTCTTATGTATTTAATATATGTGTATGAAGAGGATTTAGCATTAAATAACCTACAAAAGTTGATATGCCAGAAAATACGACCAAACCAAATCATATATATCTAATATATATGTATGAAGAGGATCTGTTATTAAATAACCAACAATGGTTGATATGCCATAAAATCCAGCCCAAACCAAATGATACATATTCAATATATATGTATAAAGAGGATCTGTTATTAAATAACCTACAATGGTTGATATGCCATAAAATCCAGCCCAAACCAAATCCTATGTATTTAATATATGTGTATGAAGAGGATTTGGCATTAAATAACCTACAAAAGTTGATATGCCAGAAAATACGACCAAACCAAATCATATATATCTAATATATATGTATGAAGAGGATCTGTTATTAAATAACCAACAATGGTTGATATGCCATAAAATCCAGCCCAAACTAAGTGATATATATTCAATATATATGTATAAAGAGGATCTGTTATTAAATAACCTACAATGGTTGATATGCCATAAAACCCAACCCAACCAAATCCTATTTATTTGATATATGTGTATGAAGAGGATTTGGCATTAAAAAACCTACAAAAGTTGATATGCCGGAAAACACAACCAACAAATATATCATCTAATTTACCATTTTCAACTCAACGCACAAACAATTATGCACGAATATATAATTTTACATTTGTAATCCTACACAGTTAAACTTAATGTTCAAAGAAATTTTTGATAATTTAACAACTTCATCTGATACCATTGTCAGACAGCTACCCAACCCTGACCCGATCTAAATCTCAAAAGGTGCAACTCGTTTTATTCTCTAGAATGCTTTTAAAAGATCACATTCCCTGGAAAGTGCTACTAAACAGGCAGCAGATTTGGTTGCAATATATCTTAATGATATATATATAAGTTTTTGAACCTCAGCTTTGATATATATATATATATATATAGCGCATCAAAGCCGTGATTCCAAAACTGTTTTTTTTTAAATTACTGTACTACTTATACTACCCCCAGATTATTTATTTATACAACTTATACTACCCCCGCAGTCGTCAATATAGGAAATGGGCTAAGCGTAACTGTCATTATCATAAAAGATGGAAGTGGCGACTCAAGTTCAAATCCTGGGCAAGGCCGTTTGCATTTCTCTTTTGTAGGCTGCACACGACACTATGACTGATAAAATAACACGCACAAATCATTTAACATTGAATAACGCTTCTTTGTCTGAATTACTGCAACTTAAGTGGGTGAAATGATAATTACAAGCAGGAGAGAAATACAAAGTGATTGATGTTTGATATCCGAGCCATTCATCGTATTGTAACTGGTATTTTTAGAGTGTATTAACCATTTTCAATCCGCGAGCCTGATGTGATACAAGGTCAGTTTTTAAGTGGAGAACTGCTGGTTTAAATTTCGTGTTTACCTTGGGTGATCATGTTGTAACAGTACGTACTGTTGTTGATAGCAACCTGAGTATGTCACGCTAAGGGAACATATGAAGCACGCAATAGAAAAGCATAAGAAACGTGTGCCTTATAAAGAATAAAATCAATAGAGAGCCTAGTCGGCAGGGGTTGTAAAATATGTCGACTGCATCTTTGCAGAGAGATAAGACCCCCAACACACAACGAGTATCTTAGATAAGACATTAAACCCTTTGATGGCGAGACCCCAGTCCTGGAGCTTTGGGAAATATGGAGTAACCCTTCATTGCCATTGTTCCCAGATCCACTCTGACCAGGCGGGGTAGCACCTAATAGAGTCCTATATATGAGTGAAAGAGAAATTTTTGACAATTAAACTGTGTCTAAACAAATTACTTATGCTAAATTGCTAGAAATAGAACTGTTGATCATTTAACTGTGTGGAAGTAAATAAGGAAATTAAATCCGACTGGATGAAGAAAAGTAGAAAAAAACAAAACGATCCAAATTTGATGAATTTATTATGAAAGTCGACGTTAAACGTTTTGCTTATAATAACTTTCTTCGGGACTTTAATTTCATGAAAACTGTTATTAGAATAGCGATGGATGTTTTAATAAAATAACCGGAGAAAAGAAACTGTGTATAAAAAAAAAGATTCATAACCGTATATTTAGTGTTCTTATTATTACGTTGTTGGCACGAGGAATGATATTGCGTTTCGAATGGATATAACGAAAGATGATAAAAACAATGATAGGCTATTTTGGGGGGAAAAAATGGAGGAAAGAAAGAAAAAATGCATATGAATATATTGTTCACGAGGATAAATTCAAATTTAATTCAAAGGGGCTCAAGTGGGTATAAATATGAGGAGTGGAAATTAATTAAAAGTTGATATGTTGAAGCTATTTAGAACTCATTTACCTAAGAAAAGAGATAGATTGAAAAAATCTGGGACTGGTAATAACGGAGGATAAAAGCGAAATAGCACTGGCTTCAAAAATTTGTCTCAATCTTTTATTATATATATGAGCTAACATAGCAGATGCATTGAAATTAAAGTTATACTTAGTTTTGGATATATGTAGGAAAACCGTGGTATTAAAATAGACTAATGTAATATCACGTTTGTGTTCATATTTTTTAAGGTTTCTCGCATTTTTGCGTATATATTTCATTTTCAGTAATTGCAATAATAGTCACCAGCATAGTTTCTTCCAGGCAGCGGTCGTGCCGATACTGCTGTATAGATGCACCACTTGGACGCTAGCAAAACGGCTGGAGAAGAAGCTAAACGGCAATTACACAAGAATGTTGAGAGCAATATTGAATAAGTTCTGGCGGCAACACCCCACAAAGCACCAACTATACGGCCACCTGCCTCCCATCACAAAACCTATCCAAATTAGACGAACCAGACATGCAGGACACTGCTGGAGAAGCAGGGACGCGCTCATAAGTGATGTACTCCTATGGAACTCCACATATGGCCGGGCAAAGCAGGACGACCAGCTCGAACATACATACAGCAGTTATGTTAGGATACGGGATGTAGCCCTGAAGACCTGCCAGAGGCGATGAACGATAGGGAAAAGTGGCGAGAGAGGGTCTGGGATATCCGTGCTAGTGGCACGACATGATGATGATGAAGTTACGTATAGTTTTGGAGGATAAAGTAGTAGTTTTAATACCAACGTATTTCTAAAAAATAGTATTATTAGAAATGAAACGTCAACGTCGACTTTCATAATAAATTCATCAAATTTGGATTATTTTGTTTTTTCTACTTTTCTTCATTTAACTGTTTGTAAACAAATGACTCATGTCTAATTGAATTGTTAGTGATATATAGCAATACATGGAACATTTTAACTGTTCGTATACGAATGAATAATGGGTAATAGAATTATTCGTGTTAAATAGCAATACTCTTTAATTATGTCCCTAAATTGAATTATAGATATAACGGGGCAATACTTGGAACCATTTGATGGTTAGTTGGTTGGGTTTTACGGTATATCAACCTTTGTGGGTTATCTAATGATAGATCCATTCTATACCAACAATCAGTTCTATTTCAAACTATTCAGTTTAGCATGAGTACACAGTTTGTCAAAAACAATTCTATTTCAAGCTATTCAGTTTAGTCAAACAGTTCTAATTCAAACAATTCAGTTTAGTATGAGTATAAATTTAATTTACTCACAGTTAAATGTCAAAACAGTTCTAAATTAAAAAATTCAGTTTAGCGTAAGTACAGTTTCAATGTCAAAAACAGTTCCATTTCAAACAATTCAGTTTAGCATAAGTAGGTAGTTTAAATGTAAGTACACAGTTTAATCGTCAAAAACATTTGTATTACAAGATATATTCAGTTTAGTCAAACAGATCTAATTCAAACAATCCAGGTTGATGTGCTATTAAACAATCAGTTTAAATATCAAAACAATTCTATTTCAAGTAATTTAATTTAGCATTAGTACGCAAATAAGTTCTATTGGATCTATAGATTGGACTCTATCAGGTGCTACCACTCTGCGCCAGAGTGGACCTCGGAGCGATGGTAATGAAGGGGTACTCAACATCCTCCAAAGCTCAAGCATCACTGGAACCTCACTATCAGATTGCTAAGTGTCATATCCAGGACACTCGAAGTGTAGTCGGTGGATTCTACAGTCCCAGCCGACTGGGCAAAGAACCATTCGACTGTGTGTAAATGAATGAATTATGTTCAATTGAATAATAGGTATTAAATAGCAATTCTTATAACCACTTCACTGTGTGCAAACACATGATTAATATTGAATAGAACTATTACAGTTAGATCGCAATAATTGAAACCATCAAAGAGTGTAAACACAACAGGAATGCTAACGTGCAAACAGATTAGTTCTAAACTCATTTAAAACTTACCCAGTCGGCTGAGACTGTTGAATACACCAACTGTTTCTCTGCAGACGGGAAAGACTCTCCCACGAGTATCCTGGATATGATACTTAGTAATCTGATGGTGAGATTCTAGTAAAGCTGGTGCTTTGGAGAATGTGGAGTACTACTCCATTGTAATTGGTCCCAGGTCTACTCTGACCCGGAGTGGTAGTTTGCACAGTTGGGTGGGACTGTAGGATACACCAACTGCTTCTCTGCGGACGGATAAGACCTTCCACAACGAGTGACCTGGATTTGATACAAAGCAATCTGATGGTGAGATTCCAGTAAAGCTGGGGGTTTGGGGAATGTGGAGTACCCCTTCATTGCCATCGCTCCCAGGTCCACTCTGGCCCGGAGTGGTAGCATCTGATAGGGTCTTATCTATGGGTCAAATAGAACTAAACTGGGTACTTATGCAAAACGGAATTCCTTGAAATAAAACTGTTTTGACATTTGGACTGCGTACTTATGCTTGACTGATTGTTTGAAATGGAACTGTTTTTGTCATTGAAACTGTGTATTTATGCTAAATTGAATTGTTTGAAATAGAACTAGTTAGATATCTGACTCCATATTTTTGATTATTTTATATTCTACCCCAACGTTAGTTAGTCGGTGCCATGCCTTGCCCAAGAAAGTCCCAAAAAGAATTATACAAAAAGAAAAGACAGCAACAGATAAGAGACGGAGACGTTTCTTTTATACTTTCCTTTATTTGCTGGATTCAACAACCATTCCGTGGATGAGGGAGTTTTTCCTTAATACATTGAAATGGTTGAATCCCTCAGTTAAGGTTTCAAAAATGCGTTAAATCGTTTCATGTATGTATTTGTCCTCATTTGAAGTTTTGTCAAAGTCCGGTAAGGGTGAGTTTATAGTTCAGTTATGGGTCTTGTATATATAGTACGTTTACAATGAGGATATTTTACGGACAGAGGTAAATGGTTTTCCTTTTGGTCTCTTCTGGTATGAAATTTTATATCTAAAAGAATATTTTAAAGGTTTTGCATCTAGTAAATATGGTTACTTACAAAGTCCTGCAATGAGTTTATAATCTTGTGGATATATCTTTAATCGTCAAGGTCATTTTCATCAAAGGTCCTTCGTATCTTTGTTTTATAGTTCCTTCACCATATTACTTGTCCGGAGTCCCTAGTCCAAATGAACTTTCTTTTAGGAAAAGGGGAATTTCTCAACTAGAAACAGGAAGTAACAAGGGGTCATAAATCAAATCCTTCTTCAGACAACTGGTCTAGCACTAAGGGTGTTCTCTAGACTTACTGGTGCCAATTTTGTTACTTTTACTATCATTCGCTTAACGCTGTTAAAAAAATTACTGTCTTTCTTCTCTTGAGAACAAGTAACAGAAAGTCTCCTTGTTCAAACATTATTATTATTATTATTATTCAACACATATCCATATCTATTTAAAAAGGTTTTGAATTTGGGGTCCCATACCTCTACTGGATAGATTTGGCATTAAATAACCGAAGAAGGTTGATGTGCTATCAAACAACAAACTAAGTCAACCAGTTCAGACAATAGCTGTACTCCATTTAAGAATTGTTATTGTGTCACGTCATGCTTGTGGAGTAGGGGTGGTTATTCGAAGTAAACATACCAGCTACAATACGATGCATGGCAAGGTTATTAAGTAAAAATCACTTGGTCTTTTTTATCCTCTTTCTCTCCTGCTTGCAATTATTATTTCTTCACACTTAAGTTGCTGTGAGACAAAGTGTTATTTAAGTTAATATGTATTATGGTGACCTATCTACACGATAATTAACTATTCCTCCTTCAAAAAATACTTACCCTATTTACTCACGGGGAAACTTCCTCCCAGCAGAGCGGAGCGTATGCACTACTCTCTGGGTGGAGCTGGGCTGGGACACACTTCGGTCGGCTGTGTTGGTTGGTACACGGATCTGGTCGGGTATGTCCTAGTTCCAGTGGCAGTGGGTCGAGGTGCGTCTTGACCAGCATCCTCGAGCCTCAGATGGCCGTCCCCCAGGCTCTAACCCTCCTTGAAGGGGCTGGGTTTATCTTCTGGCGTTAGCGCGCCCCTTTTTAGAAGAATGCCGACGGGGCCCGAGCCATTTTTGGAGCCGCTGGGCGTGTCTGGGCTACGGCCCTGCGCCCGGACCCACCTAAAAAGGCCTTGTGCCATACTCGTACAGTTGGTGGGACGTACGACAAATACTGATTTCCTCCCAGCAGTCGAACCTGACTGTTTCGGGCGGACACTTCTACCAGCTATCCTTACACTTATTTTGAATATATGCATATTTACCCAACCCCTCCGCTCGGGCAGGATATGACACAAGGTCAATTTTTAAGCGGAGTTTAACAGTTTTGAATTCAGAGTTTTCCTTCTCCTAGACTAGTTGCCTTTCCAAGGCTGTAGAACCTAGTCTGCCCTACTATTTACCCATAGCTGGAGGGAGAATAATTGGATTCATACCTTTCCCAAGGGTGTTAGTGCTATGTGAAATGTAATTAGCCTGGTCCAGGATTTGAACTCGTGTCGTCGTGTCCATACCCTACGACGATAACCATTACACCACGGGCATATATGTTCTTTTTATTCAATACACTTGTTTCGCCCCCTTTCTCTTCTCCTGTGTCTTCTTTCTGGCCCCTAACAGACCATACCAATAGGGTTCCTGCAACTTATTTTAACGGATATACTGTCATGTAAAGCCTACTAAAATATCTACAGTCTACTAATATATTAGCGCTGCTTCACTTTTTTTTTCTTTTTTTTTTTGAGTAAGCGGCTATTTGTTATACGATTTGTGTGCATGCAAATATTTGAGATCTTAATATTAGAATCTCTTATGAATATGCATAAGTTGTTGTGTACGTAAGGATTTCAAACTGATAGATGTAGTTTGATATACTTATAAATAAAGAGTGCTATTATTGTTAGTGACGAGTGCTGGAAGCAAATCAAAACAAGAGTGACACAATTGTTTGGAGTACAGAAAATGAACCTTTGTGTTTATCAGAGAGAGAGAGAGGGGGGGATTGTGTGTGTGTGTGTGTGTGTGTGAGAGAGAGAGAGAGAGAGAGAGAGAAATGGAATAAAAACTGTCATCCAAAGAATTAAACTTTGTTGTAAAGAAAGAAAAAAGTTCTGTCTTGTCGACACTGTTTGCTAAAACAATGACAAGTCTTTTGATACTGTTCACCAGACTCAAATCGATGAAATCATTTCAGTGCTTAAAATAAAAAAAAAATTGCTTATTGTTTGGTGTTACTGAGAGAGAATTATTAATGGTTAATGGGGGTATGTCTATTGGCCATGTGACAATGTCAGAATCCATCTTGGGCTCTTATTTCTCTGTTCTTTGAACAGTATATAATTTGTCTCCTCTACCAATGATAGACGTTGTCTCTCACATCAAGCATAAAATCTACATTGCCTTAACCACTAAAATCTCAAGTAAGACCTTTACTGTTTTTATAACCCTTTAATAGTTGATTGTTCATTAGGCAAAATGTGCATTTTTTATCGGTTGGGATGCATTTGTGTATTCTAGTCAATAATTCTTGTATATATATTATGCATGTATTAAAGTTTTCTGTATGAGTCAATGAGCTTATCTTGTCTTTCCTTCCGTTTATTCAATGTTAGTGTATCACTGGATATACTAATGCTAATATTGAACCTTGGTAAGTGGGGACACGATATCAAACCTAGCACCAATTTTCCCCAATTGCGGAATTGCAATAGAGAGAATCATAATAACGAGAACTTTGAACACGAACTTATATAACATCCCTGATCAAATGGGTGTACAGGAAGTGCCTTCTTCAGTTGCAACAATTGTTAGTGGACAACAACTTGAAAAGAGTCAGAGTTTGAAAGATGATGGAGCACATTGAAGTATGAGATTCCAAGTGTACACAATACAACATATGTTTTCTTATTTGTCTTGATGTCAGTATTGAGTGAATAATCAATGTCTTTGATTTTTCTTATATTTTTCTTTATACAGGTGGTCATATAGTGATTCAGTGCCTTGCCAATGAAAACAACGGACTGCAACCTCTGCAGCTGATCTTAGACTATATTACTGACAAAGTCATTGCCAATTCCACAGTCGCAGGAATTCCTTATGTTTCACCTGACTCACAACATATGGTCAATGTCAACAAACAGGATGGCCTTCTCACTGTGACCAAAATCACAGAGGATGGTAAGTCTGTTTTTTAGTTCGGTATGTATATTCGTGGGATTTCCCCTTTGGTATTTTAATAGTTTTGTGATTCTCAGATAAGTTTTCCTGACATATAATTGATTAGTTGAATCTTTCACGGGACATGTAGTGTAAGTTTAAAAAGATTTCAACCATTTAAGTGTAAACTTCATGTAATTGACTGTTTAAGATCAGTTGAAAGCTTGGGTTTCGTTGGACAAAGTTAAAATCATGTAATTAAAATCTCAAGAAATTATAAGTTAGAAACTTTTAATCTGTTTGCAGAAAAATCACGAAGAGTGTGATTATCTATTTTCCATCTCTGGTCAAAATAACTCCCCGGGTTTAGCAGAGAAGGTAAAATGTACCATGTGTAAGTTGTCGATTAAGTGAATAGATTATGTGCCCAAAAGAAGATGTGGTCATGTTTCTTATCCCACCAGTAAGATCATGAAATAGCAGAAGGTCACAATGAGAGATGACGAGAGAAGGTGACAATGTCGTGATAAGACAAGATAGTAACTAGAACGGATGAGGAGTTAGAGAGAAGAGACTATATAACAGTCTGTTACTTTTATGATTGTAATTCTATTCCTTAAGGTGGTTCTCTTTCTTTTTTTTTTAAATCTTTTTTTTCTTTTTTCATTACATGGTAAATTTTTCAATGACACATTCCATGCCAATACTTTCCCAAGGATTCTTATTGTCTCTACAAGAGTTTTTATCTATTTTTCCTTCTTACCAAATATCTTAATACCTTTGATATACGTGATGACATTTATCTTTTCGTGTGATTTTGTAAATTGGTTTCCTCCGTTGCATTTTCTTAGTATATAATTCTATGGCACCATTACAATAACAAATAGAAGTGGGAGATACCTCTTTATGTAACATATTGACCATCGATCGAGCCGTCAATCAAGAGATGCACCTGTGTAAATAAGAGGAAGAACAGCAAAACAGGTGCATCCGGTCGAAGATATCGGAATATCACCTTGACCTGTTGACATGGTTGAATTCGATGCAGATACGTCTCCTTGTCTTTTTTATTTCACTTCTTGCTAGTTTTAATCTGTTCTTTTTCTTCCCGGAATCTAAGTGATAGCCAATATCTTCAGATTTCTGGACTCTTCTGAGTATTTAAGCCAATCTTTAAAATTCTGTGGTTTATATTGTTTATATAGTTTTGCTCTGATTTCCAATTCCTTCAACATCCTTTCCAAGACTTTGGAGCCTGTTTCAGTACAAAAGCTATCACCATCACGTTCATGCCAAGGAAAAAGAAACAGTAAAAATTTGGTTGCATAGTGATATTATTATTTTTCAACAGTCCTTACAGATAGTTTTTCGATGGAGTTTGAGTGACAGGGAGTTACCACAGATCTCCAAGACTCTTCTAAGTATTCTTCTCGATCTCAATAGCATTCTTATCTGGACATTATCAATTCTTCCTCTGATCTCCAGCTCCACCAGTTTCTTTTCCAGTCCTTTAGTAACCGTTTCATGGGTGCCAGCAGCAATTGATATCACAGTTTCAAGTTCCACGACCTTTTCAAGCGCTTTGGCAAGATACAAGTATTTGTCTACGTTTTAGTATTCTTTCATTTTCACTCTGTGGACCCCTGGAACAGCAAAATCCACGAGAATACAAGTTCTTTCTTCTAATTGTTGATCTGGCCTTCTGGACAGGACGAGGTGATCTGTTTATATCTCATACTCCTTGAGAATTTTATGGGTTTCATTTTCTAGGATGAATTCTGATTTGTGCGTATGCCATTTGTTGGTATGGTCGAATTTTTATCTCTTGCACAATTCCCAATGGATCATCTTTTCCACTCAGTCATACCTAGTCAAATACTCCTTTATACCAATTAGCTACATTTACTTATTATGTCTCTATTCGCTTCTTAACTATCTCATCTCTGTCTCCACGTGTAATATAATGGCCGAGGGATTTCGGTTTATATTTCTTGCCTTTGGGTTTAGTTAGGCTGAGAACTTTTCGACTCAGCACATGGGTTAGTTAGGTGCAAACTTGAGCACAGGTGTTAACGCGCGTGCGGGGAGGATGTGTCGTTCACAGATGTCAAAATAAAAATCAGAGAGAGAAAATTTGACCATGGGATGTGAAGCGCGCGCGGAGGATTTTGGGATATTTGAAAAAGTCAGTTGAATTGAGTCTTGCGGTCCGAAGAAGAAGATTGACTTTCGCTAGCTGGCAGTGGCCTTGTGGCGGGTCCCACACGTGTTGGGTGTGGAAAAGCCAGCATAGAAAGATTGTGCCTCTCTCCTTATGTCGAAAAACCCTCAAACTCAAAGGTAATAAAAGGTTTCGGGATTATGAACATTCTGTGTACGTTTCCCATATTCGGATATCTGGCTATGTTACACACGTAACCTACACTTGCCATTCTGTTATCAATTTTTGCTTGATATATTTAGTGATTATGCCATTATCTTGAGCTGCTATTAAAAGAGATCCAACTATTTCTTGAGATTTCCTCTTGTTATATACATAAATCTCTTCTGATCCACGAATACATCTCAAACCCACTCACCAGCAAAATGAATTTATAAATGAAGAAATAAAAACACCACGAGTATAGGAGGGTAACATTAACCGGATGTTGTCTGAACAATGGCTTATAACAAGACGAATAAAACACGTCAATGCACGGGTAGGCTCCGCGCAGCCATCCGGTTGAAATGTAAAAATAAATTCACAATAAAAATAGTCCTTTTTCAACTTCTCCACCCCCAGAAAAAAGGTTTTCGGAACTGATTCGATCCCATACATGGCTATAAAAGTTCAAAAGGTTTTGTCAACAAAAGTTCAAAAAAGCAGTCGACACTTGGGACTGCTATCAGAGAGAATCGTCACGCGTAACATTTCGGACAAAATCAAAGGCAGCTGACGCCCTTCCAACCTACATTACAATCTACACACCAGACAATGAAGGCCCCGGCGTTTCCACCACAAAACCAAGATCTCTCAGAGCTTGCCGACCCACGTCACACCACTGTGACGGAAGTAAGCGAATAAGCCACCAAAGAACAACTTAAACCCTCACTCCTCCAGATCCTTATCTGGTGGAAGAGAGCCTGTATGTCTTCAAATATAAGTAAAGTTGGTGACCATAATCGAGGGTGACCCAAAGGCTCCCTGTTCAATAACTACAACACCGAGGTGTAGGGAAGGGCGCTACTCCTTTCTCTGGATTGCTCCGCTTTACCCTCGATCCATTACCTTATAATGCTGATTGTTAAGCAAGGAGGCATCAAATACCATTTTTGAGTCTTTGGTATGACTCGATCTGTGATTGAACTCCGGTCTCCCGGGCCTTTGGCGAACACTCTAGCCGCTAGGCCAATGACCGACCTTAAATAAACGAAATTAAATCCAATCCTCCCGTCCGTTGTCTCTTGCAACTATAAGCTTGTCCATAACACCCTTCTTAGCTCTGTTCAGGTTATTTTTTGTGCAATTCCCTTAGTTTATTGCTTGAAGTATCAGTACAGTTGTTTTTCTTCCCATTTTTGTTTTTGCGAATTTTATTGTTTTATTGTTTGCCTTGACATTGGCATTGGACTAAAAGGGAGCTGTAATTAGTCTTTCTTTGCTCTTTTTAATCTATTCATTGAGTACTTGAATTGTTTCATCTATGCAATCCTCAGAGCTAGAGAGTCCTTTCTCATTCTTTTCTTGGCAAATAGAGTCTATGTACATCATTATCGATTTTCTTATCTATTCAGTTCTTCCCTTTGTTTATTTTAAGAATGGTCCAGAGTATCATAAAAGGATATTATTATCTACTCCTTGTGAGTTCCTAATGCCAGCGTTAGCTAATGGTCTTTCACAGGAATCTGAGTAACAACAAGACGCCCCTGGTCTCTAGTTCTCTTTCTAGCATCCTGGCTGATCTTAACAATGCTATAGTTTGGATTGTCTCGATTCGTCCCCCGATTTCCGACTGTTCTAGCCTCTTTTCACAGCCTTTGGGGACCATTCCAAGGGCGCTAGTAGCAGTTGGTATCATTATCACCCTCATGTTCCATAGCTTTTTTTAGTTCTCTGGCAAAATCCCTAATAGAGTCGGTTCTCTTATTTTTTTTTATTTATTTATTTATTTTTTTTTGTTAATTCTCACTTGGCCAGGTCTTCTTGCTGGGTATATTTACTTATTTTTTTATGGGGGGATTATATATCAAAATCAATATTTCAACACTGATTGTGCATAAGACTATTGAAACAAAGATGTTTTAATATACTAAAAGTTATTCTGATTAAATATGGCAGTAACGTATTTACATCTATTTCTCTCAGGAAGAACAATGCAAAAAAAAAAATTTTAATTTGAGTACAATTTTTTAACTTAAAAACTTCTGCCGCCATAATTTTTTGTGCAACCTTTCGAGCAGGAAATACACTCGTATAGCTTTAAAACCTGTCTCATAGCTATAATTTTTATTATTACTGTGTCATATTTTTCACGATTTTGTTTTTATTTTTGTAAGTGGGGAGGTTTTTTTTTTCATATATAACATTCATTATGTATTGTGAATAAGAAAAAATGATAATAAAAGAGTTTTTTTTATCATTTCATAAACGTGATTCTGAAAAAAAAAAAGAGATAAAACATATTTACGTGTCTTCCCCTCAAAATTTTATTTATATGTTTAGCAATAAGTGTCAAAAGTCATATAAAAAATATCCGCGCTTCACCTTAAAATTGAATCAAGTAAAGCGAAATATTACATTAAGAGGGGTTTTATTGTTAATTTTCTAAGTAAAATTTACATACTTTTTACAGACAGCAAATTAAATAAGTACGTACGCCATTCATTAGCGTAAAACCACAACGAATGTTAAAACTGTTTCCCAATTTACGGTATTTTAGTATTAAAAAAAGACGGATTCAGTTATTATTATAAAAATATCGCAACTACGAAATATTTAAACTTCACACGAGGCGGGGGAGTCTCCGTTGCGTCTTGGGTAAAGTGCTGGACTGCGGCCTGGAAGTAAGCTAGTTTGAACACCAGTCGTGCTCTTACATTCACTTTTGGACAAATACCCTTAGAAAAAGTATGAAACCCCACCTTTATTCCCCTAGCAATGGATTACATTGTATCACTGCTGTTCTTCTATAATGATGGCTCTGGCAGTAAATTACCCACAAAGGTTGATATATCATTAAAGCACCAAAACTTCTCACCTTTATTTTGAAATAATCAGTTTATTTCACACAGTTCTTCCATACCGCAATAACTTCGTTTAGTTGAATGGTTAGGTTTTTATGGCATTACCCCGCTTTTTAGATTAAGGTTTCAATTCCAAATCCTCTTTATACATATATTAAATATATGATTTTTAAACAAATAGTTTGTTGGTAACATTTTTAAACGAACCAGACTCATTTGTTTACACACATTTAAATGGTTTTAAGTAACGCTATCAAACACTATTCTATTCAATATTGATTATTTGTTTACGCACAATTGAATAGGTTCAAGTATTGCTATCTCACACAAATAATTCTATTTTATATTGATTATTTGTTTGCACTCAGTTAAATGGCTAAACAGTTCTATTTAGCCCATAGTAATGCTAAGGAAGGAGCCTCACTGTCAGATTCAGTTTCGTGCCAAAGACACTCGATGGTGTCTTACCCCTCAGCAGAGATTCAGTTGGCGTATTTTATAACCCCAGCTGACTAGGCATTCAATAATTGAGATATTTGTTTTAATAATGTTACCTGACTGAAATTAATCAAATTCTTTTTTAAGACCATGAATACAAAAATATGCCTAACTCGAGACTTTGTTCTAAGACAAATGGGTTGTTCTAGTAAATAACAGATTGCTAACTTTGTACGTCTCAATGAGCACAGGTGAGGAAACCAATAAGGATCAAACACTTTTTAAATTTTGGGAAAAAACTTTTACTTACCATCCCAATCCTATTAAAAGTAGCATTGGAATTAATGGAACGTTGTTTAATGGTTGAAAATAGATTTAAAAGACTATTTGTAAATCATGGGATTTTATGTGGCTTTCAGTAATGATTACTATCAAATATAAATAATTTGTACACAATTATATGGTTTCAAGCGTTCCTGTCAAGTGCTAATAATTTGCCAGTAAACGAAGGTAATGCACAATCATTTTTAAAAAATAAAAAAAGATGTGTTTCACACTTTTTCTAATGGAACAAAATGAAAAAAATGTCCACGTCATCAAAATTTTGTACTTGTAAAAAAAACACCCTATAGAAAAACAAAAATTCTTTTAATGGATTATTTACCATATATATATATATATATATATATATATATATGAAGTTCAGTTGATAGAAATTAAAAAAGTAATTCCCGTAAAGTATTGGGTACAATACAACAAAAACAAAATTTGTAATAAGTATTGTCTGGTTTTTGTCTACGTTTCTTCAGTTCTTGGGTATAAATTCTGTCAATGTGTAAGCTGGGAATGAAACATTTTGTAATGTGTTTACTACGACTGATATATATATATATATATATATATATATATATATATATATATATATATATATATATATATGTATATATATGAGTTATACATATATATATATATATATGAGTTATACATATATATATATATATATATATATATGAGTTATACATGTATATATATATATAGAGAGAGAGTTATATATATATATGTATGTGTGTGAGTTATACATGGGCAATTTAATTGATAGTACACACATGAAACTATTGTCCCCTTCGAAGTAATCGCCTTCGTGTGCAATGCACTTGTTGTACCGTTCCAATAACTTCTAGAAGGCCCTATGGAAGTCCTCTTGTGTGAGCGTGTCAATGACCTTCGTCACAGCCTATTTCATCTCCTCAATTATCTCAATACGACAGCCTCTGAGCTTAGGGAATAACCAAAATTCACAGAGAGCAAGGTCTGGACTATAGGAAGGCTGAGGAACTGTCTTGATGCCAAACTTGGTCAAATAGTCTGTGACAAGGATGGAATTGTGGACTGGTGCATTGTCCTGGTGGAAATGCCATTGACCCGATTAGAAGATTGCTGGCCTCTTCCTACGGAATCTCTTCCTGAACTCCCTTAAAACCTAACCCTTTGGCCAATCAACTCTGGGGTATTTACTTCCATGCTCCTTCCACACCACTCATCATCCCTCACAGACTCACTGCCTTCCTTGAATCTCTTATGCCACTCAAAAACTGGTGCTCGATTCAGTCAAGATGGTCGAAAAGCAGTCTGAAGCATTCCATACGTTTCTGTGACATTTTTTCCAAGTTTAAAACACAATTTTATTGCATATCATTCTTCTAAAGTGTCCTCACGTCCAGATTGACTTTTGAAATTGACCAGCTGTGACAATCAGGCTTTAGTTGGGTGTATTTGTCAGTCCTCTTATAAGATGTATAGCAATAACATAGTGAATTTTCAAGAGTCTACGACAATTTTAAATCCCAGAACAAAAAAAAAGTCTGGAAACTTATTAAAAGCACCACGTATATTAAATAAATATTACATATACATATATACTAAATATATTTGAGTTTTACATATATATATATATATATATATATATATATATAAATATATATATATATATATATATATATATATATATATATATATATGATTTGTAAAGGAATTATTTACTGGGGACGTTTTAATAAAGCCAGAACTCATTTGTTTGCGCATAGATAAATGGTTTTAAGTATTGTTATCTAATACAATTAGTTTATTTGCATACAGTTAAATGGTTTCAAGCATCACGACTATTGTTTGCACACAGTTAAATACTACCTAGTATTAATAATCAAATTTAACATCATTCGTTTGTTTGCGCACAGTTCTGTTTTACGACGTATCAACCCTTTTAGGGTCATTTAATACCGAATTAAATTTCAAACAATTCAGTTTAGTAAAAGTAGAGTTTTTGTTTACAAACAGTTGAATGTCGAAACTGTTCTATTTCAAACAATTCAGTTTAGTATAAATACGCAGTTTATTTCTATTTGACCCATAGATAGGACCCTATCTAGTGCTACTACTTATGGCCAGAGTAGACTTGCGAGCCATAACAATGAATGGGGTACTCCATATTCTCCAAAGTTCCGGCTTTACTGGAATCTCACCATCAGATTGCTTAGTGTTATATCCAGGACACTCGTTGGAGAGGTCTTAGCCCTCTGCAGAGAAGCAATCGGCGTATTCTCTAGCCTTAGTCGACTGGGCAAAATGGCATTTGAAAAATATACATAATGTTTAAGATGATATGTAGAAACTGTATTTACGCTAAAATGAAATGTTTAATATTGAACTGTTTTGCCATTTATCCGTGTGTAAACAAAATCTATACTTATACTATGCGCAATTGTTTGAATTAGAACTGTTTGAGTAAACTGAATAGCTTGAAATAGAAATATATTAGACAATTAAACTGTGTACTCATGCCAAACTGAACTGTTGGAAATAGGACTGATTATTGGTATAAAAATGTATTTGGCATCAAATAACCTACAAAGGTTGATATGCCATAAAACCCAAGCAACCAACCAACCAACCAACCATAAGACAGGAACCTCTTCTACCCTTATATATATATATATATATATATATATATATATATATATATATATATATATATATACGGAGATACAATAGAGAAAAACATTCATTATTACCTGATCGTACTGAAAGGGTGAAATTGAAAGTTGCAATTAACATGTTGGTATATATATATATATATGAGAGTTGTGTAAAAAATTTTGATACATCAGGTTAAATTTTTTTTTTCGGTACACCTGACCATGACATTACGTCCGTTTTTAACACTAACTTCTAGCCTGTCTTTTTGTTCTCTCTCTCTCTCTCTCTCTCTCTCTCTCTCTCTCTCTCTCTCTCTCTTATAAACAAGAGTTCTTTGAAAAAATATGAAAAGAAATTTCTCCTCATTATGTGATGGCTATCTGAATAAGCTTTTTCTTTTTATAAAGTTGCCAGCTGAAATAAACTTATAATCCTATTTACCAACCCCTCCGCTCGGGCAGTATATGACACAAGGTCAAATTTTTAAGCGGAGTTTAACAGGTTTGAATTCAGAGTTTTCCTTCTCCTAAACTAGTTGCCTCACCAAGGCTGAAGAATCTAGTCTGTTTTACTATTTACCTATAGCTGGAGGAAGAATAATTGGATTCATACCTTTCCCAAGGGTATTAGTGCTATGTGAAATGCTATCAGTCTTGTCCAGGATTTGAACTCGTGTCGTCGTGACCATTTCCTACGACGATAACCATTACACCACGGGAAATAAATTTATAATAGCCAAATAATCTTTGTTGAGTTTTTTTTAATTTACTTTGTATGAAATTTATATATTAATTATTGTTCATTGGGCACTCCTGGAAATTTAAAAGAATCCTCCGATATATTCTCAAATAAAATAATTCCCAACCAATCTTTATATATATATATATATATATATATATATATATATATATATATATATATATATATATATATATATATTATAAAATTGAAAGGAAATAATCAATTTAGAAAATTTAGAAATTTTATAAAAAAAATGGTTTTCGCTCAGCACATGAGTTTCTAATCTGAAATCTAATATACAGTCGATAGCTGTTGGCTGTGAGCACTCAACTGGTTGCTCCTACCCCTTGGATTATCACTTAATCTAATCCTTAGACTATTTTCCTCGGATTATATATATATATATATATATATATATATATATATATATATATGTATTTTTTTTTTCGGAGAGAGAGTTAAAGAGTGAGTAAAATCAAGGTTTATATATTTTATGAATCAACATTTCATTTCATCTCAAAATTCTAAACAATATTTCTTTCCAACCTTCATTGTGGTACTCGTTTTACCATCTTTGTACAAAATCTTCTGTCTTTTCTTGTAGGTAAATTTGGCTACAGTTTCAACCTGATAACTACCAATCCAATTGATGATATCAGCTTCTTCCATTCTTCAAGGAAGAGTGGATATGACCTGTACTTGACTTCTGCCAAACATAATGATGTCATCTATGTCAACCTGGAAACAGGCAAAATGGAAGTCATTGAAAGTAAGTAACTTGAATAATATTCAATTTAAACTCTTTTTCATATTTGATAATATGGTTTTAGTTTGTATAAAGATGAAATGATTGTCTTTTTTGTGGGCTGGTGCCTTGTGTTTTCTGAAGAAGTTATTTATACTATGTATGAACAGAACCTATCGATCTCTACTATTAATAAATTGTATATTAATAATTTTTTATATCAATTAAAATCAGTTAATTAATTATTAATATAAATGGTTTTATGGCATGTCAATTTTTCCAAGTTTATTTATATACCAAATCAGCATTATCTTTGTTTTTGAATATATATATATATATATATATATATATATATATATATATATATATATATATGTACATACGTATATATATATGTACATATATATACACACACACATATATATATATGTACATATATATATATATGCACATACAAATATATATATGTACATATATATATATATGTACATATATATATCTATGTACATACATATATACATATACATATATTTACTAATCAATTATCTACCAGTATTCACGGTACCAGAAAAAAACAAAAAACCCCTGGCCAGGAACAAACTTCCTGATGATCCGTTAAGGTGAAACTTTAGTAGAAGATTTTCGACTAGCGATTTAAGTTAATTCTACATATACATATATGTACATATATATATATATATATATATATATATATGTACATATATATATGTTCATATATACTATATATATATATATATATATATATATATATATATATATAGTGTATCACAAAAGTGAGTACACCCCTCATATTTCTGTAGATATTTAAGTATATCTCTTCATGGGACAACACTGACAAAATGACACTTTGACACCATAAAAAGTAGTCTGTATGCAGCTTATATTACAGAGTTAATTTATTTTCCCCTCAAAATAACTCAAAATATAACCATTAAAAGCTAAACCCCTGCCAACAAAAGTGAGTACACCCCTAAGAAACTACACCCCTAAAAGTCCAAATTGAGAATTACTTGTCATTTTCCCTCCAAGATGTCATGTGACTCATTAGTGTTACTAGGCCCATGTGTATGGGGAGCTGGTATGTTCAAATTTGTAGTGCAGCTCTCATACTCTCTCATACTGGTCACTGAAAGTTCCATCATGGCACCACATGGCAGAGAACTCTCTGAGGATCTTAAAAGACATATTGTTGCACTACATGAAGACGGCCAAGGCTACAAGAAGATTGCTAACACCCCGAAACTGAGCTGCAGCACAGTGGCTAAGATTATCCAGCGTAGCGGGGTTCACTCAGAACAGGCCTCGAGGAGATCGTCCAAAGAATCTGAGAGCACATGCTGAGCGTTACATCCAAATGCTTTCTTTGAAAGATTGGCGTAGGAGTGCTGTCAGCATTGCTGCAGAGATTGAAGAGGTGGGGGGGGCAGCCTGTTAATGCTCAGACCATACGCTGCATTACATCAAATTGGTGTGCATGCCTGTCACCCCAGGAGGAAGCTTCTTCTGAAGACGATACACAAGAAAGCCTCCAAACATGTCAAGACTTGTCAACAAAGCACATGGATTACTGGAACCATTTCCTATGGTCTGATGAGATGGACATTTATTTGTTTGCTACTGATGGCTTCAAGCATGTGTGGCGGTGACCAGGAGAGGAGTACAAAGATAAGTGTGTCATGCCTACAGTCAAGCATGGTGGTGGGAATGCCATGGTCTAAGGCTGCATGAATGCTGCAAGTGTTGGAGAGTTATATTTCATTGAGGGGAAACATGAATTCCAACATATACTGTGAAATACTGCAGCAGAGCATGATAACCTGCAGAAACTGGGTAGCAGGGCAGTGTTCCAGCATGACAATGACTTCAAACACACCTCCAAGACGACCATTGCTTTACTGAAGAGGCTTAGGGTAAAGGTGATGGACTGGCCAAGCATGTCTCCTGACTTGAACTCAATAGAACATCTTTGGGGGATACTCAATCGGAAGGTGGAGGTGTGCAAAGTCTCAAATATCTTCCAGCTCTGCGACGTCGTCATGGAGGAGTGGAAGAGCATTCCAGTAGCTACCGGTGAAGCTCTGGTAAACTCCATTCCCAGGAGAGTAAAGGCAGTTCTGGATAATGATGGTGGCCACAAAAAATATTGACAGTTGACATGGTGTATGCTCATACTGACAACTTTCCCTAAGGGGTGTACTCACTTTTGTTAACAGGGGTTTAGCTTTTAATGGTTATATTTTGAGCTATTTTGAGGGGAAAATAAATTAACTCTGATATATAAGCTGCATACAGACTACTTTTCATTGTGTCAAAGTGTCATTTTGTCAGTGTTGTCCCATGATGAGATATACTTAAATATCTACGGAAATGTGAGGGGTGTACTCACTTTTGTGATACACTATATATATATATATATATATATATATATATATATATATATATTGCAATTAGAAGGAAACTCAAACTTGGTTAAATTGTCATGTAAATTTATTTCGGCAGAAAATATCATCATACTCTCCGTCTTATCAGATGACTGTGCATGTTTAAATTGAAGTTGAAAAGCAGCAAATATCGATTACAGTCTATATGTATATGGAAAAAAAAGTAAAACTTATATTTGAAATTCTCTGGGGGTTAAACAATCAAGTGTTAGAAAAATTAAAAAACCATATATATATATTGCTTAAAAAACAAGAAATTTAGAAATAGTATTCCATAATTGATCTATTTCCCTGATTAAAGCTCGTTTGATGGATTTCAAATGTAGTTTGGTTAATTTTTTTCTTTTTTCCGTTAAACGCCGACAATATATTTCAAGTTATATCACGTTGTGACCTATTATACCTAAAAAAAATTAACGGATACGAAATTTTTCTTTTTATTTACGGTTTTTGTCGTTATTAGTTTAATTTATTTCATATTAGTAACCTGATTTCAGGTTTTATAAGTATTATTTAAAAGCCATATTGGATATTTATAATCTTAGTTTTATTTGAAAACTTTTTTTACAATTTTGAATAAATATCTTTTGAAATTTATCAATAATTTTTCAACGTATTCAGTTGTTTACTTGTTTCAACGAACTGTTCATCCTTCTTTAAATTTAGATTTAAATTTAGTTATATTCAGACTCTATTCACAGTTTTTTATCATTTGTTTTAGTTCTATATATAAAATTGTTGCTTTTTTATAGTTATTAATTTCAATTTTTTATATCTTTATTTAACAAAAGAAGTTTTTAATTATATAATTATTAAGAATTTAGTGTGTTGTTAAAGTATAAGAAAATTAATCTAGTTAATTATCTTTGTTGAAATATATAAACTATACCTTTATTTTTTAATTATCTATATCTATATAATAAAAATTATTATAAATTTGCTTAAACAGGATTTGAATATAAAAATTATTCGATATCGTATTAGGTATTTATCCTTCTGATTTACCTATAGATTCTTTTCTTTCATTCAATAAATTAATAGTATCTTTATAATTTTACAATGCTATTTTTTCTTTGCAGCATAAATTACACGTAACTTGTAAACTACTTGTTATAGATGGGTTTTTTTTTCAAAATTTTCCAATTTATTATTGGTCCTTTATTTTCGAGTAGAATATGATAAAGTAGTTTGATTTTTTTAGCAAGGAGTTATTAAATGGTTGTCTGTGGTTATAATACCTAAGCATCCAGTTTAATGATAAGATTCCTACGTAAGTTTTGCTATTTAGTTGACCTTCTTTACTGTGTGGAGATGGAATGTATTTAGTTATTTAAGTGGATATGCGTCCGTATTTTACGGGTATTGCTCTCAATATTATTTCTACCACAAATACAACACAAAACTTTAAAATCGCGTAAAAGAAATGGAATAGGACACAACGAACATTAAACAACAAACAATTTAATATACATAAAACAGAATGTGAAAACAAATAAAAAACATGATGTGTAAATGGCCTTTCGGAAAATAAAGTTTGGCAAGTTAGAAGAAAATAAATTTGTTTACACGTGTGTGTATGTTTAGATGTTAACAGAGTCTGTAAATAAGTAGTTCTTACATTAAGTTCATATCGTGTTTTATGATTGTGGCGACAGCGTGTCGCGTTGATGAAAGAAAGTTTGCCGGGTTTTTCTTTTGAACGTAATTCATGGCCATCTGTAGCTAGGTCATAAACTTTGGCAGTGGAAGAAAATAAATTTGCCTGACAGAGAATCGGCTGCTGCTTTACTGACTTAGTGACTTAGTGAACGACTCGCTGACTCTGTGTTACTTATACCCAAATAGTTGATCAAAGAATCGTCCAAAAATTTTGTCGCGTAAACATTTATTGACCAATCAGATTTGTATTTTACTATTTTATATTAGAACTTAAATATTTTCTGTTAGTTGACTTCCGATCCTATTATTCTAGAATTTTCTTTATCTATGTTTTAGCTGATTGGTTGAAAAATATAAAAATGTAACTTAAATGCTAATGCAGTTTTGATCCTAAATTTCTAGAATGTTCTTATGAATGTTTTTATTGCTTATTTTAAGACTAGAAAAAATGTGTATCCCATAACTGGAAATGTTGGCTTAGTAAAAAATATTCTCTTTGTTACATTTCCCCCTTCAGGGGCATTCTTCATTATTTCTGCTGTTGCAGGAGGTTTTTCATACTTCTTTACTTTCCTCATTTAAGTTTGCAAGTAATTTTTATTGGGGTTATTGAATATTTTTGACATATTGTTGGTGTCAGACTAAGTGATTTTTAAAGTATTTTTATTTAATATTTTACTTTGGATCTTGTTTTTTTTTTGTTAAATTTTTTATTGATTAGAAATATCTAACTATATTAATATTTGTGAGTTTACAGAAGGGAGGGTTAAACCATATTATTTTTCTATATCTGTTTTTGTTCTTATAATTACAATTTCCTTAGTGTTTATTACTATTGTTAGCATGATTCATTCTATATTTAGTATGTTGATTATTATTATAATTATTTTTATCTCTATATTTATTGGTTCTATTAAAGTCTAAAAACTCCAGCTTCTTGTTGAAACCACTTTTATGTAGGGCTTCATTATAAGGCATATCTTTATACTCAAATGTTCTTTTTGAAGATGATTGTCTATTTCTTAAATTTACATCAGTAGGAATCTGTTTAATAATACATTTAGGTTTGGTTTGGTTTCTTTGTTTAATGGCATATAAACCTTTTTAGGTTATTTAATGCCAAAGCTATTCTCCTAGAAGAACAGTAGTGGTACTATTTAACCCACAGCTGGGAGGATAAGGAGGTTCATACCTCTCCCAAGGGTATATGCCCGAAAGTGAACATAATAGCATGAGTACGAAATCACTTACTATGATTCCACAGTCCATTGGTTTAAGCATTACGCCACGAGGACACCCTCTACATTTAGGGCGTTTAGAATTAACATTGATATATGAAGGTATGTTATTATTTTTATTAAAGGGTTTATAGGAATTACTGTCTAAATCAAATGTTACATCTAGAAAGTTGGCTATTTTAAAGATATATATATATATATATGGAGGTGTTCTCGTGGTGTAATGGTTAAAACGATGGACAGCGGAATCGTAGTAAATGACTTCGTATTCCAGTCGCACTATTACGTTCACTTTCAGGCAAATACCCTAGGGAAAGGTATGAACCCCCTTATCCTCCCACCTATGGGTAAAATAGTACCACTACTGTTCTTCTAGGAGAATGGCTTTGGCATTAAATAACCTACAATGGTTGATATGTCATTAAACAAAGAAACCAAACCAAACCTATATATATATATATATATTAATCTAAATAATATTGACATTGAATATATGCCAATATCAATATTGAATTTTTTTAATATAAATGCAAATATTAATAACTTCTACATTAATAATGTTTCATATTAAAAGATATTATATTTACTAATTATTTAGACAAATTCTAATAGTACTAACTTCTATAATGATGACTTTTAATATTAATTTGAATTAATCGACATTAACTAATTATTTAAACAATATCGGATGGAAATAACTTCTCTATAAAAACTTCAATATTGATAAATTTTCATATCAATTGAAATTAATCAATGTTAACTAGTAGTTAATATAAATTTTGATAGTAATAACTTCTATATAAATAACTTTAATATTAATAACTTCCCAAACCAATTAGAAATAGCTGATCCTAACTAATTATCAATATAAATTCTATCATTAATAACCTTTAACATCTATTACTTCTAATATTACTTGATATTATAATACTTCTGCAGTAATATCATAAATTGTCTAGATATTATAGTCTATTATTGTTTATTGCTTATATATCAAATATGCTTGTATATTTGTGTGATAGAAATACTATCAAATTCAGTTACAATTGGATTTTATTAGACACTATTTATTGCCAATCTCTACAGCATTATAAATCTGCAACTACAAACATGAATAAGTAACAGTTAAAAAATGAGATCATCTTCCTATAATTATTCAATTTTTTACTTCAAATGTGTTGCAAGTTGTTTAGTTATTTTTATGGCATGAAAGCACTTGTTAGGTAATTTGATACTAAAGTCAGTTTTCTTTTTTTTTTTAAGCAATTATATGGTTTCTAATAACTTCCAATTTAATAATAATAATTTTCCAATAATTAGGTATCTTCACTTAACTATCCCAGTCTAATTCTTATGGTTAACAAGTTTTTATAAGGCTTTGAGTGATTATTTTCATCAAATATAGATAATTTGTACATGGTTATATGGTTTCAAGTTTTCCTGTCAAATACTGATAATTTGCAAGCAATTGAATCAAATACCCAATCATTTTTAAATTAAAAAAAAATTATAAAAGATTTATTTGACACTTACTAATGTAATTCAAGCCAGAATGATATTTTTTATAATGAAAATTCAATCTAAAGTCAATTGAAAATTTATTTTTTAATAAAAAACACGTCCAAAGATAATTGAACTGTGTTGGCTTTTTTCTTATTCAAAAGAATTTTCTGAAAACAATCAATTTTTATCTCTTTGAATATTCAAATTATCGTCTTTATCTTCATCCTTATACCCACAATGTTTCAGCCAATATATCCTTTGGCGTTCTCCAGGTATTTCATGTCAAACTTGGGATCCTACACAAAATCTCAAACTAAACCCTTTATTTTGTATAGATTGTTCAAATTCCATTAACTATGACTGGTTACAAGAGTTAAGCAAAAGTATTTCTAGGATTGAATCAGCGTTTGGTTGAAAAGTGCTTCTGGGTGAAATTACCTGGAGGTTGCTGGTTCAATCCCAACTACAGGTAAATAACAAGGAATATTTACCACAGATTAACATTTTTACTTGGTTATACTTAACAGAATTAGAACAATCTATGCCAGTGGATTAAATAAAGGATTCAGTTTGAGGTTCTGTGAAGGCACCCAAGTTTGGCATTAAACACCTGAAGAAGGCTGAAGGACTTATTGGCCCAAACATTGTAAGCATAACAATGAAGATGAAGACAGTTCTCTGAATATTCTACAATATAACAATTTTCAAGCTTCATCTTAGAAATTTAATCAAATAATAGCAATCAATTTGCTCGTCTTAACAAAGGAAATCAATTCATGCTTCTCTCAAAATTTGGATCCATCTCAAGAATGATATATTTAGCTTTCTCATTTCTCTGAACCAATTTCTCCTGTTCTTTCACTGTAATTTGTTATGAAAATGGAGCAAGAAATTAAAGCTCTCACAGAAAACAATACATATGAATCAGTATCTTTTTTATAGTTTAATATGTCACACCTTTTGATTAGCACCAATCAAATCTTAAATGGAGGTTGCTGGTTCAATCCCAACTTCAGGTAAATAACAAGGAATATTTACCATAAATTAACATGGTTACAATTGGATTTTATTAGACAGAGGATGGTCAAAATTTTTTTCACACCATAATCAAAGGGCATTAGGCAAGGGATCTCTTTATATAAATGTTTCTATCAATTTTTTTCTCTTTTCTTCCAATCTAGATGTGGGTCCTAATAGTGATGAGAAGTCTTGGCCATGGCTGGAATCTCAATGGTCAATCATCAGCGGAAATGTATTCAGTGAATATTTACTGACATCGACCAAGTCATCCGTTGTCATAATCAATGGCCACATGCGTGACGTACAGTGTGAGTTTAAGGATCTAAAGAAAAGTGATGTGGCTGTCTTTGCAGAACCTTACAAGGCTTGAGAAAGAAATAATGACCACTGGTCAAAAAATACTTTTCCTCCCTCCCTTCTTCCTTCCTTACCTTGTCATTAGCACAACCCACCCCCTTTTCCTTACTCCTCACCAATTTTCCCTGACCTTCAGGTCAGTGCATTGAATTTTTTGACCAACTGACTTGGGTAGGATCTTTACAAAGCTCTCCACCCTTATATTGATCTAATTTACCATTTTTGCTATGACCCAAAAGTTTCCTTTTCCATTCCCAAACCTCCGACGTCCTGATTAGACTTTTGCACTAGCAGGAATAATGACAGCGGCCAGTGCTGGTCAGTTGCCTAGTGCAGGAACTGAACTATTTCTTTCCTCACCCTGTGGTCCCTCATCCACATTCTTCATGCAATGTCTGGCTGCTGTTTTTAAAAAGATACGGACTCTCACACGAAAACAACTGTAAAAGAAATGATGGAGAAACAAAGAAAAAAAAGACAATGCTGCTTGAGTGGTGTGTGTATGTGTGTGTTTTTGTTGTTTCTTTTTTTTTCTTTTTTTTTTCTCTTTTGTCATCATTGTTATTGTTGTCCTGCAGCAAAGGTGCATTGCAAAGAACTGCAAAAAAATGCTTTGTGTCTTATACTGCCCACCCCTATAAAGAAAAAAAACCATAAAGAGAAGGAAAATTTGTTGCTGCTGCTTCTACAAGGACAGTTAAAGGAAAAAAAATATCCATAAATAATGGGACTATCTTTGCAAAAATGACCACTGGTCAAAAATGAAAATGATCAAATTTCTCTTTCACCTTTCATGGGCACAACTCCCTCATTTTTATATACTTATAACAATACTTCTTGATCTTTACAAGACAACCAGAAAAACAATTTAAATTCTGATTTTAAACCTGAGAAAGACAAACTGAACTTTAGGTAGATTTGGTGCTTAGAAACAAACAATTCTGGTATTTTGATGATATATATTTCAATGCTTATGACTTCTGCCCAAATTAAGATCATTAGAAAATTGAAAGAGTAAAAAATAATAAAGACTTCAGTGTAGAGATGAATAACATGCGTTGTGACAGAGATACATACTTCCTACCATAAAAACAGGATTTTCGAATGCTGATTTACAAGGCAGCACATAGGACTTCTATTCTTGGAAAATAGTTATAACAAAATTTTGATACCCAAAAGTCCTTGTGCCATTGTAAAATGTACAATCATTACCAATAATAAAAGGATTTGTACTATGCTAATTGATATATTTATATATATGTATATAAGTATATAAGCTATGCTAATTGTTATATACATATAAGTACATAACAATATGCATATACGATAATAAGTACATATTGATAAACATGAAATTATACACATAAGTAACAATTGATATACGTATGAGTATATAGATAATAATAATATACAAATAAGTATATACACATAAGTACGTAAGTACATAATATTATATTTATAAGTATATATGTAATGATATACATAATGATAGTTTATATATATATATATATATATATATATATATATATATATATATATATATATATATATATGTATGTATGTATGTATGTATGTATATTATGTATATAATAATCAGTACATAATGATTCATATAAAGAACAGTATATAACAATAAAAGCCTTGTGCTGTAATGATTAATATATAATCACTATATTATAATAAAAGATGCTAATTCCTAAAAAGAAAATGATGGGTGTCAGGATAAATATAGTAATCATTCATTATGTTTCTTAATTAGTATATAATTAAGATTAGTTAACACTTATAAATCATTAAGCTCAATATTAAGATACGGCCAGTTTGAATTAATATGGTTATAAATTCCAAGTGAATAAATTGATAAAAGAAGGTGCTTTATAATTACTATAAAATAGTTATAGTCGTTGAAAAAGTATAAGGATTGAGTAAGCACAACTGCAGATTCAACTACATTTAATTAAACATTGGACTGAAAATAGCTTTCTCTGCAAATTCTAACATTATTAACCAGATACCCACCAGAAAATTTTGTGGAGAAACTACTTAACTTTTAAAGAATATTTAGCATGTTTGATATTCCAAAAGTAATATATATGTATATATATATATATATATATATATATATATATATATATATATATATATATATATATATATATATATATATATATATAATTTAAGATTTTTATAAACATTTACTTTGTATTTATATATAATTCTGTTTCATTTAGTTAGGTACTGATATTGATAAGATATATTCTGAAATATTTAGCATAAAATCTTTCCAAAATAAATACTTAATTTAAGATGGGTATAAATATTTGTTTTATATATATATATATATGTATATATATATATATATATATATATGATTATGTACTATACATGAAATATTGATGCATTTTAAATGCTGCAATTTGTGTAAATATCTCATTAATGAAACAATGTTATCTACTAGTTTCTTAAACAAAATTTTAAAATAAAAACATACAATAATTAGATCATTACACATTAATTAAAAAATACTAACATGCATTTAGAAAGTCATTAAAAGTTAGTCTATTTAAATATTTTCTAACCTTTAAGCCCAAGTAGTCCAGGTTAAATTACAGAAAGTGTAACCCAAAGCTGAACATTTTTAGACCTTATTTCTCAGATGCAGGTAACATTGAGGAATAAGAAAGGTTTTGGAAAGCGTGCAAGGCTTTGGCCTGTTTAACAAAACTTTTCTCATTCCTTAATGATATTGGCATCAGAAAAATAAGGTCTAAAAAAGTTCTGCTTCAGGTTACCCTTACCACTATTCTAATCTGGACTATAAAGGAAAGAGACTTGAAAAAAAAAATTGAATTATTCAATACCATAAAAAGTTTTTTCTCAACAGCAGCAGCACAAACGAAAGAGAGTCTCAAAGGTGGCAGAAACATCATTAAAAAAATGCTAAGAAAGAAAAAAAAAGAACTGTGTATATTGAATATGGAATTATCCTCTAACTGACATTTTGTCAAACTTCTGGCGTGTTCACTGGCTGTGTTGCTTTTTTGCTCTTTGTCTCAATGTAAATTATAAGCGTTTGTTTACTATGTAGCAGAAAGATACCTGTGAGATAAGCAGCTGAGAGAAGCAAACCTTAAACTAATCATTATATATATAATATATATATATATATATATATATACATATATATATAATCATTTTATAAAATATGTATATATATAAATATATATATATATATATATACACACACACACAAAATTAACCATTTGTTTATATAATCTTATACACACACACACACATATATACATCAATATAAAAGCATATATGAGTCTATATATAGTTATGTCTATATATATGTATAGACTTATAAACACGCACACACACACACACACACACACACACACACACACACACACACACACACATATATATATGTATATATATATATATATATATATTCATTTGAAAGTAAAGCAGCAATTGGCATATATATATATATATATATATATATATATATATAAAAGACTGCTCCTCCTTACAATAATAAACTTAAAAAAAGCAGAGAATGAAAGAAAAAAGATGAGCTGTTCGACATTTTTTAAAGAAAGAAAAAATTCATCAATAATATTTTGAAAATGAGAGAAAATAAAAAACACCATCAAAATTCCCTAAATTTTCTTTTTTTTTTTCTTAAGCTAACTTTTTTTTTCCTGCTACTATGTCTTATATTTCTCAGTGATGGCCTAAACAAATGTGTTTAAAATTTGAAAAGCAAAATATAAAAAAATATGATTGATAAAACGAAAATGCAAAGAAAAAAAAAATGATCTTTCTGAATGTTTTCAAATTTGGATTGAGAAAATAAAATTTGAAAGTAAGATTTAAATTTTTTTTTTTTTTTTTTTTATTCCAGGGGAAAATTTGGTGTTTGTTTTGAAGAAAAAACTGAATAAAGGAATAAAACAAAAGAAGTTTTCTCCCCCACCTTGACTCCCACCAAACACTAAATGAATGCAAAGTAATTGTTTTTGAGTGGAAAAGAACAATTTAATACATCACATTCTATCATCTCCCTACCCACTCTCTATTCGCAATTAATCTATTCTTCTTTATCTCTCTGCTTCACAGTGATCTCCTTGTCTTTCTATCTCTCTCTAAATCTATTCATGTGAACTAGTCTCTCTCTCTCTCTCTCTCTCTCTCTCTCTCTCTCTCTCTCTCTCTCTCAACCTGTTCATATATATCAATTTATCACATTCTGCCATTCATTCTATGCTACTTGGTATCATTTTCCTCACCTTATCTTTTAGCTGAAACCTCTTTTTTCTTTTTTACTTACTTTTTATTTATTAAGCCTGCACAGTGGCAGAGACTATTGCTAGATTGTCTCCTGTACCAAGAATTACTATTCAAAACTGTGTACAAACTTAGATTTTGAATACCAATCTTCAAAACAAGCAGGTTTACCCCATTTTAATGATTGATGCTAAACAATCTTCCAATATATAGGTAATCAGTACATTTTCACACACATAAAATCTGCTACACCTTTGTTATATAAATATTACCCTATATTTACCATTTCTTTTTTATTTTACATTTGGTTTTGTATTGTTGTTTACTTAAGAAATATTACCAAGCTTTTGACCTTTCAATCTCATTCTCTCTCTGTCTCTGTCTCTGTCTCTGTCTCTCTCTCTCTCACTCTCTCTCACAGATACTTTTTACCCTTTCTCTTCTCTTTCCACCTTTTTCATTAACAGCATTGCTGTAATACTCTCAAAGCCTTCTAGATTTCAAGAAGGGGAGATAATATATTTTGCTTTTTTTAAAATTTTTTATTATAATTTAAAATTAAAATCATTATTTAAAAAAAGAACAAAAAAAAAATGAAGGACACACAAAATTTAATTAAAATATTATGCTTATTTCTTATGATTTAATTATTTCCTACAATTTCAACCCTATTTCACTGTGACCCACTCAGTAAGATTACTTCAAAGATTCATTTACAGAAAAAATTTACAACACACTCATATAAAAGCATACTTGCATTATTGTCTGTTTGTTGTCATTCTTTTTTTTTTTTTTTGTTTCATCGTTTATTTGGGTTTTTTTTAATCATAATGCTAGGATGAGTGAAAGGTTTTGCAGTATTTGATAACTTACTTGCTTTATTCTTCAAGTTGCAACATAAGCAGCCAAGCATTTAAAGTAGAGACGACTATGTTGCACCATCTGAAGCCCTGAAGCTACCTTTCAGCTAGTTCTTAGATCCCATGCTGGTACCAGTTTTTGACCTTCAAGGTGAGGAACTCCTACATTGAAGCTTCCACCTCCTCTTGGCTGTTAAAACATAGCGAGTGCAAGAAGTGGGCCACGGAATGGGACAAGTAATAATCCAAGGAAGCTAGGTTCGGACTATACATTGGGTGTGGCATCAGTTTAATTCCTTTAAGTTCCTGGAATCTTATTCTGGGTCATTTGAGTGGTATAAGGTCTTGAGTTGTCTTGCAGTAGAAGAGCTTGTTTTCTTTAAACCAATGCCGGGTAATTTTTTTTCACACAATGATATACATCCACTCCAGCTGTTCAGCATACAGGTTGGTATTGATGGTTTGACTGTCCGGAACAAACTCATTGAAATTACCCCTCAAATTCTACTCGACACAGAGCATCCCTTTGTGTTCCAAATGCAAGTATTGCAAAACTTTTGACTCTCTCTAGTAACATTCAACTAAGGACATCTTTTAATGCCAACATCAGTTTAAATACATTGAAAACAATACAAAGATCAACATTAAAAAAAAAGAAATTGGTGTCTATGAAAGACATTTACAGACCAAACCTGGATTGCAAATACAAAAGAAAAAGAAAGAAAGGAAAAATCAGCTTTTTACTTTTATGGAATAGTATTTCTCTGAAAATAACATACGCCTTTTTTCTTTTTTTTTCTGTATAATAAAGTAACTGCCGTTTTTCTAAAAAATGTTTATAATTACAATAATAATAATAATAATAATAATGATTATAATAATTATAATAATGATGATGATGATAGTGATAACAAAAACAAAAATAATAATTATGATAATAAAGAAAGAATGACCTGAACATTATTTGTAAGTTTTACTGTTTATGACAATATTGTGGCTATATTTGTGATTATATTCTATTCTACATGAATGACTTGGAGTAAACTGAAGATAAAAAAAGGTGTTTTATGAATTTTTAATATTGTTTTTTGTTGCTTTTCTATACAAAAACATATGAGCTTTATTCATTTGAACTCTTGCAGTTTTGTTTTTATTTCATCTACCTTTATATTCAATTCCTACCTTTTTTTTTCGTTTAGCTTGCCATATATATATATATATATATATGTATATATATATATATATATATGACTTCTATACATATCTGTATGTATTTATGCAGTATATGTGATATATATATATATATATATATATATATATATATATATATATATGTCTCTAGGTAAATGTAATATATATGTATGTTCCTGCCTATCCCTTTTTATCTTTTTTTTTTGTTCATTTTTCTTTGTTCATTTTTTTTAGAAAATAAAATTTTATGTGTCACAAATAAATCTGAATGATTTCATATGTCAACAATGAAACTTGTTGTTGTTATTGATGGGGTTTTTTTTTGCGACAAGAGAATCGGAATGTTCTGGATTTACCACACATCCAAATTACAGAAAGTTAGAAACTGATTTCCAAATAACACATTTCAGGTTTCGGATTCAGAATTTTCCCTTCTCCTACACCGGTCACCTTATCAAAGCTAAAAGAGGTAAAAGTCTAGGAAACCAATACACAAACCATGAACCCACTGTCCATGATCATACTGATGCTTCTCTTTTGGAAGGAGTGAAAGATTTGAATTAGCATTCATAGTTATTTTCAATCTACAAAGAATGATTAAAAAAATTATTTTACTCCTTTGACTGTTTTTCACTCCAATGTTAGCTGATGGTATTTTCTTTGAGTTTGAGTGTCAGAAAGTCTCCTCAAGTCTCCAGGACTTTTCAGAGTATTCTGGCCAATCTTAATAATGCTGTAATCTGGATGGTCTCCACTTGCACTTTTATTTCTAATTATTTCAATCTATTTACCAATCCTTTAGGTATTGTTCAAAGTGCAACGATTACAATTGGTATCACCATCACTTTCATGTTCCTTGTTATTTTTTTTTCGTTTTTTTATTATCATTATTATTATTGATAGTAGTAATAGTAGTAGTCGTATATCTCCTGTCATGCACAACACATCAGGGTTCAATAGAATCAGTCAAAAATAGAAACCACTGGACTGCTCACAGGAGGTGTCCGTGTGGTGTAATGGTTAAAGCGCTGGACTGTGGAATTGTAGTAAGCAAGTTTGAACTCCAGTCATGCTATTACATTCACTTTTGGACGAATACTCTTGGGAAAGTTATGAACCCTCTTATCCTCCCAGCTATGGGTTAAATAGCATCACTTCTGTTGTTCTAGAAGGATGGCTCTGGCATTAAATAATCCACAAAGGTTGATATACCATTAAACAAAGAAACCTAACATAACATAACCTAGACTGCTCACAGAGGTTATATAATGGTTTTGTATCTTTGTTGCGGTAGTATTTAAACCATAGCTGGGGAAATAAGGGGCTTCATACCTTTCCCTAGAGCATTAGCTCAAAAGTGAATATAATTGCATGACTAGAGTCCGAACTGGCTTACAAAGTAGCTGCAGTCCTGCTTATTATCAACCAAACCAGGGGAACTCCCTCTATAGTCGTGAAGGCTTGTGTACGACCAGCCACACAACAGAAGTATAGTGTACCAGTGAAAAAAGACAGTTCTGAACAACTCTCCTCAGTTTTGAATTGAGAGTTTTTCCTTTTCCTAGACCAGTTACCATCTCTGTTTGGTTTCTTTATGGGTCATTTAAAAAATAAAAAACCTAAATCTGTTTTCATATCCCTTCTGGTAAAACATGATTACGTTCTTATATATATATATATATATATATATATATATATATATATATATATATATATATATACAAATTTCATTAAACATAATAGACATTTTCTCTCTACATATTTTCTTCTAGATCCATTCGGATTCCCGTATAAAAAACGGAATTGATCAAATCCTCACAGATATCTACCATAAACCAACAGACACCCAACAATACCCCTACTTCAAAAGCTACCGACCCCAAAACTGTATAAAATCCTTCCTTTACACTCTAGCACGAAGAATATACGCAATAATCACGGATAAAAACCTGAAAAAAACTCGCCTTAAAGAACTACAGACGACCCTACACCAGGGAGGATACCCTACAACATTTATAAATAAAGGATTGGAATTAGCAGAAAAAATACCACAAAGCCAATTAAGGAACCCGAAAAAACACAACAACGAGAAACCCCTAGCATATGTTGCAGACTACAACAAAAATAATCCAGAACTGTTCACAGAAATAATGAAAAATCTAGAAGGACTTAAAAACAAGAACAGAATCAAAGAAATACTAGACACAACAAAAATCATTAAAAGCCAGAGACAACCCAAAAATCTTAAAAGAATACTCACCTCCTCTACTATCAGAGAAAATACAACGCTAGGAGTTACCAAATGCAATAATAAACGATGCAAAATATGTGATATAATTATATAAGGAAAATCTTATACTTTGAAAGACCCGGAAACCAAATTCAAAATAAAGACTTAAGCTGCAACTAAAAAAAACGAAGTCTACATAATTGAATGTAGCGAATGCAAAGAAATATACATAAGGTAAACACAGGCATTTAATAGCAGGACATCTCTACACAGGAATAATATCAAAACAGAAGAAAACAGAAAATTGAATATATCGAAATACCTATACCAATGTAGTCGATGTAATTTGAAATAATGTCAATATATCAAACCAACGACTACACGCTACTTCAAATAAAAGAAAAGAAATTTAAAGATAAATTTAGTCTAAAGTTGCATAAAGCATGAATCGTATACACACACAAATGGAAACACACATACATTTAAGTATACGCACACACACATACACGCACACAAAATCTCAAGACATACATTCACAAACAAAAAGAGAAAAAATAATTATAAGTGAAATCCGAAACCTCTGACGAAAACATTAAGCTGGAAATATGCACACACATATAGAGAGAGAGGTCATCCTCTCTTTTTCTTAGTCTGCTATATCATTGACATTTGATATGTTTTTGTCTTAGTACGCGTGTGTGTGCTGGATCGGTTTTGGATTTCACTAACAGTTATTTTTCCTCTGTGTGTGTGTGAGTGTGTGTCTTGGAAATTTTTTCTGTATGTATGTGTGGTAGTGTGATTTTGAAATTTACTGGTAACTATTTTTTCTAATAATTTTTGTCTGTGTATATATATACATATCTATTTATGTTTGTATATATATATATATATATATATATATATATATATATATATGTGTGTGTGTGTGTGTGTGTGTGTGTGTGTGTGTGAGTGTGTGTGTGTGTTTCCAGCTTGATGCTTTCCTCAGAGAACATGTTTGACACAAAGTGAAGTTAATTGAAGTTAATCGGGTATTCAGTGTGACTTGAACTCACTCACGTTTTGTTTTTTTTGGCAAAAATGTTCAGCTACGGATCTTGCTTCCTAGTAAGGCTGAGAATTATTTTGAATAAGCATCGTATATATTTGGGTAAGTTTTGAAGTAAAAACTGATGTTATGAGAGGCAAAAAGTTGCAGGCTTTCCCTTATCACAAAAGATTTGTTCCAAAAATCCTATTCTTATGTCAATCTGAATTTTTACATATTTTTATCACACACACACACACACACACACATATATATATATATATATATATATATTAAGCTTGGCCGAAAATTTCATAGGCTGACCAAGATAATCTCATGAGTTGTGACCAAATGAGGTTTATTTTTCAACATAGCCCCCTTTGCGGTTCACATACTTCTTGGTGTCTTTTGGATCCCATTGGTAAAAAATAAGACAGCAGCTGATATGATATCATCTTATGAACTTTTGAGCTTACTGTCATACATATAAAAATCTTGGCAGCAACTCCCGACAAAACATCGTTGGTGCGCCTCTCAAGTTGTTAGGTCACACTTCAGCTGGCTGTGTTGTGCGCTGCACGGTTCTGGTCAGGTGTGCCTCATCACTGGAGATACCTCTGGCCTCAGGGGAAGCCGTCCCCTCATGCTTTAACCCTCTTCAGAGGGGTTGGGTTTATCGCCTGTGCCTGAGGCGCTCCTCTTAAGGGGAATGCCGAGAGGGTCCGAGGCATTTTTGGGACTAGCAGACGTGTCTGGGTTTCGGTCCTGCGATCGAACCCACTAAAAACGGCCTTGTGCCACACTCGTACGCTTAGAGGGCGTAGGAAAAATACCAGCAGCTGTATGGTCCCTCATTATAAAGACATGTGAGGCACTGTCGGAGAAGTAAGAACGGACTCATAAACAACATTCTCTTAGGGACGCCTACAAATGGACACACCAGTGCTGATCGACCTGCAAAAACTTATATACATCAGCTCTGTGTAAACACTGGATGCCGCCTGGGGAACCTACCAGAAGTGATGGATGATAGAGACGGATGGTGAAAGCGAGTCCAGGAACTCTATGCTCACAGCGTCACTTGATATATACATATATATATATCAGTGGCGACTCTAGCCTATTTTTGCTACTCGTGCCCCCCCCACCCTCTGTCAACTTCAGTTCCCAACCCGTGGTCCGTGGACCCAAAGTAAGTCATCATAGTTGCTATTGCGTGATTCTCCATTGTATAGCACAGATTGATAAACGTACCTTGCATGGTGTTTTTTTTTTTTTTGTAAACAATCAAGATACTATATAATTTGTAGTCTTGTTAATACACTAGATAAGATAATTTTTTTTCCTTTCAAAAGTATAGAAGAAAAGAGAAGATGTTCATTACTATGACGAGAAAAATATGTTTATTAGAATAAAGAAATTGATGGCAATATACACAGACACAGCTAGTAGTTTTAATTTCGCTTAAAATAAAGATTATTTGTTGAAAATGTATTCAAATAAACAAATTTTAGTTACAGAATGTAATATATGCAACATTCATTAAAGAAATAGAGATCTGTTAGTGAAAAAACGAATTAAAACACGCCGTTTAACCAACATTTACCATAGCGATGATGATGACATCGGCGAGGGCAATAATCTGCTAACCCCCCCCTCTCTCTCTCGGTCCCTCTCCCTCTTCCCAAGACAGTTGTCAGCAGTCACATTGTGCTAATTTTTTTCGCACGGTAGACTTGCTATTTCTATTGGCTACAGCCAAAAGCGAGATTTCGCTAACATTACTGTTATTATAAGGGTCTAGTGCTGGGCACGGATTAGGCGTGTTCAACATTATAGCCGATTTTATGGGATGTTTAATGGATCTGACGGTGGCCGGACCAAGACCATCCGTTCAAAACAGCATCGTTGTATTATTCCCAGATATATTTATGAACTTTTGGCTACTTAGTAATCGAAACTTGAATAGATACGTAATTTAATTGAGATCAGACTAAGTATGTTTGCTTGAAATTAATGGATGATTTTTAATCCATTTTGAATATCATTGACCGAGTTATTGGTCGTGCCGGGCACGAGTAGCACTAGTCCCATCTCCGCCCCTGATATATATATATATATATATATATATATATATATATATATATACAAGCCCTTTTGGCTGTGGCTGTAGAATACACCAACTGCATCTCTGCGAAGAGGTAAAACCCCACCCACCTCAAACTAGTGTCCTGGATATGACACTGATAGTGAGGCTCCAGTAATGCTGGAGCTTTTGAGAATGTGGAGTACCTCTTTATCGCCATAGCTCCCGGGTCGATTCTAACCTGATAGGTAGCACTTGATAGGGTCCAATCTATGGATCAGATAGAACTGTTTGACATTTAAACCGTGTGCAAACAAATGACTTTTGCTAAATTGAATTGTTAGAACTGATAATTTTTTCAACATTACTCATTCATTTTTTCAACATTACTCATCACAGTGAAATGCTTTCATGTATTGCAATGTATTGCTAAAAAATCAATTAAACATCAGTCATTTGTTTATACTCAGTTAAATGATCAAATAGCTTGATTTCAAGCAATTCAGTTTAGCATAAGTACACATTTTTTTGTTCACACACAGTTAAAACAAAGACAGTTCTATTTCAAATAATTCAGGTTAGCATAAGTAAGTAAAGTTGGCGACCATAGTCCTGGGTGACCAGAAGGCTCCCTTTTCAATAGATACTACACCTATGTGTAGGGGAGGGCGCTACTCCTATTCCTGGATTGCACCACTTTACCCTTGATACGTACCTTATATTGCTGAGTGTTAAGCAAGGAGGTATCAAGTACCATTTTTAAAGTCTTCGGTATGACATGACCTGGGATTGAACCCAGATCTACCAGACCATTGGCGAACACTCTACCCACTAGTACACTGTTTAAATGTCAAACTTTTGTATTTGATCCATGGATAAGTTCCTATCAAGTGCAACCACTCTGAGTCAGAGTGGACCTGGGAATGATGGCAATGAAGGGGTATTCCACGTTCCCCAAAGCATTACTGGAGCCTCACAATCAGATTGTTAAGTGTCATATCCTAGGCGCTTGTAGGGGGGAATCTTAACCCCTCTGCAGAGATGCAGTTGGTGCATTCTGCTCCTCCAGCTGAATGAGCCAATTTGGATTATTGATTGATTCATTTTTTAACGTCATGTTAATTTACCTGGGGTTATTTTATGACGTGAGGGAATTGAGTATATTGTACATCTATATTTACATTTTTTTCTCTTTGTGTCGAGTTTTTGAAAAGTTTTTTTAACAAATGTTTATGATTTCAAGTATTCCGATCTAATACTAATAATCTGAAAACAGATCTATTTGATCCATAAATTGGACCCTAACAAGTACTACCACTCAGGGTTAGAGCAGACTGGGAATAAATGAAAGGGCCCTCTAGATTTCCCAGATCTCCAAAACTAGAGCCTCATTACCAAATGCAGTTTAGAGTCATATACATTAGAGTCATCAATTTTGGTTGTTTTTTTTACCCTCTGCTGGGGACACAGTCAGCATATTTTAAGCCCTACGGACAAGTAGGACCAGAATTAAGAATTCCTAATCCCTTTTCCATGGAGGCTACTATCATTTATCCTATATTCATTCTTAAATTATCTTTTAGTCTGATTTTCATCCCCTTTAAACAAATCGTTCGGTTGCCCATATAACGCGTCATCATCATTATCACCACCACTATCAAATGCTCGGATTCCATTGGCTCTCTCTCTCTCTCTCTCTCTCTCTCTCTCTCTCTCTCTCTCTCTCTCTTATCATCCATCTCGATCGTTCATCGTTCTTGGCACGTCCTCTGGACGGCATCTATTGTCAGTACCGGGCTGATGAATTTAAGTCTTTGCGGTTCGACTATGTGTGGGAGCCCAAGGGAAAACTTCACGAATAATTTCTTCCCCGCTTTTTCAGCAGTCCCCAGCATGTTTCGTTCGTCTTGGATAGTTTGATGTCCCTGTCGGCTGGGGTTGTGGAATACACCGACTGCATCTCTTCAGGATCTTTGGAGAATGCAGTGTACCTCTTAGTTGCTATCGCTCCCAGGTTCACTCTGGTCTAGAGAGATAGCACCTGATAGGGTCCTATCTACAGGTCATTATCCTAAACTGAATTGTTTGAAATAGAACTGTTTTTACATTTAACAGTGTGTAAACAAAAAACTAAACTTATACTAAACTGAATTGTTTAAAATAGAACTATTTACACGTATAAAAATGGATTGGGCATTAAATAACCTATAATAGTTAATGTGCCATAAAACTAAACCAAGCTAAACCTTGGATGGTTTGAGAGATGAAAGATAAATAGGCATACAGCAGCTGGTTTGTAGCCTGCTGCTTCCAGGACTTGCAATTACTTGCTTTATTAAAATGAATGTAAATGTCTGGATTATTTGAGTAAGATTAAAAGTCTATGGAGAAGATCGTTCAGAAATTAACCAGTTTTATTTAGAGATTTTAGAAAGTTGGGATTTTCAATTTAATTTTATTTACTTATTTAATGAGACGTATTTCAAATTAGTTTCACTAAACAAGTTAAAGTAGGAAAAAGCAAGAAACGTTGCAACAAAGAATTATTCTATAGAGTTTAATATTCGTCGGAGATTTTGAGATCAGTTATTAATTACAATAGACAGTGCATACTACGATATCCCATAATGCCATGCAACTAACTGATTTACAAAAGACTCTACACGAGACAGAATTCCAATAGGAAAAAAATATGGAAAAGGAATTCTGCAAGAAAAGAAAATCCAAAAACTAATTAATACCTAATAATAAGCAAAATAAAATAAAATGAAATGAAATGAAAAATAATATACTAACACTTTGAATCCGTAAGACAAGTCTTTTGTGCTTAAGAAGATCACATCAGATATTAATCATCATCATCATCATCATCATCATCATCATTATCATCATCATCAAAGTGTGCTAATAGCATACATTCACTTTACTCTCTCTCTCTCTTTCTCTCTCTCTCTATCTATCTCTCTATCTATCTCTCTCTCTATCTCTCTATCTATCTAACTCTCTCTCTCTCTCTCTCTCTCTCTCTCTCTCTCTCTCTCTCAATTTATCTATCTCTTTCTTAATAGGTCCCGTAGTCAGGTGAATGTAAGTCTTTGTTGGTGGGTTGGCACTAGTGTGTCCGTGTGTAGAAGTCCACAGAAAAAAACCCCTCTTCTATGAGGTCTTCCCTGTTTCTCCGGCAGAGTTCAGCATGTCTTGTTCGTTTTACTTCGACGGTGAAATGAAAAATAAATGACCGTACAGCTGCTGTTGTGTGGGGTGCTGCTTCCAGGATTTGTTCCTACGGCACGCAACATCCTTGAATAATTCCCATTTAGCTTTTTCTCCATATATTTCGTTAGAGTCCTGGTGGTGCAGCCATACAATAATAGTGACATGGCTACAACTTGAAAGAATTCTCCTTTTATTTTATCAGAGATTAAATTTCCATACGATCAATAACCTGTCAATAGTAATCTACGCCTTTTCTATGCGTAAATTCACATCGGTTTTAGTAGATAGGATTTGGCTATCGAAGTATTTGAACTTGTCTACTAACTTCAGTGGCTTGCCATTTAATGAAGAGATTGTTCCATATTGTTTAAAATTCATTAAAGACTAAAAATAGCAACTATTCACTAACTTTAGGGAAATAACTTTAAACAAAGATTCCCGTATGTATTAAATAAAGATACCCGTATGTATTAAATAAACCCTCCACCCAAACGGGATATGAAACAAGATCAATTTTTATGCGGAGATTAAAAGATTTGAATTCAGAGTTTTCCTTTTCTAAGATCGGTTGACTTTCACTAACTTTAAGAAAATAACTTTAAACAAAGATACCCGTATGTATTAAACAAAGATACCCGTATGTATTAAACAAAGATACCCGTATGTATTAAATAAACGGGATATGAAACAAGGTCAATTTTTATGCAGAGATTAACGGATTTGAATTCAGAATTTTCCTTTTCTAATGTAAGTTGAGTTTCACTAACTTTAAGAAAATAACTTTAAACAAAGATACCCGTATGTATTAAAGATAATGAACGGGATATGAAATGAGGTCAATTTTTATGCAGAGATTAACGGATTTGAATTCAGAGTTTTCCTTTTCTAAGATCGGTTGACTTTCACTAACTTTAAGAAAATAACTTTAAACAAAGATACCCGTATGTATTAAACCAAGATACCCGTATGTATTAAATAAACGGGATATGAAACAAGGTCAATTTTTATGCGGAGATTAACAGATTTGAATTCAGAGTTTTCCTTTTCTAATGTTAGTTGACTTTCACTAACTTTAAGGAAATAACTTTAAACAAAGATACCCGTATGTATTAAACGAAGATAATGAACGGGATATGAAATAAGGTCAATTTTTATGCAGAGATTAACGGATTTGAATTCAGAGTTTTCCTTTTCTAAGATCGGTTGACTTTCACTAACTTCAAGAAAATAACTTTAAATAAAGATACCCGTATGTATTAAACAAAGATACCCGTATGTATAAAATAAACGGGATATGAAACAAGGTCAATTTTTATGCAGAGATTAACGGATTTGAATTCAGAGTTTTCCTTTTCTAAGACCGGTTGACATACCATGTGCTAAAGAACCTCATCTGCCCAACTATTTTACCCATAACTGTAGGAAGTATAATCTTTTTCATACCTTTTGCAAGGGTATTAACGCTATGTGAAATGCAAACTACCTAGTCTGGGATTCGAACTGGGGTCGCCCTGTCCATTTCCAAAGACGATATCTGTTGCACCACGAGCGCCTCCAACAAAGATACCTGTACCCTAAACAAAGAAGTTAAACTTTTTTCTTTCAGTTTGTGTGTGTGTGTCCGTGTCCGTATGCGTGGTCGTGTGAATTTTTGAGCACATAAACACAGTATTTGACGATTGCATACTCAAGAGATCTCGGGATTAATACACGAAAGGCCTTTAATCCGGTAGTCTTTCTTTTAATTAGACCAAGATTAACTCGGAATGTTTTATTCGCGCTTATTGCTGTTTTCCTCAATCCGTTTTAGTTCAAGTCTTATTCATTTTTTAATCCGACTAGTATTTGATAAAAGTTTTTTTTTTTTAATTTGTGACACGAGGGGTGGCATTCGTTTCTGTGGGTGTGGATAAATGTCAGTCAGAAGATTCCTGTTTGTTTTGGCGCGAAACCCATGCAAAGGGCTTGCGAGCGAGATCGCCCACAAGACCAGAAGAGGACGAGGGAAGGAAAGTCCCAGAGCTGAACCGAAGAAACCAGTCAAGAGACCAGGGAAGTCGGCAGACCAGGGTGGTCGGCAGAAGAGAGCAGGAGCTAGGGCCTGTGGACTCAGAAGCCGGGTTGGCCAACGTAAGAGGATGAGTCAGCGTTCCTGGTGGTGTTGTGGGAATTTTGCTCGAATACACGCTCGCGCTAGTCCACAGATGCACAGAAAACCATGCAAAAGTGTCACAAAATTCTCCCTTCTTGCGCTTGGAGCTAAACCAAGTCTGTGGTTGTTTGTTCTCTTTTCTTCCACCCTCTCGGTTGTGATGCTGTGTTTTGTGTGTCCGTAAAGAAATGTGAAATACCCCTGGCCGGAGATGAGACAAACCACTGGACAATCTGATGGTCATGAGTGATTTAGGAGGTTTAGATAATGAGGACCGCCCAGCGATGTACTGTCACAAATTTCACAATGGATCCTTTGTTTTTAGGTGTTGTTTTTGCTTTTGTTTGTTTGTTTGTTTTCTCTCTTTTAAATGATAATTCATGTATATACTCAGTAGTCCAAGTCCCAGGAACTTAACAAATTCCTGTTTCTCTCAGTGTCAAATACAGACAATTTATGTAAGTAAAATCAAAGTTGGCGACTGTAGTTGAGGGAAACCCGAAGGCTCCCTTTTCAATAGCTACTACACCGAGGTGTAGAGAAGGACGTTAGTCCTTTCCCTGGATTGCTCCACTTTACTCTTGATACGTACCTTATAATGCTGAGTGTTAAGCAAGGAGGTATCAAGTACCATTTTTTTAAAGTTTTTGGTATGACTCGACAACTAGGATTGAACCACGGTCTCCCGAACCATTGGTGAACACTCTACCCGCTAGGTCAATTCTTTAAATCTTGTGCATAACCCATGAAAAATGCGATACAAGGTTAATATTTAAGCGGTGTGCACCAGGTCTGGAGTCATATCTTGCCAACACTAAAGAACTCAGTCTGTCCTAGTATTTACTCCTAGTAGAATGGAGAAGAGATAGATTCATGCCTTTCTCAAGGACATTAGCGTGAAGTGAAACTAAAACATCTTCAATCAGAATTCAAACTTGGGTCGCCGATCCTAATTCTTACAGCGATAACCGTTACGCTAAGTGTGGTATTAGTAAACAGAGACAAATTAAATAGATTCAGCTAGGTTCACTTTAAGGCTGAGTGGTAGCACTCTTTATGGTCTCATCTATTGATCAAATAGATCTGTTTATGATAATGAAGTGTTTACCAGTTTGAAATGATTTTGAAGTTACATATTTGTACTCTATACAATTAGGGACCTTAATTGTAGACTTGGTTTGGTTGAGTTTAGTTTTATGGCATATCAACCATTTTATGTTATTTAATGCCAAATCCATTTCAATTTAACATAAGTACGCAGTTTAATTGTATTTAACCCATTGATAGGACCCTATCAGGTGCTACCACTCTGGACCTGAGTGGACGAGGATCGATAGCAATGAAGGGGTATTCTGCGTCCTCCAAACTTCCAGCATTACTGCAGCCTCACCATCACATTGTTTAATTTCATATCCAGGACACTCGTTGGGGAAGTCCTATCCCTATGTAGAGATACAGTCGGTGTATTCTATAGGCTCCAGTCGACGGGGCCCATAACTGCAGAACTGATTTTTTTACCTAAATAACCCAACAACCTCCTCGCACTTATTCAGATCACTTATAAAATACGCACTTGTGAAGTGTCGGTATTATTCTATCAAGCCTGTTTAAAAGAGAAAAAGTCATATATATATATATATATATATATATATATATTATTCTATAGTATTGAATTAATTTAGAGGGCTATTGCAATGCGAAATAATAATCATTTGAGTCTAATTAATTTTAAAGAAAAACTTCATCGTCAGAGGCATTTTTTTTATAAATGAACATGATTTTGGAGGTTTAAAAAAATTGATCGTCCAACGCCGTGTTCATTTATTAAAAAAAAGTCTCTGAAGATGATGTTTTTCTTTTAAATTAATTAGATTCAAATAATGATTATTTCGCATTGCAATAGCCCTCTAAATCAAATCAGTTCTATAAAATAAAATAATTTAAGCAATGATTCAAGCAAATTTCAATGTATATATATATTAACTAATTTCTATAATAAAAAACACATTTTATATCGACCAAACAGAAGCTAAGTTTTACCGGTCTAAACATTTTATAAATTCATAGCTATAGATCTATTAATTTTTTGTAATTGTTGTTGTAAAAGTAAATAATTTTATCCCATCAAAATGACACGTCGATGTATTCAAATAAAAGTATTGACATTCTAATTTGAAATTATTTAACAGACTAAAAAATAATTATTTTAAAAACGTCTTATAACCCCTATATTCAAATTAAAGTATTAAAATTTCAAATTGAAATTATTTAGCATAAAAATTAGATGATTATTTTTAAATACACTTATACTAAACGATTATTTTTAATAATGTTGCGTTCTGGTTAGTGAACGCTTGTAATATTAAATAAAGGACAAACCACGATATGAGAGGTGATAGAGATATATATTTTCAGGAAAAAAGTATATACAATAGATAGACTATTCGTAGACAAGAACATTGGATTAGTGAATACAGAATAAAGATATAGTCCAACGATAGTATTGGCTTCCGTTATGACGGTAGCAAGTAAGGTGATATAGTGCGATCTCCAGTCTCCAACGCTTTAATACTATTCCTATAAAAAGCTGCTCTTCACTTTCTAGTCTGCCGCTGGTATTAGTAGCTACTGCTATATATGGCAGATGGACTAGTTCATTGTGTGGAAAAAGGTAGGTGATACCCAACAAATAATTAAAATAAAAATCCGAATTCCAAACGGCATATAATAAAACTAAGATAACGAACCTTGTAGTCCCCAAGAAAGTTCAAACTCATGCATTTCAACGCTCCAAAGTTCAAATAAGATACAATGTAAGTAAAATTGGCGACCTTAGTCGAAGGCAACCCGAAGGCTCCCTTTTCAATAGCTACTACACCGAGGTGTAGGGGAAGGCGCTACTCTTTCCCTCTGGATTGCTCCATTTTACCTTTGATCCTTACCTTATAATCCTGAGTGTTAAGCAAGGCGGCATCAAGTTGCATTTTTTGAGCATTTGGTATAATTCGACCTGGGATTGAACCTCGGTCTCCCGGACCATTGGCGAACACGCTACTCTTTGTTTATACTAACCAATTCTTGCATGACATGTAGATGAGTTCAAATGAATGTACTAAAATTCTAATACAAGATTATTTGGATTATAAATAAGATATTTACGGAGGTGCCCGTGGTGTAATGGTTATCGTCGTAGGAAATGGACACGGCGACACGAGTTCAAATCCTGGACGAGACTGATTGCATTTCACATAGCACTAATACCCTTGGGAAAGATATGAATCCAATAATTCTCCCTCCGGCTATGGGTAAATAGTAGGGCAGAGTAGGTTCTTCAGCCTTGGTGAGGCAACTAGTCTAGGAAAGGAAAACTCTGAATTCAAACCTGTTAAACTCCGCTTAAAAATTGACCTTGTGTCATATCTTGCCCGAGCGGAGGGATTGGTAAATAGGATAAATAAGACATTTACAAACGATGCAATAATAACATTGGATTTTTAAGAAATAAGTTGCAAATCTGAATCCTTGCTGGCACATAATAAAATCAATAACGATAAGCTTGGCAACCTTCTAGGCAAGTCCAGAACTGAGTTTTTCAAAGTCCAAAACCTTTTTATGAGATACGAACAAGACATGCTTGGTATAGTTAGATTCGATTTCGGTTTCTTTGTTCAGTGGCATATCTAACTTTGTGGGTAGTCATCCTTGTGGGAAATATATATCACAGCAGTGACATTATTGAAATAATAACAGGGGATAAAAGGGTTCATGCCTTATTAGTCTGAAAAAGAGCATAATAGCCTGACTGGAGTTTGAACTGGTTTAATTCGAGGCTTCTATTCAGCACTTTAACTATAACGCCTCAAAACTTCCTCGGCACTGCTTGAGAAGTAAGAAGAAACTCATAAATAATATTCTCCAATGGACTCCTACACATGGGCACACCAGTGTTAGCCGTTGAGCTAAAATTTAAATTAACCACCTCTTTGCCGACACTGAATGCCGTCAAGATAACTTATCAAGAGTGATGGCCGAAAGAAACGGAAAGAGAGAGAGAGAGAGAGAGAGAGAGAGAGAGAGAGAGAGAGAGAGAGAGAGAGAGAGAGAGGGTTAAGGAAATTCATGTTGTCGGTATGTTTTGATAATGTAGATAATGCATTTAAACAATAGAAGATATTTTTTGATACTGTGAAGGAAATTGTTCAGGGTCTAGATTTGAAAAAAAACTTTTCGTGAGTCACACATACACCGCTGACGGACCGCTTAAGAACCACATGTGCTCCAAGGACTACATTTTGCCAAACACTACCTTAGATAATAATAATAATAATAATAATAATAATAATAATAATAATAGATAAGAAATAGATAATGATAATAATAGATAAGAACTCTACGTCAACAAGCAAAAATGGTAAGACAAAGGAAGAACTGTTGGGACGAAAAGAAAAAATTAGTACTACAATTAAAACAAAGAATACAACTCAAGGAAACAGATTAGAAGGTACTGATGAAGAAGTTACCGAGACAGGATAAAACAATACAGACAAAACAGAACATTCCCAAACAACGAAAAAATATTCTCTCGGCAAGTAAGGGGAAAATGCACGAAGACATACCAACAACCGGAAATGACAAGTTAATAAAACAATTTATGAGCATTATAAGGGAACGAAAAGATCAGAACAGAAAAGTAGATTATATAAGCAACATGTGAAAAGAGTTAGAAGGACTCGAAGAATGACTTAAAGTGTGAATACACCTTGATTCACTCAGAACAACACTAAAAAAAACTATCAAATTGGAAAACTCCAAGCATGCATGGGTTATCATCATCATCATATCGTGCCACTAGCACGGATATCCCTGACCCTCTCTTGTCACTCCTCCCTATCATTTATCGCCTCTGGCAGGTCTTCAGGGCTACATCCCGTATCTTCACATTGCTGCTGTATGTATGTTCAAGCTGGTCATCCTGCTTTTGCTTGGCCATATGCGGGAGTCCATAGGAATACATCACTGATGAGTTCGTCCTTGCTTCTCCAGCAGTGTCCGGCATGTCTGGTTCGTCTAACTTGTATAGTTTTCGTGACGGGAGGCAGGTGACCGTATAGTTGGTGCCTTGTGGGGTGTTGCCGCCAGGACTTGTTCAATATTGCTCGCAGATTTCTTGTGTAATTGCTGTCTAGCTTCTTCTTCAGCCGTTTAGTTAGCCTCCAAGTAGTGCATCCATATAGCAGTATTGATACGACCAATGCCTGGAAGAAACTGCATTTTATTTAATCGGTCAGGTCTGATTTCCATATGATCGAGAGCCTATCGATAGCTGTCCATGTTTTCGTTAGCTGTGTGTCGGTGTCTTTTTCGGTTGATGATACGCTGCTTCCTAGGTAGGTGAATTTGTCTACTAGTTTCAGAGAGGTTCCGTCCTGTGTGGAAATGTCGCCTGTTTGGTTATAACACATACATTCAGTTTTATGTGCATTAACATGGAGTCCAATGCCTGCAGCGGCTCGTTCCAAACTATGCAGTAGTGTTTCAGGTAAGTTAATTATGTAGTAGAGCTGACATCAATTCAATGTAGCCGCCTTCAGCGTCAATCACCGCCTCGATACGGATCCGGAACTAGGAGCATGCTTTTTCCACGAGCGCCATAAGTCCCAGAGACTTAAGGAGACTTGGTGTCACTCAGACTCCAGTGTAAAACCATCAGCAAACGTTGGTGTGAAAAACTCTCGAAAGAGAAAAAATAAATCTTTTAAAAAGGGAACCTGCTGACTTTGTCGTCTTGGTAGACCACAGAGTTAAAATCGAAGAAAACGAAAAGAGAGAAAAGTGCTTAGACCTTGCCAGAGGACTAAAAAGCTATGGATCACAGTAATGGTTATACCAATTAGAATTGGTACGTTTGGAACGATCTCCAAAAGTTTCGCAAGAGCACTGGAAGATTTTGAAATCGGAAGACGAACAAAGACTGTACAAACCATAGCATTGTTTGGATTGGCCAGAATACCGAGGCGTATTTCTAGAGGCCTAAGGAGATTTGCTGTCACTCAGACTCCAGTGAAAGCCCATCAGCTATTGCTGTGGAGAAAAATTCGCTATTAATAATATAATAAAAAATTCATAATTATAACGTATTCGTCGTTTCTTTATCTAAACCCATTCGAGTTTAATCTTAGTCTGCCGCAGTAGCACTTCATATAAAATGATGTCAGAAATTTAAATGAACTTGCAATCCCCAGAATACAAAATTTTAATTGGATGTTGGCTTAGCATTACCGAAGAAGGCAACTACAGAAGACGCAACAGATGTCATTTGCTTAAAATGAATGAACATACGCATCTCCCCGCCAAAAAATATTGATCATGAGAACATGAAACCAAGCGTCTTAAATGAACGTCTTCATGAAAACACGAAGCTATCTGAAATCCACAAAAGAGCACGCAGCGGACGTTTAATAAAAAGTTCATTATACTAAATAATATCACTAGTATCAATTACCGAAAAGAAGAGAGATTTCTCCAATCAAGTAAAATGTGAGGCGATTATTTACTAATATCAGCCAACAATAACATTCCTAACAATTAACTCCTCTTACCAAGGCGCACTTAGGGTAACAGTTATCGCCGTATGAAATGGAAACAGTGACCAAAGTTCAAATCCTGAACGAGGTTATTTACATTTTACTTCGAGTTCATGCCTGTTGAAAAAGTATGAATCTATCCGTTCTTCATGCACCCAACTGTTATCAAATAATTAGGCAGGCTAGTTTCCTTAGAATTGGTGAAGTAACCAATCGAGGAGAAGAAAACCTGGAATTCAAACCAGCTTTCATCATCATCATCATCGCTATCATCATGGATATTCCTGACCGTCTCTCGCCACATCTTCATATCGTCCATTGCTTTCGGCGGATCCTCAGGGCTATATCCCGTATCGGCACAGGGCTGCTATATGTAGGTTCGAACTGGACGTCCTGCCTTTGCTCGTCCATGTGAAGGGGTCCACAGGAGTACACCACTCGCGATCTCGTCCCTACTTCTCCTGCAGGGTCCCACGTGTCTGGTTCGTCTAATTTTGATAGTTTTCGTGATGGGTGATAGGTGGCCGTATAGCTACTGCTTTGTGGGGTGTTGTCTCCAGGACTTGTTCAATATTGCTCGCAGCATTCTAGAGTAATTGCCGTCAAGCTTTTTCTCCATCCGTTTAGTCAGTGTCCATGTGGTACATCCATATAGCAGTATCGACACGATCGCTGCTTGGAAAAAACTGTGCTTCATTTTATCGGTCAGGTCTGACTTCCATATGACCGAAAATTTATCGATAGTTGTCCATGCCTTTGCTAGTCTCGTGTCGATGTCTATCTCGGTTGATGAAACACTGCTCCCTAGGTAGGTGAACTTGTCAACTAGTTTCAGAGTGCTACCGTTTAGTGTGGAGATGTTGCCTGTTTGATTAAAGCGCATATATTCCGTCTTGTGTGCATTGACATGGAGGCCGATGCCAGCAGCGGCTCGTTCCAGGCTGTGTAGCAGGGTTTCGGCTTGGGCGGGTGGATTTGCCAGAAGCACTATATCATCAGCGTAGTCGGCGTCGGTAATTGTTTTTGCTGTGGTACCTACTGCTTCTTTCTTTTGTTTGTTGAAATCGTGTTCTTTGATTTCATCAATAGATGTTTTAAGTACGTATTCTAGACAGATGATAAATAGGTATGGGGCAAGTATGTCTCCTCGTAGCACTCCTGCTACAATTTCGAAGTAGTTGGTGTCTCGATCCGGAGAACGGACTTTTACTTTCGTGTTTCTATAGAGCATCATTATGGCTGTGACGGTTTCTTTTCGTAGACCATAGGCGAGAAGAATTTGCTCCATCTTTCCTCTGTTATTAGGAGTCAAAGGCCTTAGTAAAGTCAACAAATAATATTGTTGCCTGTAGGTTTTTTGAGCGTACACCTTCGACGGATAGTCAAAATTTGCGAGGTCGTGGATCTATTTCTCCGGAAGCTATTTTGGTTCTTCCTAAGTATGTTGTCAATTTTGGGTTCTATGCGGTTTCGTAGTAGGGCATTGTATATCTTGGCCGCTATGGACCTCGGTAGTTCTTGGCTAATCCAAAGTCGCCCTTTTTAGGGAGGGGAGGATACATCCCTTCATCCATCTGTCTATTGGATTTTGATTATATACGGCATTACAGTGTCGGAGCAGTATGTCGTCGAATTTTCTGGTCTTCCACACTTCTGAGGGTATTTCATCAAGCCCTGTTGCCTTTCTATTTTTAGTTTTTCTCAGTACCGAGTCGAGTTCTTCTTGAGTAAACGGTCCTAGTTTGATGTCAAATTGCTTACTTATGATTCTCGTGATTGCTTCATGGGTGACTTCCGGAGGGTTTCCGCAGGTGTATTCGATCTTGTTGGCTGGTAGCTTTCAGTTTAGCTTTGGCAGTGTTCTTCCATCTGCTCACTTCGTTTATCGTTTGACATGCTATCCTAGATTGTCTATCTTCAACTGAGTCTCTAATCTTATCGATCTGATTTTGTATGTATTCTGTCTATTATTTTATGCATGTGTTAGCTAATTCGTTTTGGTATTGGTATTGGTTGGGATCCTCCTGTTGCGTTTGGAAGCTGTTTTCACGTCTTCACGCTTTTATCTAACAGCTAATGTATCCCTCGGGACTCTATATTTTGTTCTTTGTTTAGTTGGAATGAATTCCGCTGCTACTTCTTGGTAGGCGTTGACGAAATTTTCAAATTCTTCATTCGGAGTGTGCGTTTTTGTTCTTGTAGAGCATCGTATTTATTTCTTAGTGCTAACGTATATTAATCTCTAATATCCCTGTTATTAAGCAGGGCCCAGGTGTGGCATTCTTTCGTAGGCTCAGTCCTATTTTTGCCGTGACGATTAGCTGATCGGTGGACACACCCTCGAATGTGGAGTATGCTTTGCAATTCAATGCGCGATTATTCCATTTCTTGTTTATAAATACGTAGTCTATCTGTGCTTTAGTAATGTTTGAGCATGTGTAGGCCCATAGTTTTCCCTCCCCACTTTTTTTTTGAGAGTTTTTATTGAGGCATGTTTATCTATTTTCTATTGTGAAATCTGTTAGATGATGTCCATTTCTGTTTGACGAGTTGTGTTGGCTGAATTTGTGGTTTCCGTTTTTCCCAATTTGGGCATTCGCGTCTCCTCTAATAACGAAGACGTTGTGTTTCGGAATGCTACGAACAAGAGAGGATAACTCATCATAGAAGGCGATGAGTTCAGTTTCTTCACTAACATTAGTAAGACTGTAGCAGGAGATTATTGTTGCTGGGTTTGCCATTAAAAGTAGCTACTATCATCCTAGGTTGTATTCTCTCTATGCTATTTAGTGATTTTAAGGCTCTTGGTCCTATAAGTATGCCTACACCTCCTACCGAAGCATTGACAGAATTTTTCCATGCTGATGGAGTGGCTAGCGTCTATCCTTTGCCAGTATCGTGATATTTGATATCCTCGCTATGTGTGTATCTGTGTTCTTGAATGCATATTATGTCTATGTTATGATCTATTGCCGATGCTGTCAGCTCCGGTAGTTATCCTATTTTATTTAAGATTCTAACGTTGAATGTCGCTATTTGCATTGTTTGTTTGCTTTATAGTAATTTTTGTTTGAGCTCTGTAGCTGATTTTTCGAACAGTGAGGCCAAGGCTCCAACCTCAGCAGGACGCGCCCCTTTTTTACCCACGCGATGCAATTTAGACATGTGGTTTGATTGTGGGTTATGGTTATCTTTCGATGGCTGTTTTTTTTATTCTCATCCACAGAAGCCACTCTTATAGATAAGCAGTATTAGTTTCCCCTATCGAACTAACGATCCTGGCAGTTGAACCGTGAGATTCATACGCCCAGGACCAGGTTAGTCATTACGTTAGGCCGTCAGAGGGTTTATCCGCTTACAGCCAGCACGTGGCGGAGGGGTTGGGTAAATACATACGTCCCCTTATCGATTACCCACTTCAACACACACACACACACATACACACACACTCGTAACGCCTCGACCGGACATCCCATAATCCCCTTATAAAATTTTTAACTCGTGAGGGGTTGCAGGATGAAAATCGATAAGTTATTTTAAAAAAAGGCCATAGCCAGAAGAGAAACGAGTTTACAAAGTTTAAAACCTTATACAGTAGATGTGAGAAGGAATTCTTTTCTGTCGTCTGGACCGAAAATAACATTTAACCAAAGTTACTGAAATCACCAGATTCTATCAGTCATCTAAATGGTCGCGAGGCTTAGTGTTCTGTGAAACCCAATAAAAAGTGTTGGGTTTTTCGATTCAGCCTTTTTTATGGCTAGGGACTCCTACGAGACAAGCTGTAGCATGGACTGGGAGCAAAATAATCATCATAGGATTCGAGAAGAGCTGGTTCATCCAAGAGAAAAGACATAATATATATATATATATATATATATATATATATATATACATCGTACTTTGCGTTTACAATCGGCTTCCATGTATTTACACGGTCTCAGGATTTAAAAAAGGGGAATAAAACAACAAAAAGCCCTACCTTTGAGTAGAGTTCTATTTTTATCAGTTAGATCGGATTTCAGTTGATGAGATATTGCTACCGCGGTATGTGAACTGGTCCGTACTATTGCATGGTTAACGAAACGCCCGGAGAAAAGGCTGGATGGGAACTGCACATCGATGGTGCATGGTGTTTTGAACAAATATTGAAAGCAACACTCTACTAAACAGTGTCTGTACAGCTACGTACCTCCCATCTCACAAACTATCCAAGTAAGTCTTGCTGAGCACTGCTGGTGAAGTAAGGACGAATTCATACGTGACGTTCTCTAGTGGTCTCCTACACAGGGACACACCATTATTGGTCGAGCAGCGAAAACTTACATCAAGCAGCTATTTTCGGACACTAGATACTTTCGTTATTTATTTGAAAGTATACGAAATATGCATGTTAAAATAGGGTTACAGAATAAATAAAAATGAATGCCCATAAGGACCACGATATTTAAACAAAACAATGTTTTACTTATTGTAACACAAAAAGTACACAGGAATGAATGAAATGTTTATAATATATGCAAACCATTAAAGGTCTTCTCATAAAAGAAAGTCCCAGCCAAACTAGGGAAAGATGTCTGTGTGTATTTTAAAGTGAAAAATAAATTAGAAGTGTGTGAGTGCTGGTGTGAAATTAAGCTAAGCCAGGAGAGAGAAAAATGTGTCTTTACCTTGCGACGGCAAACGGAAAAATCTTTTTTTGTTGTTGTTGTTTTGTTTAAAAAATTTCAAATTTCGCACCTGGAATGCGAATAAGCAGCAGTTTGATTCTAAATATTTTGATTGGCTAGGCTGTGGAATATTGTGGTAACGTAATGTTTTACTGCTTTCTGCTGGCAGATAATTTTGGTTTCTATAATACCATCTAAAGGACTTACCAAAAGTGATGCTCGATAGAGACGGATGGCGAGAGAGCATTAAGAGAATCCATGCTATTAATATGATTTAATGATGGTGATGATGATGATGAATTTTTATGTTTCCTCTCACCCACCAGACGACCACCATGATCGATATTTGGTGGAGTGTTTTGGGTAAATACATACACGGACACTTGCCTTCTGTGAAATGGGGAACTGTTGATTTCTGATTGGAATCAACAGGACAAAGCTCGTCTTGATATTACAATATCCTGTTTGAAGATAAGAACTCGATGCCACATTCCACTTGAAGGCAAGAAAACTAACGAGAATTCTGTGGAGCTAAGCTTTATTATCTACTATCTTTTTCAAATTTCAAAGCATCATTCAAATGAACCGACTGTTCACCGTAGCAATTCACAGTAAGCATCTTGGAAATCTAGAAAAGAATATGATAAAATGATAAGACGCTGTAAGAAAACCGCATCTGTTGTTCCATACCTGAACTTGAGGATCACTAATACTAGTTAATAGTTTGGTTTGGTTAATGGCATATCAATCTCCTTGGGTTATTTAGTGTCAAAGCTATTTTTGTTAGAAAAAAACAATATTAGTCCTATTTATCTCAAGCTATTTTTTTTTTCAATATTTTAAGACAAGTTGAAAATTTTGGAAGATCACTAAACTTATTTTGGTTTGATTTGGTTTCCCTGTTTAATGGCACATCAACCTTCGTGAGTTATTTAAGACCAAAGTCATTCTTGTTGAATAACTCTAATTGTTTGGTTTGGTTTTCATAAATATGAGCAAATTTCTCGTTGATAATTTTTAAAAGAAATCCATTAACAAAAAGTTATAACTGTTATATGACGCTTTACTATCTAATTAGTGAAATTAAGAAAATCTAAAAATAAAAGCCGGTAGTGACGGAAAGAGCTAGCATCGAAGTTGTTTTATTCTTAAATTATACTCCATCCGCTTCGGGTAAGTTTCCGCTTCTGTTTCTTTGTTTAATGGCATATCAACCTTCGTGGATTATTTGATGCTAAATTCACCTGTGTAAAAGAACAGTTGTGGTACTATTTAACCAAAAGCCGGGGGTATAAAGGATCTCATACCATTTCCAAGGGTATTAATCCGAAAGTGAATACAATAGTTTAACGAGATTTCGAAATCGTTTTCTACAATGTCGCAGTCCAGCACTACGCTACCAGGACTCCCTTCTAATAGTTGTAGATTTGAATAAGAAAATAATGGCGTTGAATAAGAAAATAATGGTGTTGAATGAGAAAGGACTGGTGTTGAGTGAGGAGAGAGTGATTTTGAACGAGAAGAGACTGATGTTGAAACTAAATAAGACAGCTCAAGTGCTGAGTCATGAGGTTTCAGTGAATCGATAATTCCGCAACAGAAAACAAAAGTTCTCAAGACTTGAAATAAGTCTGCGATCTCACGATAGGTTTCATCAGGTCGTCACCTAGAAAGCAGCCAATAAAGGTGGTCAAAGTTTGCCACCACTTTGATGTACTTATGCCAACCAGAGATGGTCATTGTTTATTTGGGAGTGGGAAGTTTCCATTGCGTAGAGGTTAACGTGCAATATCTTAAAAGGTTAGAACTCGTGTTGTGTTGTTATGGTTACTTGGGAAAGGGATGAAAATCCCCTATCTCTCTAGCTCTCCTTGTCCCGGGGATAAGGCCGACTGTATTAATTTGCTGAAGGCTTTGCCCCCCACCACTCGCCGGCTTCTTCGCCGAGCCGTCTGGTATTCGTGTAGGACGGGGCATTGTTTACCTAAGGCATATTCGAGGCCGAAAGGCCCCCAACTTCGGCTGAGCCACCTTCGGCCGGGTGGGCTGCATTATGGACACCTTTGTATAACACTGGATCACGTGGTCCAGTTTAAGCTATAATCTGGCATCCTTGCCTGGACTCATGTTCGGGTCCATGTCCAGCTAGGCTCATCGGCTCACATTGCACCAAGTGAGTCGATGACCAGCATAGACCAGCATGGCTCGTAGCTCGGTTCCGGTCCGACCTTCCCCCTCCCCTATCCCCCACTATAATCCGACCTTTGGGTCATTTGACCTTGTGTCAAGTCCTGTCTGGTGGGAAGTTGAGACAAGTATACTCCTCTCTCCAGCTGTAAGTAACACAGTACCAGCATTGTTCTTCTACAAGGGTGGCTTTGTAATTAAATTACCCATGAAGGTTGATATGCCACTAAACAAAGAAACCAAACTATTGTTTATTGTAAAGCTCTATGATAACATCAATACAGAAATTTCTCCCTACAATCATGGACGATTTTTTTTCTTCCTTCCCAAATAACATTTTCATTTTTCAGTTCTGTGGACGTATTCATACATGATTTATTGATTGATCGATTTTAACGACATGTCAGCCCATCTGGGGGGGGGTAGAGGTAAGAGAATTGCGTAAATTGTACATCTATTTTCATATTTTTGTATAGGTTTGTTTGTTTGATTTGATTATATGGCACATCAAGCATTGTAGCTTATGTAATGCCAGGTCCATTTTTATACATATAAACAGTTCTATTTCAAACAATTCAGATTAGTGTAAGTATAGTTTTTATTTAAACTTAATTAAATATCAAAACAGTTCTATCTCAAACAATTCAGTTAAGCATAAGTAAACAATTCTTTTTTCGATTTGACCCGTAGATAGGACTCTATCAGGTGCTACCACTCCGGGCCAGAGTGGACCTGGGAGCGATGGTAATAAAGGGGTACGCTGCATTCCCCAAAGCTCCAGCATTACTGGAACCTCACCATCAGATTGTTTAGTGTCATATACAGGACACTCATTGAGGTGACAATTATACCAATTGTGATTGGTGGTTTTGACACAGTAACGAAAGAATTATTAAAGGGTCTGGAGGACTTGGAAGTTGACGGACGAGCGGAGACTATCCAAACGACAGCATTATTGAGAACGGCCAGAATACTGAAAAGAGTCCTGGAGACTTGAGAAGACTTGCTGTCACTCAAACTCCAGTGGAAGACCATCAGCTTACACTGATGTGAAAAACTCAAAAGGAGTAAATAATAATAATAATAATAATAATAATAATAATAATAATAATAATAAAATGTACAGAATATCGCACGAAGTCATAAACTTCCTGGAAAAATCCATGAAAAACTGGAGAGTTGAATTAACAGCAGGAGGAAAAAGCCTGGCCGAAACAAAGATCTAAGAGGTATTTTCTAAGGAGATGTACAATCACCCCTATTATTTATAATTGCCATGATGCCACTAAACCACATACTCAGAAAATGCACGGCTGGATACAAACTTAGTAGATCGCAAGAAATGATCAACCACCTAATGTACATGGATGACATAAAACTATTTGCAAAAAATGAAAAAAAACTGGAAACCCTAATACACACAGTTAGAATATACAACCAAGACATAGGAATGGAATTTGGCTTTGAAAAATGCGCCCTGCTCGTCATGAAAAGTGGCAAACGACATCTAACTGACGGAATAGAACTACCAAATCAAAAAAAGATTAGAACACTCGCAGAAAACGAGACCTACAAATACTTAGGAATCATGGAGGCTGACACCACCAAACAAGTGGAAATGAAAGACAAAATTCAAAAAGAATATCTCAGGAGAACTAGAAAACTACTCAATACAAAGCTTTCTAGCAGGAACCGTATCAAAGGAATAAATATTTGGACTGTCCCTCTCGTTAGATACTCGGGACCCTTTCTCAAGTGGACCAAAGATGAACTTAGACAAATGGACCAAAGGCATTACATCCCAGAGACGACGTTGACAGTCTATATGTACCAAGAAAAGAGGGAGGAAGAGAACTTGCCAGCATCGAAGACAGCGTTGACACATCGATACAACGACTCGAAGACTACACAGAAAAACACGAACAAGGACTGATTACGGCCATCAGACACAATACTAACAACATGATAGATAACAGAATGATCAAAAACAAAAATGGGAAGGAAAATAACTCTATAGGCGTTTTAAACGATTAATAAGCAACACGACAAAACCTGGACCAGGCTAAGAAAAGGAAATATTTTGAGAGAAGCAGAATCTCTCCTAATAGCAGCACAAAACACCGCCATAAAAACCAATCATATCAAGGCGAGGATAGATAAGTCGTAACAAAATAGCAAATGTAGGCTATGCAGTGACAGAAATGAAACCATCAATCACATAATAAGCAAATGCAGAAAATTGGCACAGAATGAGTACAAGGCTAGACACGACTGGGTAGGCAAGGTGATCCACAGGGAAATGTGCAAGAAATTTAAATTTGACCATGCCAACAAATGGTATATGCACAATACAGCACCTGTCATAGAAAATGACACACATAAACTCCTATGGGACTTTGACATACAAACGGATCACCTAATCTCGGCCAGAAGACCAGATCTTATAATAATCAATAAAAAAAAAAAAAAAGAAAATCTGCAAAATTGTCGACTTTTCTGTCCCGGTTGACCACAGAATAAAACAGAAAGAATGTGAAAAGAGAGATAAGTACCTTGACCTTGCTATAGAATTGAAAAAAACTATGGAATATAAAAGTGGAGACCATCCACACTACAGCATTATTGAAAACGTCCAGAATACAGAGAAGAGTCCTGGAGACTTGAGGAGACTTGCTGTCACTCAATCTCCAGTGAAAGACCATCAGCTAACTCTGATATGAAAAACTCTAATGAGTAAATGGGAGGACAAACAACTCTATGGCCGCTTTAAACGTCTAATAAACAACATCTCACACCAGAAAACCCGGACCTGGCTAAGAAAAGAAACTTTAAGAGTGAAACAGAATCTCTTCTAATAGCAGCACAGGACAACGTCATAAGGACCAATCATATCAAAGCGAGAATAGATAAGACGCAACAAAACAGTAAATGTAGGCTATGCGGTGGCGGAGACGAAACGATCCATCACATAATAAGCGAATGCAGCAAATTAGCACAGAAGGAGTATAAGACGAGACACGGCTGGGTCGGCAAGGTGATCCACTAGGAAATGTGCCAGAAATTTAAATTTGACCATACTAACAAATGGCATATGCACAACCCAGCACCTGTCCTAGAAAATGTCATGCATGAACTCCTATGGGACTTTAACATACAAACGGATCACCTAATCCTGGCCAGAAGACCAGACCTTATGATAATCAACTAAAAAAAGAGAATTGTCGACTTTGCTATCTCGGCGGACCACAGAATAAATCTGAAGGAAAGTGAAAAGAAGGATAAGTACCCCGACCTTGCTAGAGAAATAAAAAAGCTGTGGAACATGAAAGTAACGATTGTGCCAATTGTCATTGGTGCTTTAGGCACAATAACTAAAGGATTATTAAAAGGACTAGAGTACTTGGAAGTTGGCGGACGGGTAGAGACTATCCAAATGACAGCATTGCTGAGAACAGCCAGAATCCTGAGACGAGTCCTGGAGCCTTGAGGAGACTTGCTGTCACTCAGACTCCAGTGAAAAACCATCAGCTAACGCTGATGTGTAAAACTCTAATAAGTAAAATAATAATAATAATAATAATAAGAAGAAGAAGAAGAAGAAGAAGAAGAAGAAGATTATACAACTCACAATTTTAACTTTCACAATTTCTTTAACACTGAGCAAGGATCTATGGAATATTTAGAGCAACAACTTTTTATGTCTTTTTTTCGTAGATAATTTTTAATTAGAAGATATTTTTGATATCGAAGATTGTTTACATACTTTGAGTTAATAAGTCTTTTTAACCAGCTGAATGATAAGATTAAGTATCCTTTGAGAAAACAAAATTCTTTGCGCATTTCTTCAGGTTCGTTGTGTAATACGGAGGCGTTTGTTGTGAAATGGATACTGTCGTAGGAACTTGATACGGCGACCTGAGTTCAAATCCCGAACGAGACATTTTGCATTTCACATAGCGCTATTGCCTATTGGAAAAGTATGAAACCAGTTATTCACTTTCCAGATATAGCTAAATTGTAGGGTAGACTGGGCTCTTTAAACTCGGTATGGTAACCAGTCTCGGAGAAGGAAAATTCTGAATTCAAACTTGTTAAATTCTCACTAAAAATTGACCTTGTGTCGCATTTTTCTTTTCTTTTCTTTTATATATATATATATATATATATATATATATATATATATATTGACAAGAAATATTATTCTTTTTTAGATTTAGTGAGTAATCACTTTCAGAAAATATCCCTTTTCGGGGTTATAATTTTCAATTATTATGATCAAAACGAAATGATTATTTTTAATCTCATGATCACTATACTTCTAAATGAACGAAGTGTTATAAATTGTTTCAACCAATGAACAGCCAAAGTAATGTAAACAAAACACAGAAACTGACCAATAAACAAGCCAGTTTATGTTATGAGACGAAAGTAGATTCAACTGTTTTTAGACAGAAAATTGGAATTGTTTCTTTCAGGCAAAAAAGAAAAAGAAACTAAGGACCAAATTTTTACATTTTCAATTTGTTTTAAATATAGTTAGTCGATATTGCCGGAACAAGAGGGAATTATATCCCTCCTTCCAAATTACGTGAATTTAAAGCTTGCTGCATTTTCGTGGAGAAACTAATAAAAAAGCGAGTGTCGTAACTTATTCGTATTTTAAGCACGTGTTTCAATTACCTATATCTTGCTAGCAGCAAGGTAGCCCTGGAAAAAAAAGCTGGCGACGATTACGCAGAGCATGATGTCAAACCTGCAACGCATGTGTAAAGCGAAACCGTTTTACAAAAGTCTGCCGATCAAAGTTTGGAAATTGTTATATCATACGGAGTATTGAGGACAAAGAAGCCCCGATGGATGCCCTCGTTGCAAATAAAACGTTTAATCCAAAAACTAATACCAACACATCAAACCATGGCCACAGCCGCGAAACAGTGAAAGAAACATTAATTCTAATCTCCTAAGATTTAGACGAGCCAAGGATGTCCGCAAGGACGACGCTCAGGATCTGCCCAGACAACCGTGTCAGAATATGCTTTGGCGGATGAAAATATCTACAAAACATATGATCTTCGGTAGCCTAGTGGGTAGAGTGTTCGCAAATGGTCCAGGAGACCTGGGTTTAATCCCAGACCACGTCATACTAAAGTCTTTAAAAATGGTACTTGATACCTCCTTGCTTAACACCCAGCAAAATAAGGTATGTATCAAGGGTAAAGTGGAGCCAACTAGGGAAAGAAGAAGCGCCCTTCCCTACACCTTGGTGTAGTAGCTATTGAAAAGGGAGCCTTCTGGTCGCCCTCGACTACGGTTGCCAACTTTACTTTACTTCCTTTATATGGTCCTATATTCATGCAATCTGGAATAAGGGAGATGATTTCTTTTCTTTTCCTCCAGGTATTACCATAAAACGTTTAATCCAAAACCTAATACCAACACATCAAGCAATGGCCACGGCCACGAAACAGTGAAAGAAACATTAATTATAAACTCCCTAGATCTAAGACGAGCCAAGGATGTCCACAATTTCTGCAGGACCACGTTCAGGATCTGCCTCGACAACGGTGTCAGAATATGCTTTGGTGGATTAAAACACCTACAAAACATTGGACCTTCGGTGGTCTAGTGGGTAGAGTGTTCGCCAATGGTCCGGGAGATCTGGGTTGGCGAAAAAGAATATCTTCAGTCAAGTTACCATTCAGCAATGTCGAGTTCTAGCATAATAAACATGTTTGGACATTTAACCTTTTTTATACATAATAAATATAACAATGTTGCTCAGGGGCGTTAGAATACACTGACTGTATTTTTGCAGAGGAGTAAGACCCCCCCCCCACAACGAGTGTCCTTGATAAGACACTAAGCAATCTGATGGTTAGGTTCCAGTAATGCTGGAGCTTTGGAGAATGCGGAGCACCTGTTCATTGCCATCGCTCTCAGGTCCACTCTGGCCCAACGTGGTAGCATCTCATAGGGTCTTATTTATGGGTTAAATAGAACTAAACTGCCTACTAATGCTAAACTGAATTGTTTGAAATGGAACTGTTTTTGACACTGAAACTGCGCTTACGTTAAACTGATTTTTTTAATATAAAACTGTTTTGACATTGAACTGTGTGTAACCAATATCTATGCTTATACTAAACTGTATAGTTTGGATTAGAATTGTTTGACTAAACTAAATAACTGGGAATAGATATGTTTTTGACAATCAAACTCTGTACTCATGCTTAACTGAATTGTTTGAAATAGAACTGATTATTTATATAAAAATGGAGTTGGCATTAAATAACCTACAAGGGTTGACATGCCATAAAACCCAAACAAGCAACCAACTTTAACAATGATTTTAAGAAGAAAGAATAAATAAATGCATCAAAACAACTACAAATATACACATATTGTTCAATGAATAAGCAGTATGTGAAAGGAGAACAAAAATCGAGAGCGTAGTTAATAAAGCTAAGTAAAAGAGGCAAGTAACTTTAACGTTCCATGGAAGGGCCCGTGAAACATTAATTCAAAAAACCTGAGGCAAATCGAGTCGAGAATGGGTGCAAGACACGTCTCTCCTCTTCAAAAAAAATAAAAAATAAAAATAAGGCAAATCAGGTCGAGAATGGGTCCGAGACACGTCTTTCTGGTTCAAAAATTGAAGCAGATCAAGTCGAGAATGAGTCCAAGGTCAGGATTGGGTGCGAGACATGTCTCTCCTATTAAAAAAAAGCTAAGGCAGACCAGGTGCAGAATGGATCCGTGACACGTCTCTCCAGTTCAAAAAACTTAAGCAGATCAGGTCGAGTATGAGTCCAAGATCCAAACTGGGTCGAAGACGCGTCTCCCCTATTAAAAAAACTAAGACAAATCAGGTCGAAAATGAATCTGAGACACGTCTCTCCAGTTCAAAAAACTCTGGTAAAAGATGTTAAAAATGGGACAGTCGCCCAACGCATGCATCCATTTCCAAAGGGAGGCAAAAACTTTATTGCCTCAACATATATCTATTTTTTGTTCATATTTACCAAGACTATACATCTTCGAAAGACTTATAATTCTTAGTTTGAACATGTGAAAAAAAAAAAAGAACCAATCAGAATTATTATTATTAAAATTTGCAAGGATACTAAAGAAGGATCAGATTGACACGGATGTTGGTTTAGCTTTCGATCAGGATCTATCAAAGAGCAGCGTAAAGATATAATAAAAAGAGAAAGAAGAGCTCTGAATCAATGAAATACAGCCATTACGAGCCAAGAATGAACACTGATGAAATTATTTAATAAAATGTATTAAATCTGACAGTTGTTTTTACGTTTCTGGCGCGAATGTCAGATGTTAACATTTAAAGCAATATTTTCTCTCTTCTTCCTATTATAACACGATTTTCAAATGTCGAGAGATATAGGAAATTGTCGTTAATTATTGACTCACCTGAGTAAATAAACCGCTGGAGAGCTTTGTGCCCTGAAGTCTTGTACTTTGCATCAGATTTGTGTCTGTTAATGTCACGAATGCTTATCTTCGATTCGCTGTATTTTCAAAGTTATACTCTCACACACACCCAAAAAATAAAAGTTTGATTTCAAACCACTGCAAGATGTCCTCTTCTCAGTGATTTTGTCATAGATTATAACGTTGTTTTTACTCTCTCTCTCTCTCTCTCTCTCTCTCTCTCTCTCTCTCTCTCTCTCTCTCTCTCTTCTACATCGTTTCAGACAGTCAAGTATGGGAAAAAATCCATCTGTAATCCTAATTTGGAGACAGATAAAAATCTGGAACCCAGAAACGAGAAACAAAAAATATCAATTTTGTCCAAGACAAAAACTAAATCTCAAAACACTACAAGAGAGAGAGAGAGAGAGAGAGAGAGAGAGAGAGAGAGAGAGAGAGAGAGAGAGAGAGAGAAAGGGAGAGAGAGAGAGATTTCACCATGCAATATGATTAACAAATGACATCTATGAAAGAAAACAGCTTGCAAACAAGGCAGTTGCAAAAAAAAAACAGGAAAAAAGAAAAGAAAAAAGAAAATCACCAAAATATCTTATTTTATTATTGTTCATATTGAAACGATCGAAAGCAAATTGGTCTTTTAGTCTTTAAAGGTCATTAAGAGAAAAAATGCTACGAAATGACCCAATATTTAGGAAACAATCATTGATAAAAAATTAAAATGATACTTAGTTGCCCTTTCTCGAGCTTTTATGACAGCCTTAATTCTTTCCGGCATGGAATTCACTAACTTGAAGCAATATTCTTTATCAAAATGGTTCTAACTTTCTCCAATAGTAGTTAATAGATCTTCTTTGGTGTACGGAGTCTTCTCATAGACCTTTTTTTTTGTTCGCACAATAAATTTTCAAATGGATTTACATCCGGACTGCTCGCTGGCCATGTTCATTAATTTTATATGTCTTTACCGAAGACAAACTTTAGATTCTTTTGCTTTGTGACAAGATAGATTATCGTCCGGAATAGCTGGCTCCAATATCAACAAACCAAAATGATCCAGAATTTTCATGTAAAAATCTCCATTGATTGTTGCGTTAATGATTTTTATTCCCCCTTGATCCTTTAAATGACATGCAACACCATATCATGAAGGATGAATGAAATTCACTTGTTTTCTTCAGGCAGTCATCTTTATATGTTTCCTTTGAACGGCAGTAGATATGGCATCTAGAATAATCATTTTGGTTAATACAGATTCTTGATTCATATTTGACTTTCACTTTCGTTCAATTGTGCACACACCATGATCGTTTCTCTTTTGCCTACTATTTTGCAACTGTTTGTATACTATTGTCAGGTTTTGTATGTTTTTTACAAAGCTTTACTAAGACAACAAACGGAGAGTTACTTAGTATGAAGTAAACTTACTTCTTAATAGTATTGGTCAGCAAAGCTCGTTCGTTTGTCAGAGGTAGTATACTGTTGAGAATAGATCTGACTTTTAACTAGAAAAGTACACAAGCGACTTAAAATGAGGATTCTTTTTTTCCTCGGTAACGATATCTGAATAGATGTGCCAATGGAAAGAAAATGAAATCTCCAAACATAATTTCATTTCTAAGGCCTAGTTTATTAACGTGATAATTGAAATTAGACTAACAGACGATGGGGAACAATGTTATGTAATTAAGTGAGATAATAACCTCCTTGAATCAAGTCATAAAAGCTACATTGCTTGACGGAGTTGTTATATTCGTGGTTAACAAAAACGTTTCCTTCAAAGAACGAGTCATACACAGAATTAATAAGAATTGAAAGTTTTGTTTTAGGAAGAAATATTTCGTAGTAGGTAGCCAAAAAACGACATTAAGTATGGAAAACACTTAATAAGCTCTTAGCAAAAGAAGTATTGTGTTTTATTTATATTAATCGAATCACTGCATCTGTTAGTTTGTAACGGAAATTTTGGGAAAATAGGATATTTCAACATAAACCTTTCTGTGATAAGGTATCCATACATTAACTCAACGATTAAAGAGTGATTGCTTTTCAGTCGATTTGGCTTCCGGTAGCTGAATAATGTGTTCTTTTAGGGTTTTCCAAGCAGAAAGAGTTTATAAAAAAAAGAAAAGAAATGTGTCTCGGACTGATTCTCAACTTGATTGCCTCAGTTTTTTGAAAAGGGGAGACGTATCTCGGACCCATTCTTTACCTGATTTACCTCAGTCCTTTGAACAAGAGAGACGTATCTCGGACCCATTCTTTACCTGAATTACCTCAGTTCTTTGAACAAGAGAGACGTATCTCGGACCCATTCTTTACCTGATTTACCTCAGTCCTTTGAACAAGAGAGACGTATCTCGGACCCATTCTTTACCTGATTTACCTCAGTCCTTTGAACAAGAGAGACGTATCTCGGACCCATTCTTTACCTGATTTACCTCAGTCCTTTGAACAAGAGAGACGTATCGCGGACCCATTCTTTACCTGATTTACCTCAGTCCTTTGAACAAGAGAGACGTGTCTCGGGCCCATTCTTTACCTGATTTACTTCAGTCCTTTGAACAAGAGAGACGTATCTTGGACCCATTCTTTACCTGATTTACCTCAGTCCTTTGAACAAGAGAGACGTATCTCAGACCAATTCTTTACCTGATTTACCTCAGTCCTTTGAACAAGAGAGACGTATCTCGGACCCATTCTTTACCTGATTTACCTCAGTCCTTTGAACAAGAGAGACGTGTCTCGGGCCCATTCTTTACCTGATTTACCTCATTCCTTTGAACAAGAGAGACGTATCTCGGGCCCATTCTTTACCTGATTTGCATGTCCTTTGAACAAGAGAGACGTATCTCGGACCCATTCTTTACCTGAGTTACCTCAGTCCTTTGTACAAGAGACGTATCTCGGGTCCATTCTTTACCTGAGTTACCTCAGTTCTTTGTACAAGATAGACGTGTTTCGGGCCCATTCTTTACCTGATTTACCTCAGTCCTTTGAACAAGAGAGACGTATCTCGGACCCATTCTTTACCTGAGTTTCCTCAGTCCTTTGTACAAGAGAGACGTCTCTCGGACCCATTCCCAACCTGATTTGCCTCAGTTTTTTGGACAGTCATGAATTTACTCAAGCCTCTAAAGAAAACGTTAAAGTCACGAGGCTATTTTACTTTGCTTTATCAACTAAGCACTACTTAATTTTTAGACCTCTTTTGCATACTGCTTCTTCATGGAACAATATGTATTTTTTTCAAGCTGTTTTAAACCATTAGTGTATTCTTTCTTCTCAACGTCTTTAGAATGTAAATTAGATATATAAAAGATAAAGTCTTTCCGTATGTACAAATGCATTTATCGTTCCAGGTCTTACACTCGTCACTGTAATTATCTTTTTTCTCTTTTTAGAGATCAAATCAGTTTTACATTAGTGCTGCATTACTAAAAGGCATCGAATCATGCGTAAGAAAATATACTTAAAAGATTATCATTTTTTAAAAATATCAGCTTCATCATCATGTCGAGCTGCTATCACGGATTCCCTTGACTTTCTCTCGCCATTCGTCTCTGTCATCCATTGCTTCAGGCAGGTCTTCTAGACTACACCCTGTGTCCGTACAGATATGTTGTAGATGAGTTCCTGTTGGTCGGCCAACATTTGCACGTCCGTGTGATGGGTTCCATAGGAGAACACCCATTACGAATTCGTCTTTACTTCCTCAGCAGTGTCCCACATTTCTTGTTAGTTGTATTTGGATTGTTTTTAAGATGGGAGGTTGGTGGCCGTATAGCAGCTGTTTTGTGGGATATTGCTTCTAGGATTTGTTCAATATAGTTCGTAGTATTTTTGTGCAGTTCCCGTCAAGCTTCTTTATGTACAAAGTCAGAGCCCAAGTAACAGAATTGACACAATCGCTGCTTGGAAGAAACTGCGTTTTATTTTATTTTAAAATAGAAACGAATTAATTTCTTACTAAATAACTTGTGTATAGTTATATGGTTTCAAGAATTATTGCCTAATTCTAATAATTCATGCACAATTATACGGTGCCCGTGGTGTAATGGTTATCGTCGTAGAAAATGGACACGGTGACACGAGTTCAAATCCTGGACGAGAATGATTGCATTTCATATAGCACTAATACCCTTGGGAAATGTATTAATCCAATTATTCTCCCTCTACCTATGGGTAAATAGTAGGACAGACAAGGTTCTTCAGCCTTGGTGAGGCAACTAGTCTAGAAGAAGGAAAACTCTGAATTCAAACCTGTTAAACTCCGCTTTAAAAAAATTGACCTTGTGTCATATCCTGCCCGAGCGGAGGCGTTGGGTAAACAGGATTATACGGTTTCAAGGAACTATCCATGTTTAATGATAATATGTTTTGTACACAATTATATGGTTGCAAATATCCCTATATAACACTAATAACAATTTTATGGTTTCAAATATCCATATCTAAAACTAATAATTTTCAAATAAATATATTTGATCTATAAATAGGACCCAAAAAGCTGCTACTAAACCGGATCAAAGTAGGCCTGGAAGTCATTGAAAATGTTCTAGAGCTCCAGAACTGGAGCCTCACCTCCAGATGTAGTTTAGTGTCATACCCAGGACAACCTTTTAGGAGAGCTTACCTTTAATCAAGCTGTACAATACTTCTGGTTGAATATAGAAATATAGAAACGGAACTGTTATAAGATAACGCATGATTGATTATTCATTTTCGTCTTGGTAAATCCATGAGTCATTCAATAAATAAGCGAAATTTTGTTTAAGGAGATGACAATAGGAAGCACGGTTTTCAATTGCCCATTTCTTTTTAAGGAAATAACTCTTTTCATGTCTCAGAAGACTATCTTCATGACCTTCTTTACAGATCTCTGCGACCGGAATTTGTACTTTACCGGAAAGCCTAAGACTATCTTTTCAACTCAGGATTGAAGCCCATTTGTAAACATTTCTTTTGACTAAAATATACTTCTTCGTATACGTAACACATTCTTCTGTAAATTTCACATGCTTTGCATTTTTCAGTCAACTAAGATTTTATAACAGACTTCAAATCAAGAGCACACTGCAAATATTTTTAAGAGATTAGAATAATTTTTGCTATCAACCAATTCCAAACAATTCAGAGTTTATATAGAAATTTTTGAAAAAATTCTGAAAAAAAAAGGCTTCATGAAAAAAATTCTTCTTTGCCACAACAAACCTGAATCGAAAGACTATCCATGGAGTGGAAACACTGACTCTCCGGTAAATAAAACGTTCAGCGCTTAGCGATTAGTTAGTAAAGGTCATGCTTACAATCTTCTAGGACATATTTGTTTCCTTGAAAAAGGTGCAACTGTAAACAAGGCTTCCTATAGCCAACTCCTTTGGGAAAATTCGCCATATTTATTGAATGGCTCTCATATTGATTATACAAACGAGGACATAGGCTGGCGTTTTCAAGACACCTGACAAATAAAACCGAGAAATATACTCATTTTTCTTCTTACTTCCGTTTTCTATTGATAACGACTTAATCCATTTCTATGAGATAGCCGTTGGTAACGAAACGAAATGACGTCAGCCGAGTTGTCAGGGATGATTCCGATGATAAAGACGGTGTACCTCGACATTTCACGCATGAACCGGCTTGCAAGGAAACTTTCGGAATGCGCCATTATGCTGTCAGTTTCGTTTCTCTTTTCGCGCACTCAAATTCCCCAGATGCTTTCCAATTGCATTCACAAATCGGAGGGGAAAAATGACCCCTTCTGATCCCGCATTAAAGCAAAAGTCGCAACCCACGGGAAATCACTGATCACTATGAATTCACCAAAAAAAGAAAAAAAAAATCTTAAAAGTTACTTTGCTTGTCAAAAAGAGTTTTCCTATCAATTGAAAAAGAACAGCTTTGAGACTGGTGATTTGTTGATATTTTATGATATAACAAAAGCACTTTCACTAATATTTTTCCAAGTTTTTTCTTCATCTCATTACTGTTGCGTTTTATCCCAACAATTTGCATCGATATATTCTTGATTATAATAATTATTTCATTAAACCTTTTTTTTAATCTTCGTTTTGTATTGATATATTTTCATCATCATCATCATCCTCATCATCATTAATGTGCATTAACCAGCTCATTGGCCTAGTGGGTAGAGTGTTCGCCAATGGTCCGGGAGACCTGGTTTGGTTTCTTTGTTTAATGGCATATCAACCTTTGTAGGTTATTTAATGCCAAACCCATTCTCCTAGAACAGTCGTGGTACTATTTAACCCATAGCTGGGAGGATAAGGGGGTTCATACTTTTCCCTAGGGTATTTGCCTGAAAGTGAACGTAATAGCGCGACTGGAGTATGAACTCACTTTCTACGATTCTACAGTCCATCGCTTTAACCATTACACCACGAGGACACCCCCGGGAGACCTGGGTTCAATCCCAGGTCGCGTCATACCAAAGACTTTAAAAATGGTACTTGATGCCTTCTTGCTTACCACTCGGCAATATAAGGTACGTATCAAGGATAAAGTGGAGCAATCAAGGGAATGGAGTAGCGCCCTCCCTTACACCTCAGTGTAGTAGCTATTGAAAAGGGAGCCTTCTGGTCGCCCTCGACTACGGTCGCTAACTTTACTTACTTTTTAATCAAAGAGGCGACATCTCCACACTAAACGGTAGTTCTCTGAAACTAGTGGACAAGTTCACCTACCAAGGAAGCTGCGTCTCATCAACCGAGACAGACATCAACACGCAACTAGCAAAGGCATAGACAGCTATCGATAAACTATCGGTCATATGGAAGTCAGACCTGACCGATAAAATAAAACACAGTTTGATCCAAGCAGAGGTCGTGTTGATACTACTGTATGGATGCACTAAGACACACGATAGAAAAGCTTGATTGCAACTACAAAAGAATGCTGTGAGCAATACTGAACAAGTCCTTGAGGCAGCAACCCACAAAGCAGCAACTGTACGGCCACTTACTACCCATCACGAAAACTATCCAAGTTAGAAGAACTACACATGTGGGACAAAGCTGGAGAAGTAGAGATGAACTCATAAGTGACATACTCCTTTGGACCCCTTCACATGGACGAACAAAGGCAGGGCGTCCAGCTAGAATATATATACAACAGATCTGTGCCGATACAAGATGTAGCCCTAAAGACCTACCGGAAGCAATGAACGATAGAGAGGAGTGGCGGGAGATGGTCAGGGAGATCCGTGCTGATGACACATGATGATAATAATTATTTTATACCTTATGAATTTTTTACACCAATGTTACCTGGTGATCTTTCGCTAGAATCTAAGTGACAGCAAATCCCTTCAGATTTGCAGGATACGTCTGAGTATTCTAGCTAATGTTAAAATGTTCTGATATATATCATCGCGATTCCTCATCTGATTTCCAATTCCTCCTTTCTTTTTTTCCTTAAGACTTTCTGGACCATTCCAAGTGTACCAACTACAATTGGTATTACCGTTACCATCATGTACCACAGTTTTGCTTTTGTTTTTTGGTTGTTTTGGTTTTTTGGTCGGGGGTAATACTATTATTACCAGTACTTGTTAGATTTTCACACTAACGTCAGCTAGTGATCTTTCACTGGAGTCTGTGTGACAGCAAGTCTCCTCAGGTCTCCGGGACTCTTCTCAGTATTCCGGGCGATCTTAATAATGGTGGAGTCTGGTTGATCTCGATTCTTCCTCTGACTTTCAGTTCATTAAGTCTTCCTACAAATCCTTTTGAAACCGGTCCAATCGCATCATTTACAACCTTCATATTCAACTATTTTTTCTTTTTGTTCTCTAGCTAGGTGAAAGTATTTGTCTATCTTCATACTTTCTATTATAATTCATTGTGTAGCCGGCTGGAACGGCAAAATCAACTTGGCATCAAGTTTTTAATTATTGCAAATTAACACTACGTTTGGTCTTCTGGCTGGGTTAAGGTTTTCTGTTTGTATCTCAAAATCCCAGTCATTATGTATTTTATTCTCCTGGACGGCTTCTGATTTGTACATATCCCCTTTGGAAATATGGTCATATTTCAGTATCTTCCACAATTCTCAGTGGATCTCTTTTCCCGGCCATGCCTTGTTTTGTATTATCATTATTATTAGATTTTTTCACATCAGTTTTAGTTGATGGTCTTTCACTGGAGTTTGAGTGACAGCAAGTCTCCTCAGGTCTCCAGGACTCTTCCCAGTATTCTCAATAATACTGTAGTTTGGATGATCTCCACTCATCTTCCAGCTTCCAAGTCCTCCAGTCCCTTAGTTTCTGTACCAAAATCCTTTAGTTTCTGTACCAAAATCACCAATCACAATTGGTATAATGATCACCTTCATGTTCCATAATTTTTTTTTTCAATTCTACAGCAAGGTCGATGTACTTATCCTTCTTTTCACATTCTTCCAGTTCTATTCTTTGGTCAGCCGGAACAGCAAAGTTGACAATTTTTCAGATTCTCTTTTTCTTTTTTTTTTTTGTTGCTGATTATTATAAGGTCTGGTCTTCACACTGAGATTAGGTGATCCGTGTGTATGTCAAAGTCCCATAGGAGTTTATATGTGTTATTTTCTAAGGAGAAATTTCTTTGAGATATTTTCATTGGAGTTTGAGTGACAGCAAGTCTCCTCAAGTCTCCAGGACTCTTCTCAGTATTCTGGCCAATCTTAATAATGCTGCAGTCTGGATGGTTTCTACTTTTCGTCTTTTTTCAAAATCTTCCAATCCCTCTACCAATCCTTTGGGGATTGTTCAAGTGCACCAACTACAATTGTTATCACAGCCAACTTCACGTGTTGCGTAGCCATATACACGAATATGCCCATGTGCGAAATGGACATATAATGTTCATTACTATAGAATATATAAACATAGGAATCTCGGAATTCGAAAACACGTAACGACTTCTTGTTCAGGTACGAAACCTTTTTATTAACTTTGAGTTAAAGGTTTCGACGTAAGGAGGAGAAATACAATCTTCTATGCTGTCTTATTCATTTGGCCCCCAACTCGAGCGCCCCCCCCCATAGGGCGCACGTTCGCCTCGTGCCTGCGAGCTCCAAAAGTCGATCCTTCTCGTTTGGATTCTAGTACCCGACTCTTTTTTCTTCAAATTCTCAAACAAACTTCCGCGTGCTTCCGGTGCGTGACGTCACCCGCACCTTGTCACCCAGTATCGTCTCGGACTGTTATGACATCTGAGTGACACCTCCATCCGCCGGCGCGCACCCGCGTTAACCCTGCCTCTGAGGTCTGCCTAGACGGCAAAGTCCACAATTCAGCAGGTTCTCTTTTTTGCTTTTTTTTTTTTTGCTTTTTTTTTTTTGGCTGTTAGTTGATGTGTGGACGTCTGGCCGAACAGAGGTTTTTTTTCATACCTCAAAATCCCTGAGAACTTTTAGCTTCTCATTCGTCCAGATGGATTCTGGCTTGTGCATACACCACTTGTTCGTATGGTCAAATTTCAAGTGGATCAATTTGCCTACCCCGTTATATCTAGTTTTATATTCTTTTTGCGCTAATTTGCTGCATTCGTTTATTATGTAAACGATCGTTTCGTCTCTATCACCATATATCTTAAATCTGGTATATTGCGTCTTATCTATTTTTGCTTTGAAAAAGTTGTTCCTTATGGTGTTAATTTTTGATACTTTTTGATAAGATTCAGTTTCTCTGATAAAGATTCCCTTTCATAACCATGTCCAATTCTTCTCATGTACTATTTCCCTTGTTTGTTGCTTGAAATATCCATATATTTTGTTTTGTTTATGGTCGCTGTAATTTGTCTTTCTGGACTTTTTTTATATGTAGTCTTCGAGTCGTCATATTGATGCATCGACGCTCTTTCCAATGTTGATGTGTCCTCTTGCTCCTTCTTTTCTAAGCTAATTTTTCTGTATACAGTTTAATTTTTTCAAATATTTCTTACAGAAATAATTCTATAAACTATTAATCATTTGTTCGCTCACATTTATATGGATATGCTTATGGTTTATAAGTGTATCGTTTGTAAGTAATTTCATTTGAAAATTAGAACTTATTTGTTTGCATACTAGTATTGCTATTGTTTCTACACCGTTAAATGGTTTCAATTATTGCTATCGAATACAAATAATTCTATACGATATAAATCATTTGTTTGAACACAGTGAAGTGCTTACAAGTTTTTCTATATTAAACCCATAATCCAATTTAGGTACACAGTTAAGGAGTTTCTAGCATTGCTATTTAACCCTAATAATTTTATTTAACATTACTCATTCATTTGCACACAGTTAAATTGTTCTAATTATTGCTATGTATCACTAACAATTCAAATAAACAATAGTAATCTGTTTACGCATAGATAAATGGCCAAACAATCTTATTTTAACCATAGATAGGACTGTTGGGTCAGTAAAATATGTTTATTTCTATGTGTGAAGTAAAATGAGGAAGAGTCTTTCTGTGTTTCGATAAACCAATCACCTGAATAGCCAAGAAGTTTCGGTTGGTTGGTTGGTTGGATTTTATGGCATATCAACCTTTGTATGTTTTCTAGTACCAAATCCACTTTTATACAAATTATCAGTTCTATTTCAAACAATTCAGTTTAGCAGGAATACTCAGTTTAATTGTCAAAAACATTTCTATTTCAAGCTATTCAGTTTAGTCAAATAGTCCTTATTCAAACAATTCAGTTTTGCATAAGTATGCCGTCTAGTTCTATTTAACCCGTAGATAGGACCCTCTCAGGTGCTACCATTTCAGGCTAGAGTGAACCTGGGAGAATGGCAATGAAAGGGTACTCTGCATTCCCCAAAGCCCCAGCACCACTGAAACCTCACCATCAGATTGTTTAGTGTTATATCAGGACACTCGTTGGAGGTGTATTCTACAGCCCCAGCAGACTGGGCAACTAGAAGTTTTGGTGCAATATACCAAAAAACAGCGGATAGATTCCGGACCAGGTCTCAACCACACATCAACCAGAAATCCTCCCCAAGAAATCTCTAAATCAGAAGATACCTGCTATCCTCTCCAGCACACCGATAAGTCTCTCAAACTTGACTCGATACAGAGGAAAGGACTTTATATTGATAGTCACTGTTTAGTTTTTTTGATGAATTATTAGAATTGAACTAAGTTTTAATTCAACGCAGTTTCTTCCAGGCAGCGGTCGCATCGATACTGCTATATGGATGCACTACATGGACTCTAACAAAACGCCTGGAGAAGAAGCTAGACGGCAATTACACAAGAATGCTACGAGCAATCTTGAACAAGTCCTGGCGGCAACACCCCACAAGACACCAACTGTACGGCCACCTGCCTCCTATCACGAAAACTATTCAAGTTAGACAAACCAGACGTGCAGGACACTGCTGGAGAAGCAGGGACGAGCTCATAAGTGATGTACTCTTATGGACCCCCACACATGGCCGTGCAAAAGCAGGACGACCAGCACGAACATACATTCAGCAACTATGTGAGGATACAGGATGTTGTCCAGAAGACCTGCCTGAGGCTATGCACGATAGGGAAAAGTGGCGAGAGAGGGTCAGGGATATCTGTGCTACCAGCACGACATGATGATGATGATGATATTAATTCCAACAGAATCCTATCAGATGCTACCACTCTCGACCAGAGTGGACCCAGCAGTGATGGCAATGAAGGGGCACTCCACATTCCCCAGAGTTCCAGGACTGGAGCCACGCAGTGCTTGTTTGCTGCATTCGTTTATTATTAGTTGTTTTATATGTGAACACACACATGCACATAGACAACATCAAACTTAAACTTTAAATTATTTCAACGGTTTTAACTATTGCCTTCTGTCATTCCGGGAATTTTATGTCAATCATCTTAACAGAAGAGGAAGAAATTTACAAAGCTGTAACAGCTAGTTGTAATCAGTGTATCTTACTGATCATTCTAGTTTATAGACAGAGAAGGTATCTTCTTTTTCTTGTCTGCTTGGGAAACGAGAGACAGAGACATAGAAAGAGACAAAGAAGAAGAAGAAATACCGAAGATGTATGAATGGCATAAAGTAACAATTAAAGTAAAAATTAACAAAAATAGCTAACGGAAATTTATAATACAAAACATAAGATCGGTTGAAAAAGAATGTATGTTGTATTAAGTGAAAGGTTATTTATATACATGTGGGACGAGGTTTGGTTTGGTTTGTTTGGTTTTATGGCATATCAACCTTTATAGATTATTTAACACCAAATCCATTTTTATGTAAATAATCTGTTCTATTGAAAACAGTTCAGTTTAGCATAAGTACACAGTTTAATTGTCAAAAACATTTCCATTTCAAACTATTCAAGCAGTTATATGTAATAATTCAGTTAAGTGTAAATACAGTTTTAATGTCGAAAAACAGTTCTATTTCAAATAGTTCAGTTAAGCATAAACACGCAGTTTAAGTGGAAGTACGGTTTAATTGTCAAAAACGTTTCTATTTCAAGCTATTCAGTTTACTCAATTCATTTTAGCATAAATATGCTGTTAGTTCTATTTAACCCATAGATAGGGCTCTATCAGGTGCTACCACTCCGGGCAAGAGTGGACCTGGGAGCGATAGCAATGAAGGGGTACTGCGCATTCCCCAAAGCTCCAGCACTGCTGGAACCTCACCATCAGATTGTTTAGTGTCATATCCAGGACACTCGTTAGGGGGGGGGGTCTTACCCCTCTGCAGAGGTGCAGTCAGTGTATTCTACAGCCCCAGCTGACTGGGCAATACCCAGATTTAAATGTCAGACAGTTTTATTTCAGATATTTCAGTTCAGCATAAGTACACAGTTTAGATGTCAAAAACAGTTCTATTTCGAACAATTCAGTTCAGCACTAGTACGCAGTTCCAATGTCAAAACACTTTTATTTTAAACAATTCAGTTTAGCATAAATACGCAGTTTAAATGCAAAAATCAGTATAGTGAAAGAAGCACGGTTTTGTTCTATTTAACCCATAGATAGGACGCTTATCAGGTGCTACCACTCCCAGCCGCAGTCGGCCTGGGAGCGATGGCAATGAAGGGGTACTCCGTATTCCGCAAAGCTCCAGCATTGCTGGAACCTCACCATCAGATTGTTTAGTGTCATATCCAGGACACTCGTTGGGGGGGGGTCTTACCCCTCTGCAGAGAAGCAGTCGGTGTATTCTACAGCCCAACATGTGGGACGAGTAAAAGAGTCCTCACAATGAAAACCCTATGTATGTACGCGTGATGTATCTTTTTACTTTTCGGCAATAAACAAAAATAACTATCAACTCAATTTATTGAGAATTTTAGTATTAATTTCGTCAGGGTTGATCAAGAGCGAATATGTACATGAGGGAGAAGTTTCGTAAATAGAAGTGACTTATCAAGTGTTGAACTAACTGCTAGTGAAAGCCCAGTTGGCTGTGGGTGGCGGTAGAATACGCCTACTGCATTTCTGTCGAGGAGTAAGACCCTCCCAACGAGTATCCTGTTTATGATACTAAACAATCAGATGGTGAGGCTCCACAAGGAATTTTGCTAGAAATTCAAATTTGACCATACAAACAAATGGTATTAGCGCAATCCAGAATCTGTCATGGGAAATGAGGCGCTCAAACTTCTTTGGCATTATGAGATACAAATGGATCCCCTAATCTCGGCCAGACGACGAGACCTAGTCATAATCAACCAAAAAGAGACTTGTCGGATTGTGGACTTTGCTGTCCCGGGTGACTACAAAGAAACATTGAAAGAAAGCGAAAAAAAAAAAAAAAGAAAAGTACCTGGACCATGCAAGAGAACTGAAAAAACTGTGGAACAGGAAAGTGAAGGTGTAATTGGTGCCCTTGGTACAGTCACCAAAGGATTGTTACAAGGACAGGTGAACCTGGAAATAAATAGACGACTGGAGACCATCCAAACTACAGCATTATTGAGATCGGCCAGAATACTGAGAGGAGTCCTGTAGACTTGAAGATACTTGCTGTCACCAAACTCCAATGAGAAACCATCGGGTAACGCTGGTATGAAAAACTCGAGAAGGAGTAAATAATAATGATAATAATAATAGTTCGAAGAAGAAGAAGAAGAAGAAGAAGAAGAAGAAGAAGAAGAAGAAGAAGAAGAAGAAGAAGAAGAAGAAGAAGAAGAGTTCAAGAGTAGACACGACTGTGTTCAAGTAATTAAAAATTGGACATACTGCCAAATGGTATACGCACAAACCATTCTTGGAGAATGAAATGCATAAAATTCTGTTGGATTTTGAGATACCTTAATACCACGGCTAGAAAAACCAACCAAATAACAGTTAACAAAAAAAGAACCTGCCGGCAATAGCTCTTTGCTGTCCCAGCAGACCACTAAGTAAAAATCAAATAAAATGAAAAGTGTGACGAGTACATGGATCTTGCCATAGAACTGAAAAAAACTTGGCAACTTGAAGGTGACGGTAACATATGGGGAAGAAGTTTTTGTTCGTGGTGTATGTGGTTTTAGGTGAATTGTTGGTTTCTGTTGGAATGACTTTGAGCTTCGCACCTGATTCCCCCTTTTTCTTCTAGCACTATTTACATGTCTTCATTTGTCTGTGGGAAGTTGAAAGAGAATTAAGAACGTAAGGAAAGAGACAAGGATACCTTTGAACTTAAACTTTATTTTAAGGCCTTTGACTATTCTGAAGTGATAAATGATTTCCTGAATAAGTAGAAATAGTCGCGTTTCTAAGACAAGGTGTTCAAGTATATTAATCATTTTCGGCGACTTATACGTTTGCGATTCATCGTGTGTCCTGTAGGTGTATTCCGTAAGTTTATGTTTATCAGAGGCGGCTACTAACAAGAGATACCATCTGTTGCTCAGCCCGAGACTTGGCGAGCAGGTGTACTACCTTGCTAACAGCCGAGGCAAAAAAAACCATTCAGTATAAAGGATAACAGCATACTGAGAGAATTTCTCTTTTGGCACCAGGAAGCCTCTCCTTTTAGGCATGCGCCGATTTCGCTTACTGTCAGAAACCTGCAGGGAAAGTATAACTTTTGAATTTATTTATTTTATTTTTTCTTTCTTTTTTTAAAAATCTTTACAAATACCAATTGTGGCTAGTTCGTTTAGAACGATCTCCAAGGGCTTAGTAAAGGAGCTTGAAGATATGGAAATCGGAGGACGAGCAGAGACTACCCTAACTGCTACATTGTTAAGAATCATAGGATTTACACCCCTATATTTTTAAATGGCCGTGATACCACTTGTTCCCGAAAATAAGATGGCGGGCGTCGGTAAACTAATCAGTTTCGGGAACTTATTGGTCAGGAAAGTCACCTGATTTATGCTCACAACTACGTCCGCAATTTTGATTTTGTCCCGCGCATTTGGAGCCGACCACATGACAAGGATTGCCTATATATACTCTCGTCTTCCAAGAACTCATTCTCTTACATTTTGACTTACAGAGACAGCACACGCACTCTCTCTCTCTCTCTCTCTCTCTCTCTCTCTCTCTCTCTCTCTCTCTCTCTCTCTCTCTCTTCATTTCGACTTCCAGAAACAGCTTGACCTTACCACTGAGTAATACAATTCAATACGCGTAACATGGGTGCGTATACATTCTACAAACTTTTTCTTACCTGTTCTGCTTTTTCGGTTAGACTTGTTCCAGCCTCGATCACAGCCTCGAAAATTTCGTCAAACCCCGAATGAGACAAACAATCAACATGGGAGAAGACACGTTCCTCCTAGAATACGTTGCTATATTTCTGTACATTGATACCTCTCATGGAATACTTAGTCAACATACATTTTATAGTCTACAGGACACTTTTAATATTTAGCCTTTTTCCATAATATTCATGTTAGTTGCACATATACACACACGCACACTCACAGAGGAATATTCAATAGACTATATTTCAGGAATATTTGTAATGTTTCCTTTTTCATGTATTTGTTGATATATAAATTTAATTTTGTTTGTATTGCTTTGTTTTGAATGTCCTTTGTCCGCGTCGTTTTACCTCGTTTGCGTTTCAATAATAAACCAACATAATTTGTGGGGAACAAACTATCAACCAAACATACCATCACAAAATGGGGGACCAAAGATATACACCTAACAACAGCGCCCCCACAGAATACTAAAAAAACAGCAACTCACTCCAGTGAAAAGACGATCAGCTTACCCTGGAGTGAAAAACTCGCAAGGAATAATAATAATAATAATAATAATAATAATAATAATAATAATAATAATAATAATAATGCCAACAAGTGGTATATGCACAGCCCAGCACCGGTCCTAGAAAATGACACACATAAACTCCTATGGGACTTTGACATGCAAATGAATCACCTAATCTCGGCCACAAGACCAGACCTTATAATAATCAACAACAAAAAAAAGAAGAAAATCTTCAAAATTGTCGATTTTGCTGTCCCGGCTGACCACTGAATAAAACTGAAAGAATGAGAAAAGAGAGATAAGTACCTCGACCTTGCTAGAGAATTGAAAAAACTATGAGACATGAAAGTGACAATTATACCAATTGTGAATGGTGCTTTTTGCACGGTAACTAAAGGATTATTATAGGGCCTGGAGGACTTGGAAGTTGCCGGCCGAGAGGAGACCATCCAAATAACAGCATTATTAAAAACGGCCAGAATACTAAGATGAGTCCTGGAGACTTGAGGAAACTTGCTGTCACTCAGTCTCCAGTGAAAGACCATCAGCTTACACTGATGTAAAAAAAAACTCTTATGAGTAAATAATAATAATAATAATAATAATAGTCGATCTCAAGTCAAGGTTGTGATGAGTTAGGAAAAGCAAATAGCAAAAATTGTACTTACTTCAAAACTTTTCGATGAGAGTTCTCGAAGATATATCCATATACAATGCATAAAAAGAAACTTATTATCTACTTTGTGGAAGTGGAGTCATAAACATGGGCAGATCACCAAAAACCAAAAACCCTTTCCGGTTATTATATTTTTAACGCTATGGAAAAAAAATCTTATTTTTGCTTTCATTCTTTATTATTTTTTAAATTTTATTTTATCCTATTTTCCCACAATGCGTAGATGAGAAATGTTATTTTTTTTATAATAAGAGAGAAAAAAAATACTCCCTAAACACTCAGAATAAATACTTATGTTGTTTGTCTAACATTTCATTCGGTTGACATCCAATAATAATTAATTGTTGAAGAGTCCGAAAAAAATCTGTCTGGGTAATTATTCAGCTAAGAGCCAATTTTAAAGTGAGCGAAGAGGAAGAAGGAAGATAAGATAAAACAATGGAAGCGAAGAAAAATGGCGGACGAATGAAAAGGAAAGAAAGAAAAACAGTGGCAGAAAAATATTGGGAAAAGAAAAGTGTAAAATGGGAGAATAGGAAAAGAATCAAGAAAATGATGGAACAGTCAAAATAACAGAATAAGAGAAAAGCGAAAGAAAGAAAGAAAGAAAGAAAATGGGGAAAAGATTGGCTGAATCCTCTAAAAATATCCTGACATATCGATATATTCATGCGCCATTTAGGTATGAAGGAAATAAATTGTACCTCATTAGCTTTGGTTTAAATTCAGGTTCTGAATTAAATTCAGGTTCTGACTTCCAGACCAGTTCAGCAACCATATCTGCTACCTTGAATTAATTACTTTATTCTTCCTCATTGTTTTCAATGCCTTCTTCGTCCATAGAAAACTCTTCAAGCCACCTTTATATTAATAAAAACAAGCTCGAACGATTACTTTCTTTTTTGACCGACCGCTGTCAAGCCCCCGAGTGGATTCATTCATTGTCAGGGATGAGGAAGGTCACATTACTAATAGTACCAGTTGGTTACCACCTCACATTAAAAAGAAAGAACATCTTTGAAGTAAAGAAAGAATTAAAGAGCAAGGTAAAGAGAGAGGGAGAGGGAAGAGTGGGTGAGAGAGAGAGAGAGAGAGAGAGAGAGAAGAAAATGATCAAAAAAAAAAGAATACAGTAATATGCCGCCGACTACGAGTGTACCTGGAGGTCGTTTGATAGGCCAACAGCAAAAGATCATCCATTAGAATTCTCACGGTTCACGGGCGTGAAACTGTCAGACGCGGGTGTTTGGGTTTTCTGTAAAAAGTCAGTCAGTTAGTAACAGGCAGAGGATAAAGATTAATTTAAGAGCTAACGACCCCCACCCAATGGTACTGGGCTACGATTTAGCAATTTTTTATCGACTTAAAAATGTCTCCCTGTTTTCGATTGGTCCGTGGGGAGAGTGAGGGAGTTGGAAATTCAGTAATGAAGTGAATGGTCTGTTTTCTGTAACAAAGTGTCTGATTTTAACCTTTTTTTCATAAAGTGAACTCGTCGTTATTTCTTCATCATGTCTTTATATCCGATAACTTCTATCGAGACGTCACAACGCAACAAAGCATTTGAAAGAAATAAGACCAAAAAAGCAGAAAGAAAAAGAAAAGAATTAAAAAAAGGAAAAAGGAAAATTCTTTGAAGCAAAGAAAGAAAGAGAGAATACACTTGAAGCCAGGAAAGACTAAAGAAAGGAAAAAGAAAAAAGGAATTAAAAGAAAATAAACAAAGAAAATACACTGAAGCAAATAAATAAAGAAAGAAAGAAACAAGCAAACAAACAAACAAAAAGGAAATGAGTACAGAAAAAAGAAACAAGCCAAGAAAAACTGAAAGAAGGAAGAAAGAGAAAGAAATTAAAAGAAAAGAAACAAAGAAAATGCTTTAAAGCAAAGAAAGAAAGAAAGAAAGAAACCAAAAGAAAAATATTATACTTGAAGCAAGGAATGACCGAAGAAAGGAAAAAAGAGAAAGGAATTAAAAGAAAAGAAAAAAGAAAATACTCTGAAAGAAAAAAAAAAAGAAAGTATAAAACCAAAAGAAAAAGAGTACAGTAACGAAAAAAGGCAAGAAAAGACTGAAAGAAGGAAGAGAAAGGTATTAAAAGAAAAGAGGAAAACTGCAAAGAAACAAAGAAACAAACCAAAAGAAAAAAAAAAGAGTACACTTGAAGCAAGGTAAGACTGACAGAAGGAAGAAAGAGAAAGGAATTATGTAATCGAAATGAAAACAAAAGGAAAGGAAATATATTTGAAGCACAAAAAGAAAGTACAGAAGAAGAAATATTCACTAATTTTAGTTTATTCTGATACAAGAATAACACCCAGTGAGCAATGAACGCTACTGTAGTACTGGTTCATGAAACGAACGCATCGCTTCTCGGCCTTTCCGGCATATGAAATAATTAACAGCTTAATTCCAAAGGGCTTTCCTCTGAGAAAGCACCTGCCCCCTCACCAAAAAGAAATAAGGGCTTAGGTTTATTGCCTAATGCCTGAGGCACCTCTGAAAGAGAATGCCAACGGAATCCAAACAATTTTTAAAACCGTCCATCAGGGTTGCTTTCCGCGGGGCAACCCACATTAAACTGACCTTGTTTGACATTCTAACCTCATAGAGTGTCGGATAAAAAGCATCTTGAGACTAACCCTGGTCCAAGCTCAGATTTCTCTAAAGAGATAAATTAATAAATAAATAAATAAGAATTGAAGAAAGAGAAAAAAAGTGAAGAATAAAAGAAAGTGTGAGAGAAAAGCCAGACGCAAAAAAAACACAAAAAAAGAAAGAAGAAATAAGCAGAAGAGCGCAAGAAATAAAGAAGAAAAAAAAGAACAAAAATGAACAAATAAATGAATAAAAGAAGGGGAGAAGGTAGTTGGTGGGTTGTTCTGTTTTACAGCATATCAACCCTTTTGGTGCCATCTAACGTTGAATTAAGTCATTTTGATAAAACTTTCAAATAATTCAGTTTAATATAAGTATATTTTTTGTGTCTACACACAATTAAATGTCAAAACAGTTTTATTTCAAACAATTCAGTTTAGCATAAGTACATAGTTTAGTTTTATTTGACCCATATAGGGGGTGTCCTCGTGGTGTAATGGTTAAAGCGATGGACTGCGGAATCGTAGTACGCGAGTTCGTACTCCAGTCGCGCTATTACATTCACTTTCGGGCAAATACCCTTGGGAAAGGTATGAACCCCCTTATCCTCCCAGCTATAGGTTAAATAGTACAACTACTGGCATTAGATAACCTACAAAGGTTGATATGCCATTAAACAAAGAAACCAAACCTTGACCCATATAGTGGATCTGGTTGGTTGAGTTTTATGGCATATCAATCTTTGTTGGTTATTTAATGACAAATCCATTTTCATACAAATAATCATTTTAGTATGAGAAAACAGTTTAATTGACCAAATCATTTCTATTTCAAGCTATCCAGTTTAGTCAAAAAATTCTAATTCCCACAGTTCAGTTTAGCATTAGTATAGTTTTTGTCCACACACAGATAAATGTCAAAACAGTTCTCAAAACAAAACAGTTCGAATAATTTATTTTAACGTAGTACAGTTTTAATGCCAAAAACAGTTCTATTTCAAACAATTCAGTTTAGCATAAGTACGCAGTTTACATTTCAAAACAGTTCTATTTCAAGCAATCAAGTCTAGCATAACTCCGCAGTTTAAACATCTAAACAGAGCTATTTCAAGTAATTTAATTTAGCCTAAATACGCAGATTAGTTCTATTTAACCCATAAATAGAGTCCTATCAGGTGCTACCTCTCCGGGCCCGAGTGGACCTGGGAGCGATGACGACGAATGGGTGTTCCACATTAAAAAAAAAAAAAACTCCAGCATCATTGGAACCGAAAGAGAGAAGAAATGAAAGAAGAAATAAGATAAAAGGGAGAATGAAAAAATGTTGTAAAGAAAAGAATGAATCAATGTCATACAAGAAATAAAGAATGTAAGGAAAAATGACTGAAGAAAGTAGAATAGATAAATAAATGAAAGGTAAAATGGAAAGAAAAGAGGATGGTAAAAAATTGGAAAAATATAAAAATAATTGTAAAGATAAAGAAAAAAAAATGAAGGAAAAACAGGACAATGGAGAAAGATAGAAAAATAGCAAAGACGAAAGCAAGAATTAAGAAAATGAAAAAAAAAAATGCAAGAAAAGAACGAAATGGAAAGAAGAAGAAAAGAAAATGTAAAAATTAGATTCAAAAGGAAAGAAAAAAAAAAAAGAATGAAAGAAAAGAAAGACAAAATAAAGAAAAAAGGTTGAACGTAATGATAAAAGAACGAACTACAGACATAAAAGATATAATTTTTTTTTAATTAAAGAAAGAATGGAAGAAAAGACGAAACTAAGGTGAACAGAGAAAGAAACTTAAAAAAAGAAAGGAAATATGAAGGACAACAAAGAAATGAAATAAAAAAGATCAAACAAACAAACAAACAAAATAAAAAAAAACCAAACAAAGAATAAATTCAAGAGAAGTCAAGGGGGAAAAAGAGAAACAAAGGAAGAAAAAAAGACCTGAAAAAAAAGGAAAGAAAGAATCACATGAAATACAGAACAAAGGAGAAAGGAGAAAAAGATTAGATTAAAAAAACTAGAAATGAAAGAAAACGAAAAAACGAAAGAAAAATGAAAGAATAATTAGAAGAAAAGATACGAGAGAAGGAGAAAAAAGAGGAAATAAAGGAAAAATAGAGAGGGGGAAAAAATGAAATAATAAAAGAAATATAAGAAAACAAAGAAATAAAAGAAAGGATGAAAGCAAAGGTTGGAAGAAAAAACGAAAAAAGAAAAACAAGAAAAAAAGAAAAATGTAAATAGTTTTGGAGAAGAGAGAGGCACAAAATATGACGCAATACTTTACTCAGAGGATTGTCTTTGTTTATTGTAAATAATTGACAAATATTTTCATCATTGCTTCTTTCAGCAAACTCGTTGAAGCCAAGTACACAACATCTGAAAAAAATATGACGTAAACACGTCAGAGTAAAAACAAGTTATTTTCTATCTTGTTCTTCAAACAAAAATGAAAAAGAAGCGAGCAAAATCCTTGAATGACAAGCCAAAAAACCCCTTTAAGAAGTCCCAAATTTTCGAATCAATAGCAGGAATGTATAATTAATGTATGGTGAGATGATCATCTTGGAAAGCAGGTGCTGCTTCTACCTTACTGCCAAAATACAAGACTTTTTGGATTGGTTCAGTTTTGGAGCAGAAGATACTGTCAAGATTATTTATTCATTTATTTATTTTAATTGCTTTTTCGAAAATTTCCTGTGTGAATGGGAATCAACCTTTGTGTTCTACATAACATGAACTAATAAAAACTTGAATTTAAGATAATGGCTCAGGAATTAATTTATAACACTATCCAACAATTTTATTACGATTTTAGAAAATCAAAATTTAAGAATAAATAAATGAAAAAACGTTAAAAAGAGATTGGTGATTTGGATAACCGGCTGAGAGTGTCAGAGCAAAAGATTGGAAAATTTCTTCATTTCTTTAGTTTTTTGTTTGTTTGTGTTTGGGTTTTTGTTTGGTTTTTTTTTTCATTGTTTTCTTTTTGTTTTTTTCGCAAAACCGAAAGTAGGGTGTCATCGTTTTTTATCATCGGACAGAAATTTTTTGCATTTCAAATACTGAATTACCTCCTTATTTATTTATTTTTATTTGTTTATTTACAAGTCTCTTATATCCGGGTTTGATTATTTTATATACATTAACACATGCTCTAATTTGGAACCAGAGAAAGTCACTCTTATATCAGGGTATCTTATATCCGGGTCTCTTATATCAGGGTTACACTGTATTTATTTATTCATACCTTGAATCATATTCCGATCAAACTTAAAATTTGTTAAACAAAAATAAAATAAAATAAAATTTTAGAAAGTCTGTTTTTTAAAGATTGACTCCTTTCCATTTGACAAATCGCACAATGTTATAATCGTGGTCCTTTTTTTACTGTAACTGTTGTTTGTGGAGTTTTCCTCCTACTTAATTCCTTTTACTACTGCTAAGTGCTAAGGTTACCTCCCACTACTCTAACATTTATTTATTGTAGGGCAAACTAGTTTCTTCAGCCTTGGTAAGGCAACTAATCTAGGAGAAGGAAAACTCTGAATTCAAACCTGCTAAACTCCGCTTAAAAAATTGATCTTGTGTCATATCCTGCCTGAGCGGAGGGGTCGGTAAATATGAACATTTATTTATTTATTTATTTGCAATTTTATCATGAATAAATCAATTGTTACCTCATGAAGTGAAATAATTTGCAAACTAGATTCGCAGACCATTTTTAGTGATTTTGATTCCCTCTACATCTAAGTTGAGCTTCGTAAATAATTATAATGGTAAACGGTCTTGATTTGCAGATTAGTGTTGGTGATGGTAGGGCAGAGACAAACGTAGGAGTAGCTTATCTTAAGATTTATTCGACTAAAAATTGTTGGTTGTTTTGTTTTACGGCGTATCACCCATTTTCGGGTCATTTAACGCTGAATTAAATTTTAGACATTTCTATTAAGCATAAGTATAGATTTTGTTTACTAACAGTTAAGTGTCAAAGCAGTTCCGTTAAATGTCAGAACAGTTCTATTTCAAACAATTCAGTTTAGCATAAATACACTGTTTCGTTCTATTCAGAAACAGTTCTATTTCAAGCAATTCAGCTTAGCATAAGTACGCAGTTTCAATGTCAAAAACAGACCTATTTCAAGCAATCCAGTTTTGGAAAAGTTCAGTTTAGTTCTATTTGAACCATAGATAGGACCCTAGCAGGTGCTTCCACTCCGAACCTGAGTGGAACTGGGAGTAATGGCAATAAAGGGGTACTCCGCATTCCCAAAAGCTCCAGCATTACTGAAACCTCGCCATCAGATTATTTAGTATCATATCCAGGACACTCGTTGAGGGGGGGGTCTTACCCTTCTGCGGAGAAACAGTCGGTGTATTCTACAGCCCCAACCGACTGGGCAAACAAAAAATGGTGTATGTCGGAGCTGGACTGTTTTATATACACAGTTTTTATCAAGGGTGATGATCCACATACTACAGTGAGATCGATTCTCACCGGATTCCCCTTACGTATGACTTTAGCTAAGCTTTGTAAATAACTTTATCACATGTTGAATAGTAGAGACGTTGTCTCTGACATTGCCAGGGAACGGTAATGCCACACGACTATATTGCCTATATACAATCATCAAACATCTTTTAATACCACTAGTAGAAAGTTGGATTTCATAAATTTTCTATGAATACTACAGTATGAAAATTGACATTTAGTTAAGTGCCCCCTTATCGTAGATTCATGACGGGGATAAGGTCTAGCATCAGCCGTGGATATGTATATTGTATACATTAAACGTTCTTGTAAGTGTAATGTGTTGGGGTCCTTCTGTGCAGACACAGGATGTAGTTTAGACGACCTGCCGAGAGCGATGGATGATAGGGACGGATAGACAGACAGACAGACAGACAGACAGTCAGGGAACTCCATATTGTCAGCACAAGTTGGGGATGATGATGATGATGTATAATTAATTTCATTTTTGTCTTTCCTTCCACTGTGTTTAGTGTTAGTATATCAGGGATATATATTAATGCTAAACTTGATCCTTGGAGAGTGGGGATTCGATTAGATATCTTCCCTACCATCAATGATCCCCAATGAATGTTAAAAATGGAGTCCATTTTCCGGCGAGAAGGTAGCAGAGAGACAATTTGGATGCTCGACACTATCAAAAAAGTGGGGTGAGCGAGAGACTTCGCAAAAATCAATGACGTCGAGAAGCGGCCATGACTGTACAATAAAATTATGTGTACATTCTATTAATAGAAAATGACTCAACATTGAACTGCATGTTGAATCATTTCCTAACACAAGAATTTATATTGTCGTAACTTGTCAGAACTCCCTTTTATAATGTAACTGGTTGTGTTCAACTGGACAACAATCGCTCCTATGACAGAAACAAGCCGAAATCCCGACTGGTTCCAGGCTCCCACTTTCGGGACAAACGCGAGAAAATTTGGTAATAAAATATAAATCATCATCGGTTTCAGGGATACTGAATTTGGCCAGCCCTTCTATACATAAGGGGCTCGAATTTCATCAAACTACCAGAACGGTTTTCACCTCCGATAACGGCGCATCAAAGTCACTAGGTCGAGACAAACCAGCAAAAGTAATCGTATTCTGGGAATGCCATTATTCCCAGGTCCACTCTTATCTAAAATTGTTGTATCTGTTAAGGTTCCATTTGCAGGACTAACAGACCTCTTTAATATTATGTGTAAAATTGCTATAAATTGCATTAATGTTCTAAAACATTGATATTACAAATCGGTAAAAGTTTTTACCTTTGTAAGTATACATTAAATAATTATCTCCCTTTGACAATTTACATTACCGATAGGAGGTCAGATGACAGTTCCAGAAACCCATTCTCGATCTTATATCCCCTTTGGTCTTTGAACGATATAAACAATGTCTCTGGTCACATAATAGTAAAGCCTCCAGACAATGTTACATACTATTATCCAGTAAGCCTTTTCCTTACTTTAACCGCTTTCATAAACTGCTTGTTCTTGGAATAATGTGTGTATAATTATAGCTGTAAGAACACATCTGTGTATTTTTTTCTTTTAACACCATTTGTAGGTAAATTGTGTTTATCAAATGATAAACATCCTTTGCGTGTACAAATGAATTTAATTTGTCTTTTTATTCCATTGAGTTCTGTGTTACTAAGTGGCAGATACACTTATGTAGGTGCCCGTAGTGTAATGGTTATCGTCGTAGGAAATGAACTCGGCGATACGAGTTCAAATCCTGGACGAGGCTGATTGCATTTCATATAGCACTAATACCCTTGGGAAAGTTATGAATCCAATTATTCTCCCTCCACCTAAATAGTAGGGGAGACTAGGTTCTTCAGCCTTGGTGAGGCAACTAGTCTAGGAGAAGGAAAACCCTGAATTCAAACCTCCGCTTAAGAATTGACCTTGTGTCATATCCTGCCCGAGCGGAGGGTTTGGTCAATGTGGATACACTAATGCAAATATTGGTCTTTTTAAAGTAGAGATATCACTAAAAAAATATTCCCCCACCACCAAGTATTTAATACCTGTTTAAAATTGTTATAAAAATACAGTTTCGTACTGTATTGAATTGGATACCATAATTGTTTGGCTACCTTTTGAATAGATAGTTGGTTGCTAGCTTGCTTGGCTGGTTTTTATGGTATATCAACCCTTGTAGGTTATTTAATGCTACATCCTGCTTATACATACATTAGATATACATTATTGGTAAACAAAGAGTTTGTAGGTAACCTCTTTAAACGAGCTAAAGCTCAGTTGTTTGCATATAATTAAATGATCTTAAGTATTCCTAAGTAAGTAATGGCGACCATAGTCGAAGGTGACCTGCAGGCTCCTTTTCCAATAGCTACTACACCGAGGTGTAGGGGAGGGCACTGCTCCATTCCCAGAATTGCTCCACTTTACCTTTGATCCTTACCTTATTGAACTGAATACTAAGCAAGGAAGATCAAGTACCATTTTTTGAGTCTTTGGTTTTACTCAGCCTGTGATTGAACACTAATCTCCCGGACCATTAGCGTACTCTCTAAGTAGTTATATATTCATATATGGTTTGAAAGGGAATAATTTGTTGGTAATTTTATTATTATTTTTAAGTTACAGCAAATTTGTTTGAACACAATTAAATATTACGGTTAGAGTGTTCACCAAAGGACTGGGAGAACCGAGTTCAATCCCAGGTCGAGTCATGGCAAAGACTCAAAAAAATGGTACTTGATGCCTCCTTGCTAAATGCCCAGCATTATAAGGAGTTGATCAAGGGTAGAGAGGAGCAATCCAGGGAAAGGAGTAGCGTCCTTCTCTACACTTCGGTGTTGTAACGATTGAAAAGGGATCCTTCGGGTCACCCTCGACTATGGTCGCTAACTTTACTTTACTTTATTGTTTGCTCACAGATGAATTGTTTCATGGGTTGCTATCTAATACTGACTATTTTATTTAATGTTGATCATTTGTTTGGATACAGTGCAGTGGTTACAAGTATTACAATTTTACACTATGGATTTTATCTAACGTCAGTCGTTTATTTACCTATAGTTGAATGCTTAAACAGTTCTAGTTGACTCACAGATAGGACCTTAATAGGTGCTACCACTCTGGGTCAGAGTGGACTTGGGAGTAATGGCAATGAAGAGATACTCGACATTCCCCAGAGTCCAGGACTGAAGCCTCTCCATCAAAAAGCTTAGTATCATATCCAGTCGGCTGGGGCTGTAAAATCCCCCGACTGCGTCTTTGCAGAGGGATCAGACTCCCCCGCAACGAGTGTCCTGCATATGACACAAAACAATTTGATGGTGAGGCTCCAGTAATGCTGGAGCTTTGGGAATGCGGAGTACCCCTTCATCGCCATCACTTCCAGGTCCACTCTGGCCCGAAGTTGAAGCACTTCATAGGGTCAAATGATCTGTTTAAAAATTATTTGTAAAAGGTAGGACCGTGGGCTAAAAAACTATTTAGAAACAACAACACAAAAATGTTGATATGAACGTACAATGTAAGCGATTCCCTAATGTCTACGCCCAGACGTCTGAGACTGAAAAATACACCGTTTACATCTCTGCGGAGGGGAAAGACTCCCTCAACGAGTGGCCCAGTCGGCTGGGGCAGTAGAGTACACCGACTGCATCTCTGCAGAAGGATAGATTTCCCCCAACGAATATCCTGGATATGATACTAAACAATCCGATGGTGAGGCTTCAGTGATGCTAGAACTTTGGGGAATGCAAAGACCCCTTTTTGCCATCGCTCCCAGGCCCACTCTGGCCCAGAGTGACAGCACCTGATAGGGTCCTATCTATAAATCAAATAGAACTGTTTGTCATTTAAACTGAGTGCAAACAAATTACCTATGCTAAACTGAATTGTTTGGAATAGAACTATTTGATTATTTAACTGTTTGTGAACAAATTATTGATGTTACATTATTATTTTTATATAGCAATGCTTGAAACCATTTAGCTGTGGCGAAACAAATTATTCATCCTCATCATTATGTCGTGCCACTAGCAAGGATTAACTAACTCTCTCTCTCTCTCTCTCGCTCGCTCGCTCGCTCGCTCACTATTCGTCTCTATCATCCATCGCTTCAGGCAGGTCTTTACACTACATGCAGTATCCGTACAGAGCTGTGGTAGATAAGTTCTTGTTGGTCTGAGAATTAATTTTTTTTTCTTTTTTATTTATTGCGGACTTTTTGTCCCCATCTTGGTAGTTTTTGTGTTGTTTCTTCTCTCACTAAGACCCCCGTGGCGCAGCGGATAGAACGTTGAGTCTCTTCGGTTCCAGGTGAGCATTGTCAGAAGATAGCGGTTTCAAATCCTACCCAAGCCGGCCAGATGTTTACTTGGTCAAAAACGTGGTAGATAGACAACAACTATGGAAGGCAGTAATTACTGGGGATACTGTTACAAGACTCAGCATTCCTATCCGAAGTCGCGGTTAATCACCTGAAGAAGGCCAGAGGTGAAATTTGGCCGAAACGTAGAGAAAGAAGAAATAACACAAAAACTACCAAGATGAGGACAAAAAGTCCGCAATAAATAAAAAAAAAATTAATTCTCAGATTAAGAAGCCTCATCTCAAAATGATTCCAATTAAAGACAATTCTTGTTGGTCGGCCAACACTTGCACGTCCGTGTGAAGGGGTCCATAGTAGAATGTCACTTATGAATTCATCCTTACTTCTCCGGCAGTATCCTGCATGTCTTGTCCGTCTTATTTGGATGGTTTTAGAGATGGAAGGTTGGTGGCCGTACAGCTGCTGTTTTTTATGTTGTTTCCAGGATTTGTTCAATATAGCTCTCAGCATTCTTGTGCAGTTCTCGTCTAGCTTTTTCTCGATCCGCTTTGTCAGCGTCCATGAGGTGAATCCATATTGTAAAATTGGCACAAAACTGCTCGGGAGAAATTACGTTTTATTTTAACGGATAGGTCTGACTTCAATTTGATCGATAACCTATCGATAGCTGTACATGCCTTCGCTAGTCGCATATTGATGTCTTTTTCAGTAGATGAGACGCTGCTTCTGAGGTCGGTTAACTTGTCCACTAGTTTCAGAAAGTCACCATTTAGTGTGGAGATGTCTCTGCCATGACTCTCGCACAACCGATTAAGAGTAAAAAGAAATATTCATCTTAGAAATCATCATCATCATCATCATGTCGTGTCGCTAGCAGAGATATCCCTGACCCTCTCTCGCCACTTCTCCCTATCTTTCATCGCCCCTAGTAGGTCTTCAGGGCTACATCCCTGCTGAATATATGTTCGAGCAGGTCGTCCTGCTTTTGCCCGGCCATATGTGGGGGTCCATAGGAGTTCATCACTTATAAGCTCAGTGTCCTGCATGTCTGGTTCGTCTAACTTGGATAGTTTTCGTGATGGGAGGCAGGTGGCCGTATAGTTGGTGCCTTGTGAGGTGTTGCCGCCAGGACTTCCTCAATATTGCTCGCAATATTCTTGTGTAATTGCCGTCTAGCTTCTTCTCCAGCTGTTTAGTTAGCGTCCAAGTAGTGCATCCATACAGCAGTATCGATACGACCGCTGCCTGGAAGAAACTGCGTTTCATTTTATCGGTCAGGTCTGATTTCCATATGATCGAGAGCCAATCGATAGCTGTTCATGCCTTCGTTAGCCGCATGTCGATGTCCTTTTCAGTTGATGAGACGCTGCTTCCTAGGTAGATGATGTCGCCTGTTTTATTATAGCACATATATTCCGTTTTGTGTGCATTGACATGGAGGCCAATGCCTGCGGCGGCTCGTTCCAAACTATACAGTAGTATTTCGGCTTGGTTGGGTGTATTTGCCAGTATCGCTATGTCATCGGCGAAGTCGGCGTCGGTAATTGTTTTTGCGGGGTACCTTCTGCTTCTTTTCTTTGTCAGCTCGAAGCCGTTTTCTCAGATTTTATCGATCGACGTTCTAAGCACGTAATCTAGACAGATGATAAAGAGGTATGGGGCTAGCGTGTCTCCTTGTAGCGTTCCTGCTACAATGTCAAATATTCTGTGTACTTTCACTCTGGTATTTCTGAAACCATTTAACTGTGTACAAAGGAATGAGCTCAAACTCGTTCAAAAATATATCTACAAAATGAGTTTACTGATCATATATATCTAATATATATGTAAAAACAGATTTGGCGTTAAATAACCAACAGTGGTTGATATGCCATAAAACCAAACCAACCCAAACCAAACCAGTACTCTTCTTATGGTGTGTGGGTCTTACTTCTCTGCAGACATACAGTCAATGTATTTGCAGCCCCAGCCGATTGGGCTGCTTTTGAAAGGATTAATCTAACAAAGTTTGATATTCCAACCAACCAACCAACCAACAGAAGAGACCATGGAATTCTCACGGATGCTGCAAGAAGACATTAAAATCTTGACTGGCTGGTATTATTTATTCATTTAAAACGGAAGCAAATTATTTCAAAATTGTTTCATTGTTTTCAATATATATGCATGCGTAACTATTTAAAATATACAAGGAAATCAGAAAGAGATAAGATGGCTTAAAGCCAGAATCTGAGTGAAGCTGTTATCTGGCTGCTAAATCTTTAATTCATACATAGGGGAATCCATATTGAAACAACATACGTAAGATATTTATTTCTGTTTTTGTGGAATTATTTGTGGAATGACATCTTTTATTCTTTCTCTTTGCCTATTTCAATCATTTCTTCATTTTTGCGATTTTTTCTTTTCTTTTTTCTTCTTTCTGGACCATGGGATGATATTATTTACGCTCTTCCAACATCCAGGTCTATTGTTTACAACTTGGCTTTCCCTCTCAGTGGGGCTTAGAATACAGACTTTTTTTCCCTACAGTGGGGTAAGACTCCTTTAAGAGATGGGGTCCTGAGTATGATACCAAACTGCATTTGATGGTAAGGATCCAGTTCTGGAGACTGGGGAGAGTGGAGTACTCCTTCATTGCTATTACTCCTAGGTCCACTCGATCCGTTATTTCTCTTTTCAAACTGTTTTCTTCTTTCTTTTTCTTTGAATTCAATTTTTCTTCTGTTCAACTTTCTGTCTTGCAAACATTTTTTCTCTTTCAAATCAATCTTTAATTTTTTTCATTTTTTCCCTTTCTTTCTTACATTCTTATAAACGTTTTTTTGATTTGTTCTTTATTCAAAGTCAAGTTTTCATTTTCCCTTCTTTCTTTCTTTCTTTCTTTAACTTTTTTCTTTTCAATCTTTCATATCTAATGCATTTTTTCTTCCGTTCAAATCAATCTTTTATTTTAACAACTTTCTCATTTATTTATTTCTTACGAAATTTGCAGCATTTTTCTTCCTTTCAACTCAATTTTATTTCCATAACTTTCTCTACAAGTGATTTTTTTTTCTTTTTCCTTCTTTATTGAAATATTTTTAGTTCTTTATTTCAGAAATAAAGGAGTGGTTTTACAATTTCAGATTCATTAAATTTAACTGATTAGTTCAATTAATTGAATTTTAAAAATCAAATTATTCATTAGATGAATTTAATTTACTGAACTATTAATTAATGTTGCTTAATTTTATTTAAACCATTTTTCTCTGGTTTCTGTTTTGTCGTCAGTGCAAAAGCTTTCTCAGAAATTCTTGTTATTGCAGTCTAAGATCAAATATTTTTCGGTTCTTCTGAAAGATCAGAAAGCTAGTCAATCATTTTTCAAGAAATTTTTGCACGTTGAAATGTTTTAGCATTTTGTCTCAGATACTCTTCTCGCCAATAACACATTCGTTAATTTTATAGTCACACAACCATTTCCCTTTCCCCTTGCAGACTCAGGACATCTTTCTTCGGTTTCTTTTGATTTAACTGCTTTTGTTGCTACAATTATGATGTAATCTTCAATTCTCTCAAAATTCACGTTATATAAATGTAACGTTGCGGAAAGTCTTTTAGCGTCTTCTGTAAGACTTTGATCAGTTTTATTTGAAAGATATAGGTGGCAACCCTGTTTACTCAAATCAATTCAATATTGATTGCTGAATTTGGTGTCTACTGAGTTAATTTCAGTTGCTGCCAAAAAGAATCGTTCTAAAGCTTCCACCTTACTGGTAACGTTACGTATTCCTTCAGTTATATTCATGGTTTGATTCTTGCGTTTAGCCCCATAACCTGCTCTGATGGTACAAAACGGTACATCAGATTTATTCATGCTGATGTTCTCCTCAGTAAAAAATTACCGCATCTCTGGTTCCTCAAGGTAAACAGGCACCATAGCTCCGTGTGTTGTATAATTTCGTGATGTCAGTAATAATAATACAGATACATGTACAGGCTGCCTCTGTTGTTGCAGACCCGAACGGATTTATTAACTTCTGGCTTCCGTCAATGGTAACACAAGGAGAGAGACACAATTCTTAAAAGTCTATGCTAACCATACTATGCTGACCCCACCCCAACGCGCGGTGCATCTTGTGATGTTTAAGATCTCTGTCGGTAGAGATCTGCAAAACTCGACCACACGCCTAAACGTCAGAAACCTCAACTCTGTCTTTTCAAAATTCTCAAATTCTCAGGATCATCTCTTCTGGGCATGACGTCATCCACACTCCAGCCACATTTCCTGTCTGGGGGTTTATCATGACAAATGGTGATTTTCATATCCTTTCCTTTCCACGCGAGCGTAAAACTGCATCAAATCACTATGCACCTAGACTAGGAGACCCGAATGGTTCAAAGCCTTACTAAACTGAATGATAAAATATAATTAACGAAAAATGATTATTATAAAAAAAAATCATTCCTTAATCATATTACACGTAGTTTTATTTATTTTGTTTTTGGTTGGTTGGTTGGGTGTGTATTTTAGGATATATCTGTATTTCTGAGATTATTTAATGCAAAATCCCGTTTAAACATACATATATCAAGAATATATGAACTGTAAACGAATAGTTTGTAAGTAACGTTGTTCTAAAACAAGCCAGAGTTCATTTTTAATACTTGTTGGGTATCACCCACCTTTTTCCACACAATGAACTAGTCCATCTGCCATAAATTGTAGCAGCTACTAATACCAGGGAAGCACAGAAGGTGAAGAGCAGCTTCTTATAGGAATATTATTGGAGCGTTAGAGACAGGAGATCGCACTAGATCACCTTACTTGCTACCGTAATAACGGAAGCCAATACTATCGTTGGACTATATCGTTATTCTGCATTCACTAATCCTATGTTCTTGTATACTAATAGTCTCTCTATTGTATATACTTTTTTCCAGAGAATATATCTCTATTTCCTCTCATATCGTGGTTTGTCCCTTATTTAATATTAGAAGCATTCACTAAGCAGAACGCAACAATACTAATTACTTAATTTAACCTTGGTCATTTAGTTTCACGCAATGAAATGGTTTAATATGTTGCTATTTAACACAAATAATTCTAGTCGATATTATTCCTTTGTTTGCACGCAGTTAAATGACTTCGAGTATTGGTTTGTAGTTGTAATAATTTAATTTAACCCTAGACATTTATTTGCATGCAGTGAAATGGTTTAATATATTACTATTTAACATTAATAATTCTATTTGACCAAAAGGTACTGCTACTCAGGGTTAGAGTGGACCTGAGAGTAACTGTAATAAAGGAGGTGCCCGTGGTGTAATGGTTATCGTCGTAGGAAATGGACACGGCGACACGAGTTCAAATCCTGGACGAGGCTGATTGCATTTCTCATAGCTCTAATACCCTTGGGAAAGGTATGAATCCAATTATTCTCACTCCAGCTATGGGTAAATAGTAGGGCAGACTAGGTTAGGCAACTAGTCTAGGAGAAGGAAAACTCTGAATTCAAACCTGTTAAACTCCGCTTTAAAATTGATCTTGTGTCATATCCTGCCCGAGCGGAGGGGTTGGTAAATATGGTAATGAAGGAGTAATCCACATTCCCCCAAGTTCTAGGATTGGTGCCTCATCAACAGATAGTTTAGTTTCATATCCTGCCTCTCATTGGGGATGGTTACCTTTCTGCAGGGATGCAGTCGGCGTATTCTACAGCCCTGGCCGATTGGGCTGGTAGTTTTACTGACTGAGTGAAAAAAAATACTTCGCTCATGCATTTATTGGTGAAACTAACATCATCTTTCGTTTAGTTACATAAAGAAACAATTTAAAAAAAGCACTCAATCATTATTATCCAGCTTCTATAAAACATGGTTTGCGTTTCCAAAATATCATCATGACGTCATTGAAAGTCTGTAATGATCACAGTACTCTGGAGGAGGAAGTCCTCATGACATATAGGCTAACGTTCTGGACTGCGGTCACGAAGTAGGCGAGTTCGAAATCCAGTCGCGCTATAACGTTCACTTTCGGTTTTATACTCTAGGGAAAAGTATGAACCCTTTCTACCCCCACCAAGTTATAGGTTAAATAGTATTACTGCTTTTCATCTATAAGGATGGCTTTGGTATTAAATAACCCATGAAGGTTGATATGTCATTAAACCAATACACATCAATACACTATGTTTTCAAATATGAGTTGAGTCGATCATAAGGGTATGAGTCCTAAGCGTCTTCGGTGGTATGAGCCCTTAGCATCTTATATCCCATATGAGCACTTAGTATGAGCCTGAAACTATAATATAAGATTCTATTATCCATGGTGCACCAGGTTTTCTGATCATCAAAAAGAATTTTGAAAAAGTTTCGTTTTTATTACTGACGATTTTATTGGCTGAAGAGGAAAAAATCAGCTTGATTATGCCAAAGATCTTATGTATATCAATACTGTATAAACAGATAAAACATGTACAAATAGATACACAATATAGAGTTGAATTATGGATGAAAACAATTTATTAAGCCTTTTCCTTACATGTATCACAAGGCCATAGGAATGGGGAACCCAATGAGACTCGAACTCACTCGTGTAGGTTTTCTAGTCAAGCATGTAAAACATCACACCACCCGAGGTGCCCTGGGGATAAAAAAAAATGTTATCGAGTTTCCCGTTGCATTGCTAAAACCGAATGTTCTGGGGGTGTAGTTAAGGCCGACCTTGAATATGAGCATTGCATATTCTTTGTAAGCAGTTACCTGAGGTCTGTTGAAGAGGTTTACTCAAACAATTATAACAGGCAGCAATAATGGGATTATACAAGTTATTGAAATTTATCAATTTAGTATTTTCATTTTTGCCCTTAAAATATGCCAAATATCATTTTAGAAAATTGGCATTAGGATAGAAATAAATATTCATACAATCGTTTATAATAATTTTTGTACCATAGCCAGACACGGATATGCGAAACGTACATAGAACGTTCGTAACATATATACATAAAACATAGGAATCTCGAAGCAAGAAAAACACATACGGCTTCTTAGTTCAGGTACGAAACTTTTTATTACCTTCGAGTTTAAAGGTTCTTCGACACAAGGAGAGGGATACACATTCTTTCTATTCTGGCGTTTCCATCTGCCCCCACCCAACACGTGTGGCCCCCGCCACAAGGCCTCCGCGAGCAAACGAAAGTCAACCGTTTTCTCCCGAGGCGGAACTCAACTAAATGACTTTTTCAAAATCCCCCAAATCCTCCGCACGCTTCCGGTGCGTGACGTCACCCGCACTCTGTAGCCCCGTTTCCTATCTGGGCAATTGTGACATCTCTGAGTGACACAACCACTCCGCGCACGCACGCGTGTACACCTGCGTTAATGTTGCACCTAAGTAAGGTTTTCAGCCTAACTAAACCCAAAGGCATAAAACGAAATCCCTCGGCCATTATATTACATATCTAAAAATTCTTTTTAACATTTTAATCGAGACTACAACAAAAAACTTCACTTCTCTTTTTCTTTGTTTTTTTCTTTTTTAATCCGTTTTTTCTTCATAGGGCGTGTAGGTGTTCAATAGATTTCAACTAGCGAGTCTAGCGGAAAATTATCCCGCTTTAATTAAGATTAGTTGTATTTTAGTGTTAAACAAAGCTAAATTTAGTTTGCTTTGGTTTTGTTTCGTTGGTTTTTAGGGCATATCAACCCGTGTAGGTTATTTAATGCCAAATCCTGTTTTCATATATATACAAAATATATGATTTGTAAACTTATTTTGTAAACACATTTTTAAACGAGCCTGAGATCATTCTTTTGTACACAGTTGAATAGTTTCTAGTATTTCTATCTAACACGATTATCTCTATTTACTACTAACCCTTTGTTTGCACACAGTTAAATGGTTTCAAGTATTGTTACCTAATAGTAACATGAGTCATTTGTGTGTACACATTTAAATGGATACACATATATAATTTGTATGTGAATAATTTGTAGGTAATTTTGGTTTGGTTTTATTGTATATCAACCATTGCATAAGACATTTTGTTGATAACATTTTTAAACAAACCTTGCCCATTTTTTCTTTTTTTTGTTTTTTGCTCACAGTTAAATGGTTTCAAGTATTGTTATATAACAGTCACAATTTTACATTCGTCATTTGCATACAGTTTGTAAGTGATTTCAGTTTAAAATGAGTCATAAATAATTTGTTTACACTCGAGTATCCCCATTGCCTCTCTACAGTAAAATGGTTTTAGTTATTACAACCTAACACTTATAATTCTGTTCGTTATTAATTCTTTGTTTGCACACAGTAAAGTGGTCATATGTATTATTAATGAACAGTAAAGTTAACGACCTTAGTCGACGGTGACCCGAAGACTCCCTTTCAATAGCTACCACACCGAGGTGTAGGGTAGGGGGCTAGTCCTTCCCCCAAATCGCTCCACTTTACCCTTGATACAAACCTTATAATGCTGAGTGCTAGGCAAGGCGGCATCAAGTACCATTTTTGAGCTTCTGGTATGACTCGACCTGCGATTGAACCCCGGTCTCCCTGACCATTGGCGAACACTCTACTCATTAGACCACTAATTATTCTATTTAAAATTACTCATTCGTTTGCACACAGTTAAATGATTCCAACAATTGTCATGTATCGCAAACAATTCGATTAATTATCAGTCATTTGTTTACACACAGTTAAATAATCAAACAGTTCTATTTCTAACAATTCAATTTTGCATAAGTAATTTGTTTGTACTCAGTTTAAATGTCAAACATTACTTTTTGAAACTTTGATAGGACCCTATCAGGTACTACCACTCAGAGCCAAAGAGGACCTGGGAGCGATGGCAATAAAGCCCAAAGCTCCAAGCTCACCATCAGATTGTTTAGAGTCATATCTTGTACACTTGTTGTGGGAGGGATCTTACCCCTCTACAGAGATGCAGTCGGTGTATTCTACAGCCCTAACCGACAGGGCTGTGCTAAATTTGGTGCCTACATTAAACTTTATTTTCCTCTTTTTTCCAGTTCTTTTCTTCTTAAAAACAGTGGGATAATGGCGAATAAACTAATCTAGTAGTAATTTACTTTTTGCTTAGATTTGGCACAAGGCCATATGAATGGGGCACCCAATGATATCCGTGTAGGTTTGCTAGTCTACCTTGCAAAATATTACACCACCAGAGGCGCCTAACTAATCAAGAAAAAGAATTTATAGTAAGGTAAGTATGACCGACATCTTTACTTTGAACCAAAGAGCAAAAAAGGAGAGTCGACGCGGTGTAGTGGCTAAAGTCCTGAACTGCAGTCTCGATGTAAGCGAGTTCGAAATCCAATCACGCTACTTTTGCTTACTTTCGAACTTATACCCTAGGGAAAGTTATAAACCCCTTACTCCCCATCAGCCGTGTGTTTACTGATGTTCTTCTACAGGAATAGGGTGGTAAATACATACATTGCTTCCTTTCCAAAATTGTACTTCTAATGGTACCTAGGTGTTATGACCAAAGTAGCATCATAAAATGTTCGACAAAGTTGAAATACACGTGCACACACACACACACACACACACACACACACACACACTCTCTCTCTCTCTGTCTCTCTCTCTCTCTCTCTCTCTGTTCTTGTCTCGTCAACCACACAGCACGCACAAGTATGTGTGTCTGTTGACAAAGAAGGGCTATGACCCCCCAACAAACCTCGTTTCGTACTACGCACGGTATCATGCTTTGACGTACGACTTCATAGAATAACTTTCATTCTATTAAAGACTCTTCAGCTACAAGATAGGACTTTCTCTCCATAATATACGCTTAGTATTTCATGTAATTCCTTTATAATTTTTTATTAAGTTTGCTCAGATATTTAAGATTTTATTCATAATTCATCGTGAACTGTTTTATCTTGTTTGGCACGAAGAAATGTTAAGCCATAATACATTCCTTTTGTTATTTGTGACGGTGAGTTTTGGTATTCAGAAATATACAAAGACCAACCTTCAAGTTGTTGATACCTAAGCTCACTCAATCCCATCACAAATAATACTATGTAATGAGTACAATCAACACTATGTATTCCATATAGTGGCTTTATGCTATGCAATGCTAAATACCTATATGAAAGTCTATAAACAAGAAAAATTAGTAAATAGGTAAAAAGATGCAAATGGCTGATAAGAAATTTTAAAAACTTAGAGAAATGTTAAGATAAGTAAATAGAATAAGGAAACACAGCAGATCAAGGGAGATAATTAGTGCTATAACTTTGGAAGTTAGTTACTAACAAGGGACACTAAATTTGGATTTTCAAAATGGACACTATCACAGATAATCTCTTGTCTCGAAATCACCTTTCAAAATCAGATTTATTCCTGATTTTTCAAGAAAGGCGTTGACTATAGCAGGTTTTGAATTTCGTGACAAAATCTAGGCAAACAAAAAGACGATCAACGAAAAAAAAAGATGGAGTACCAGGAAGGAAAGAAACCTTTGTGTCTTTATTCAGTAAGTGGGTAAAACCTGTCCGACAGTTCAAAAAGCTCTTAGCTGCAAGGATTAAAAAATAAAAATAAAAACACAGTAATCACGAAGGCACACATGTTAAGAATCCAAAATGAAACGTGATATAAGACACAAAAAGGCTGAACAAACCCCCAAAGAGGACACATCTTTCGATCATAAATTCTTATTTTGTGAATCCGTTTCTTCAGTCTCCTGCATCAACGACCAACTCATTCGCACTGACCCTCTTTTACCATATTTTCCGGCATACCGTCCATTTCCTTTTAGAAGGCCGGTGTCACTTAAACTCTCTCCTCTTCTTTTAGCATAGTGGCACGAGCCAATGTGAAAAAAGAGAAAAGGAGGAATTCGTGTTCGTAACAATAGTTCATAAAGTAGTAATAAAAAATCAAGACCATATTTATTCTCATCATCTGAAGACTGGTAGTTGGAGTTTGTTCTCAGGAGATGATAAAAGATCTCTGAACATTTAACAATTCAAACACTTTGCTCTGACAGTTAAATTCTCCGACAGTCCAGTGCATAAAATCATGTGGAACTAACAGTCTCTTAGAAAGAAAATTCCGAAGAGGCATAATGTTGTATTTTGACCTACGACCCGGCCCAAAATGCCATTCAAGGTGATGCACCGGAAGGAAGTGACACATTCCAATGGCAGTTAGGAGAGGAAATCGCGTGGGCGGAAATTGGCTAACAAAATAGGACAAGCTAAAAAATCCCATGATACACTCATAGACTGACGCACCGGAAGAGAGTGACCTGTGAACTGCATGACAGTTATTTCCGCTTGATGACGATCAAACATGCGTTTTCAAAGATCGAGTGGGCGATCGAGTGGGTGTTGAACTATTATATAACTCAGTCAAGACAGAAGTTAAGACAGTTCGAGTTCCAGTTCCAGGGAGCTCGGACGGAGTTATAGACGAGATGTGGTAAGGAAAGCCACACCCGGCTGAAGGGGCCCTCGGGAACCCCAATGGAGTTTGGGGACCAGAGAAGTTGCTGATAAGATGCAGTAAAGAAATCCAGCACCCAGCTGAGTGGACCCCAGGGCCTCCGGTTGAGCATCAGGAGAACGAGAAAGACACAACGTTGACGGCCATAAAAGTGGGGGTCAAAATATTTCAGTTCTGTTAGGTCTCCAGCTCCCTCTCACACGCAAACCTTGAATAACCTTTTCGAGCCCTTACAATAAAGTGAGAGGTATATTTTGTTAAAGAAGTCTTCCTGCGTCATTTTTATTGTGTCGTTATCATGCTGTAGATGACAATATAACAATAAAATCAGCAAAACAATAAGAATTGGTAGAACACTGCGTAAGTCGGGGTTTGGAGAGACACTTGTTTAACAACTGAGAAGGTGGAATGTCAAGGTTTTGCAGGAAAATCACCACATAGATCTTTAACGAGTATTCGATTATCTGGATCGTCTTATAAAGAGACACTTATTAAGAGACGCCATTGTTCTTGAGACAAAAGTAGTGGGGCGTCAGTACACTAAATAGTTTCTGGAACCTGATTGGACAGAATAGTTATGTACCAGTGCGTTCAACTACGTTCAAACATTTTGAATTTGTGCCACTCAAAAATAAATCTTGCATTTGGAGCCGGTCACGTGACATGAATGCCTATATTGTCTATGCCTGCGAAAGCTTTCTCTCTCTCACATTTTGACTCCCAGCTTAACATCTCCCTCTCACGCCCTCGTACAGCCTCAGACATTTCGCCACGTACTACTTCAGACGCGCAGCCGAAAATGTGAACCAGCAAAAATACATTCATTGCCATAATGAAACTGGTACATTTACCACATTCCAATATTCTAAACTTTGCATGGATGTCAAAATCACCTCACACATATAGATACACACATTTAGTTAGCTGCATGTCGAATACTTCACTGCTATGAACTTTTTAGTTTTGGAGGTGCCCGTGGTGTAATTGTTATCGTCGTAGGAAATGAACACGGCGACACGAGTTCAAATCCTGGACGAAACTCATTGCATTTCACATAGCACTAATACCCTTGGGAAAGGTATGATTCCAATTATTCTCCCTCCAGCTATGGGTAAATAGTAAAACAGACTAGGTTCTTCAGCCTTGGTTTGGCAACTAGTCTAGGAGAAGGAAAACTCTGAATTCAAACCTGTTAAACTCCGCTTAAAAATTGACCTTGTGTCATATCCTGCCCGAGCAGAGGGGTTGGGTAAATAGGATGAACTTTTTAGTTTCTGAGCGCATATACACACATACATATACGTAAATAAGAACTGTTACCTTGCAACCCCTTGTCTTAACAACGAACACACACACAAACAAGTTTGAATAACACACACTTACATTCATTGGTCAAATGTTTAGAGAGTTCATCAATGGTCCGGGAGACCTGGGTTCAATCCTAGGTTGAGTCACACCAAAGACTCAAAAAATGGTACTTGATGCCACCTTGCTTAACATTCAGCATTGTAAGGTATGGATCAAGGGTAAAGTGGAGCAATCCAGGGAATGGAGTACTGCCCTTCCCGACAACTTGAAAAGGGTGACTTCGCATTTCCCTCGACTACGGTCGCCGACCTTACCTATTTTACATTTGCAATATATTTGTATTAGCCCCCCCCCACACACACACACGAATACATATCAAATAATATTCGAACATTTTTTCTACCTTATATTGTTTTTAGTTTGTTTAGTATACAAAATTATCTATTATATCTTCTCATGTTTTGAATTTTCTTAGGTCAAGCGTCGTTTTGTGTTGTAAATTGTTTTGTGCTGTAAATTGTGGAACGACACTTGAGGTTTTGTTAAAAACAAAACCTCGAGAAAACTAATTGCCATACGCCTCGTTTACAGCGGTAATATTAAACTCTTAGCTAGTAAAAAACGGGGCTCATAACTGTCGTAGAAGTATAAGTCTGAAAGTGAATGTTATAGAGTTACTGGAGTTCGAACTCTGTTACTAAGATATCACAGCCCAGAGCATTGGACATAAAGCCATGAAAACTCCATTATATTAAAAAAATTTTGAGAAGCGGGGGCGTAAAATTTGTTGAAGTGAGTGACACTAAAGCCAAGTTTAGTTTTAAACAGGGTAATGTTTTTAGGGGGCTTTAGTATATCATTAACGGTAATTCAAACAATAAATTTAAACAGTAAGTTCCGCAGCTTTCTAGTTCGCGTACTGATTCGAAAAGATAACACAGACAATAAAGATTTTAAAAAGGAATTTTATTCAAAGAAATAAGAAAGGGATAAAAAAGATATAGTGTTGCAAATTTTTAGTACAATTTGCGGGAAACTTATCTGAGAGTGTGTCCGGGAAACAAAGCTCTTTGAATGTGAGTCTTTTTCTTTTTTTTTTTTTGTTTTATCGAAAAGTTTAAAAGTTCATTAAATTTCGAGTTTTCTTTAAGGCTCTTTTCCGTAGAATTCTCGGTTGAATCTTCTTTCTGCTGGATTTTCTCTCAGTTGAATTTTCTTTGAAGAACTTCAGTAGTCAATTTTTATTTAATTTTGTTTCTTGGGAAGCTTCATTCAAGAAGCGAGTGACGAAACCAATCTGCTTGCTTAAGTTTTTCGTATCATCAGTTCGGGTCCCTGAGTTCGTACTGATGAGTCAAATTGTATTTTGACAAAAAGGAGGAAATCACTTTTTGGTGCCGCACTGTCTGGGATTACTTCTCCCTTCTCCACTCCTGCTAAATCAAGTACCGCACGTGGTCAGCTTTTTTTTTTCTTAGAAATAATTTTTTTCTATTTGTGATTGTTTACTTCGTTGCTTACCTAGTTTTTCATCACAATTATTTCTTTAAATTTTATTTGTTTTTCCTTTGCTTTCACTGGTTGAATAAGAAATTAGTTATTTAAAACAAACCTTTCCTATACAAGAAAATTATGCTACAAATATAGACTTCCTTCGCCATATTCTCAAGAACTGCTACGTTGAAGCAACATCTTCAGCAAAACCGGCCTTTTAAAAGAATGTGGTTTGTTCACTGGAAATACCGTAAAGGGCGCATTTTGGGTGTCAGTACGAAGGAGAGAGTCGCTAAGGAGTGACTAAAAATGATACCTCTATATAAAAAAAAAAAAAAAAAAGAGAGAGAAAAAAGGTTTAAAACCCGAGTGTCTCTACTTTTATTGCTGTGCATTGCCGAACATTTTCTGAGCTTTATGTCAGTCCTTTTTTTTATTCCGTACTACGTTTCATTTAGGACTGTTTACTCGTGTGAATTATCTTAGTATATCTGCTGCCAACAGCCTTTCGGATTGAAGACATTCACTTATTGACAAAAAAAAGGAAGCTTTTTTTTCTTTCTTCTTCTTAAACTTTATTTATCTGCTCTCTGTGTTTATCGTTATTTTTGTAACTTGTTGTTGCTGTTAATATTGCTTGCCCAGTTTTTCTTACAAATTTCGGCCTCTGCTGGAGACAGCGTCTGGTTTGGAAAGTCAATAAGCACAAAAGCTTTATTCTGAATGCCTGGAAAATCAATGAATGTTTTACTCAATAACAAAAAAAAAAACAAAAAAAAAACACATTTAATTTACACATTAAATAATTAATTTCCTACATAATATTCTTCCTTGTCAATGCTTCTCTGTAGATCTCATAGATAAAATATTATTCAGTGAAAATTTCTATTCAAAATTCCGCTAGTAATTGACAGGCTACAGTCTTACTGATTCATTCTGATTATAGTGAGCCCAGTCGACTGAGGCTGTAGAATGCTCCGACTGAATCTTTGCTGAGGGGTAAGTTCTCCTCACAATAAATGTCCTAGATATAACACTATACCATCTGATGGCGAGGCTGCAGTCCTGGAGCTTTGGAAAATGTGGAGAACTTCTTTATGGCTATTACTCCCAGGTCCACACTTTCCTGCTTGGACTCCAACTATGGATCAAATAGAACTGTTTGGCCATTAAACTGTCTAAGCAAATGACTAATGTTAAATTGAATTCTTAGTGTTACATACTTGAACTCACATAACTGTGGGGGGTGTCCTCGTGGTGTAATGGTTAAAGCGAAGGACTGCAGAATCGTAGTAAACGAGTTATGTTCACTTTCGGGCAAATACCCTTAGAAAAGGTAAGAACCCCCTTATCCTCCCAGCTATAGGTTAAATAGTACAACTACTATTCTTCTAGGGGAATGACTTTGGTATTAAATAACCTACAAAGGTTGATATGTCATTAAACTAGGAAACCAAACCGAAACCTTAAAACTGTGAACAAACAAATGAGCTCTGGCTAGTTTTAAAATGTTACCAATAAATTATTTGCTTGCATATTTATATTTAAGATATGTATTTATCAACAGAAATTGATTTAATAACCTTCAAGTGTTGATATACAAAAAAAAAACAAAAAAAAAAACAACAACCAACCAAGCAACCAAATCTGATAAGGGAGTTACAACGTTATGATCTTTTTTTTGTAATTTTCTAAATTTTTATGTCAATGGAATTTGTACAGTCATTCTAGAAAGTATCAAACCATTTAATTATAGAAAATGATTGCCAACCAAGAGAAATGACGCCTTAGTCCCCATCAAACAATATATCATGGTTGTTGGTGACCATTGTCGAGGGTAACCCGAAGGCTCCCTTTTCGATAGCAACTACACCAAAGTGTCGGGGAGGGTGCTACTCATTTCCCTGGATTGCTCCACTTTACCTTGATCTTTACCTAATAATTCTGAGTGTTAATCAAGGTAGCATCAAGAACCATTTTTTGAGTCTTTGGTATGACTCAACCTGGGATTGAACCCCGGCCTCTCGGGCCATTGGCAAACACTCTAACAATTAGGCCAATGTCCGGAATTTACGTAATTTTCTAAAAATACTTTTTCACTTTTCAAAACAGTCTTCAAAATTTAGGGATCACCATCAGCTGACTCATTTTCTACTTCAAGATTCTTAGACCTTATCCTAATATCATTTCTATTTTTCAAAACAGTCTTCTTTAGGGATCGCCATCAGCTGTCTCATCACTTGTTGGTGGGGGTGATATGCCTGGATGAAGTAAAGTTTTGACAAAATGTCCAGTAAAGATGTTAAGAATCTACTTACTCACCCATCGTAAATAAGATATTCAAACTGTTAACTAACACTTTCAAAGGCATCTTGTTGACTAAGTAACCCCAAAAGAGAATGTCTGTTTACACATCTATTGTAGGGACTCATATAGTTTGCTGTCACGTAACTCATTAAAAAATGACTCTTGACATTCAATACAGCTGGATACTTTCTGACGTAACTATATTTCATAAATGACATTTCAAATGCCAACTTTTAAAAAATTATTTCACCATTTTTTTAAAATGCGCATAAGATTCCTTTGAGATATAAAATTCATCTTGGATTCATGAGGCAGAAAAAAAGCAGTTCTACTTAGCAAAAAAGAAAAAGCCTACACGTAGATACTCTTAATGTAAAGCCTTCTACTTATTTCAACAACAGCACAATAGAGACAAAAATTACAATAACCTATTTGTATAAAGCAAGTTTTCAACTACAAAAACACTTTTTCCATATAGACACAACCACAGGCTATGCATTTTCGACAACAATGAACAAAAGCCTACATGCTTGGCTTACAAAATAATTGCTCTAAAATAATTGCCTCCTATTTTATTATGTTTTCCTACAATGCTAGAGGTAGATGTTAGTAGTATGGCAATAGAGGTTGAACCTTCGCATCAATACCCGATAATTGCTTTTGCCTTGCTACTGTGACGGCAAATTGACTAAAATCCCAAAACGGGACTTTATTTTTGCACGTGTGAAGACGGGGCAGGTTGGCACTTGATCCCCTATAGAATAAATCCTCGTTCAGAGTTTTTCTCTCAGGCATATAAGACCTGGCATATTACGTAAGGGATTAATTTAGGGCCAGACTGACCGCCGCTGGCAAGGGGTTCCAAACTTCACACTATCTACACAACCACCCAGGCCACTAAACTTCCTCCCCTAGACAACAGAAGATATGGACCTATAGGTTTTAGTCGTAATAATATTATATTGTAGTAGTCGGTAACTCCGGTTTCCTGTGATATTTTGGAGGAATTTATAGGACAATACTAAGCAAGATAGCATCAGGCGAATTACAGCTGAAAAGGAAATGTGCCACAACAAATTCGTAGCAGAACTGCCAAGAACAACTTAGACCACGTGGTAACATTAAAATACATGAATCCTTTACTACAATTATATACACCTTCAAAGTGTCAAAATATTTTATAATGAATTGAACAGTCCATGGACATAAATGTCTTTCTTCTTTTCTGTTCTTTCGTTTCTTCAAATTGAGAGAGAGAAAGAGAGAGAGGGGGGGTATATAAAATTTGGGTATAAAGGAGAAATAGCCCCAAAGTTACTTATCTTATTTTTCGACGGGGTTCCACTGGAGAATCTTTCTTCTTTCACGGGCTAATAGAATTTATACTATTTTTAATACTGGCTTGAAGAACTTGGGTCCCTCGTGTCCGCAGATATTTTTTTGTCTTCTTCACCCGGAGTACTTGGCTATGGGTCTGTCTGCCACGAGCCCCTTCCAAAAACTAACTTTTCTTCTCGTTTTTTTTTCGCCGACGGGGAGAAGGGTGCCACTTCCGTTTTAGGGCCCCAGCCAATCATTTAGCTTCTACCTTCCTCCCCCCTGGTCAGGCGATTTTGTTAGGGCTACTAGATATCACCCAAGTCAGGTTACTGTTAATTCAAACAGCAGTCATCCCACTTCCATCGTCTCAGTGGGATATCACGTGACTCTACCGTCTGGTTTGCGGGATATTTATAGAGATCAAAAAGTGGATGAGAGCAGAAGCAGTGGTTAATAAGTTTCAACTGTAGTCTTGGAGCCATTTATGTATCTATTCGACCTTTTCACAGGGTATGACACGAGGTCAATTTTTGTGTGGAGCACAACTGGTTTGAATAAAGAGTTTTCCTTCTACTAGACTCATTGCCCAACCATGGCTAAAGAACCCAATTTGTCGTACTATTTACCCATAGCTGGAGGGAGAAGGGATGGATTCTCTTTTTTTATAAGAGCATTAGTGCAAATGGAAACGCAAACAGCCTCATCCGGGTTTTTAACTCGGATTGCCAATTTTATCTCCTAGGTGTGACAACCATTAAGCTAAACAGTGGTGAATCAAGCCCTTGGAAGATAGACAATGTCGACAAGTTTTTTCCAGAAGACGATGTCACTATTGCCATTGTTAACAACTAGATCGCCTCCACTGGATGAAAAAAATTTGTGAATCAAGCATCCAAAACCGATGGTGCCACTGATATTATAGGAAATGGAGTTGTGTAGGTGAAAACGTTCTCTATTCAATAAAGCTGGCGACCGAAGTCGAGGGCGACCAGAAAGCCCCCTTTTCAATAGCTACTACACCTAGGTGTAGGAGAGAGCGCTACTCCTTTCCCAAGATTGCTCCATTTTACCCTTGATACGTACTTTATATTGCTGAGTGTTAAGCAAGGAGGTATCAAGTACCATTTCTAAAGTCTTTGGTATGACGCGACCAGGGATTGAATCCCGGTCTCCTGAATCATTGGCGAACACTCTACCCACTAGACCAGGTTTATTTCCTGTATCTTTTTGGGGAAATGAATTGTAAGCATTTCATTTGGAATATCCCTCATATATTTCGCCGGGTTTGATGATTCAATCAGATTTTACTAAGACAAGTCCTGTTCATAGAGTAATCAGTCACTTGATATTCATGAAAAGTTTAAAAGCACCTCAGACTACATCAAAATATGTTCCCCTGGGATCTCACACATTCATTTCATAAATTCTTTCACTTGAAAAAAAAAACAGTTGGTAAAAACCTCTTTGGAGATTACTATTTGCTACCTTCTCATGTTCTTCTTAATCCTCACATCTATCCATAATCTGACCCTACCCCGCTTGACTTTAATTTCAGAATGGCTCCTTACTCTCTTGAGTAACCCTGTACAGCGTAACCCGGATATAAGAGAGTTGTCGGGACCGGAGAAGAAGTATCTTATTTTCGGGTTTGGTCTATTTTATATACATTAACGCAGGCTCTAATTTGGGACCAGAGAAAATAGAGTTTCTCTTATATCAGGGTCTCTTATATCCAGGTTATCAGTACAAGCCAAACACTTTTTTTTATGAAAATACAAGGTAGCAGGATTTTATCATTTCAGTGAAATATTATACAATGAAAACTGATATTATTTTATATTATTCATGACCAAACTCTTTAACCAAAAAGGAAATTGAATGCATATACATCATTTGTGCATTTATTTTTGATCACTTATAATATTTTTGGTTGAAAAGTTTTAGTGTTTCACAAGAAATAAAATCCTGTTTGACTGAGATGTATTTATTCATAGGCAATACTGTATCATCATCATCATCATGTTGCACCATCAGCAGGGATCCCCCTGACCCTCTCTCACCACCCGTCTCTATCGTCCATCACTCCCTGGAGGTCTTTAAGGCTATATCCTGTATCGGCACAGAGCTGTTGTATATAGGCTCGAGCTGGTCGTCCTACCTTTGCTCGTCCATGTGAAGGAGACCACAGGAGTATATCGCTTATGAGTTCGCTCTTACTTATCCAGCAGTGTCCCGCATGTCTGGTTCGTTAAACTTTGATACTTTTCGTAATGGGTGATAGGTGGCCGTACAGCTGTTGTTTTGTGGGATGTTGCTTCCTGGACTTGTTCAACATTGCTCGCAGCATTCTTGTGTAATTGCCGTCAAGCTTATTCTCCATGTGTTTAGTTAGCGTCCATGTAGTGCATCCGTATAGCAGTATCAATACGACTGCTGCTTGGAAAAAAACTGCGTTTTATTTTATCGGTCATGTCTGACTTCCATATGACCGATAGACTGTCAATAGCTGCCCATGCCTTTGCCAATCGCGTGTTGATGTCTTCCTCGGTTGATGAGACACTGCTCGCTAGGAAGGTAAACTTGAAAACTAGTTCCAAAGGCCCACCCTTTAATGTGGAGATGTCGCTTGTTTGATTAAAGCACATGTATTCCGACTTATCTACGTTGACATGGAGGTCTATGCCAGCAGCTGCTCGTTCCTGACTATGTAACTGGGTTTCGGCTCGGGCGGGTGCATTTGTCAGAAGCGCTGTGTCATCGGCGTAGTCCGCGTCTATAATTGTTTGTGCGGTGTATCTTCTGCTTCTTTCCTTCGCCAGCTTGAAACCGTTATCTTTCATTAAATCAATAGACGTTTTAAGCTCGTAGTCTAGGCAGATGATAAAGAGGTATGAGGCTAATGTGTCTCCTCGCAGCACATCTGCTACAATGTCGAAGTAGTCTGTGTCTCAATCCAGTGAGCGAACTTTTTCTTTCGTGTCTTTATATAGTACTATTATGGTTGTGGCAGTTTCTTTGGGTAGTCTGAAGGCGAGTAGTATTTGCTCTATCTTCCTTCAGTGTATGGAGTCAAAGGCCTGGGAGAAGTCGATGAATGACACATCAACCAATCTAGGTTATTAATGCCAAATCCATTTTTATTCATATAAACAGTCTTATTTCAAACAATTCAGTTTATTAAAAGTATAGTTTTTTTGTTTACACATAGTTAAATAACAAAACTGTTCAATTTCAAACAATTCCGTTTAGCATAAGTACGTAGTTTCAGTGTCAAAACCGTTCTATTTCAATCAGTTCAGTTTAGCACAGTTTATTTCAATTTGAACCATAGATAGGACACTATCAGGTGCTACTACTCCGGGCGAGAGTGGACCTGGGAATGATGACAGTAAAGGCATACTCTGCATTCCCCAAAGCATTACTGGAACCTTACCATCAGATTGTTTAGTGTCATATCAGGACACTTGTTGGGGGTCTCCACCATCTGCAGAGAATGCAGTCGGTATATTCTACAGCCCAAGCTGAATGGACAAGAGAGAGAGACAGAGTTGCTTTTGAGGTTGGTCATAAATAATACTTAAGAAATTCCGTTTTGATAATGTTTCATTAGAAATGATAAAATCCTAGTATCTTTGTTTGAGAAGATTAAGTTTGCGTAAAAAAAACTGTTACTTAAATATTTATGTTTACGCAATAATATGTGTATGCATGTATGTTGGTCGGCAGAAAAGTTCATAAGCTGAGTAAGACACTCTCATGGAATGTGAGAAAATAAGGTTTATTTTTCAACATAGTTTCCCTTACAGTCCACGCATTTCTTCCATCGGAATTGCAGAGCTTGGATCCTTTTCGTCAAAGATGTGAACAACAGTAAATATGACAACATCATAGGAATTTTTCCTTCCACCCTTATATATATATAACATGATTATTATATATATATATATATATATATATATCATTTGAAATTCTCGGCAGTGGTCATGGTAAAGTGAAAATTATCTTAGGAAGTGGTCTCTATAACCTGAGCTTAAATCTTGTGCCAGACTGTTTCCATTTCACATACCGTTAATACCCTTGGGATAGGTATGCATCCAATTATTCTCTCTCCAGTTATGCACAAAATAGAAGGGCAGAATGGGCTCTTTAACTTTGGCATGGTAACAAATCTAGGATAAGGAAAATTCTGAATTCAAACCAATGAAATCTGCTTAGCGTTGACCTTGGGTAGCATCCTGCTCGTGCAGAGGGGTTTGGTTTGGGCATATACATTAATATATTAAAAAAAAGTACAGATTTATATGATTTGAATTTCGTCGAAAACGAGGAATGATTCGAAATCTCTCGATGAACTAACGGAACGTGGATTCTGTAAGTAGAGTTTCAACTGATTTGTTTAATATAGGACTGTTTTGACATTTAACTGTGTGTAAACAAAATCTTTAATTGTACTAAACTGAATTAGCTGAATTACAACTATTTGAATAAACTGAATAACTTGAAATAGAAATGTTTTTGACAATTAAACTGTGTACTAATGCTAAACTAATTTGTTTGAAATCGAACAGATTATTTGTTTAAAATTGTATTAGGCGTTAAATAACCTACATAGGTTGATATGCCATAAAACCCAAACAACCAACCATCTATCTAACTATATCAAATCATTGGTCAAATCACCCAAAAGAGAATTCTTAATTTTTCATAGTTGAAATATATTAGATTTCTGTTAAAGATTAAGCAAAAGATTTTTTTAAATATTAAGTCTGAGATCTAAAGCAATAAGTTTATAGGACTTTACACTCCTATAATTTAATTTGGGTGGTATGCCACTTGTTCCCACGACAAAGATGGCGAACGCACACATATTCAGTCACGGGAAACCATTGGCCAGGAGAACCACGGGACATGCGTAAAACTACGTCCGCGCGTAAATTTTCGTCCTGCGTTTGGAGCCACTTACAAGACGCGTATTTTCTATAAATACGTCGTCTTCAAACACCCTTTCTCTTTTAACACAATTTCTTCGCTGCGGCAACGCACTCCTTCCAGTGTGACTCAACAGACGTCAAATAGCATAACATGGATGGGCCTCGCAGACATACATTGACTATGAGACTTATTCCAGTCTCAGAGAAACCGCCTGTTTCCAATCATAAAAAGAAAAACATTTTAAATATGTAATCCTTTTGTAGTTTAGTTGTGTTAGACACACATACACACACACACACACACATATATATACACACACGATTATTCTATTAATAGAATTAGCGATATCTTTTATGTATCAATGTAAGTTTTATTATAATATATAAATTTGTTTTGTTCGTCGCCATGTTTTGAATGTTCCTTTTTTCCGCGCCGTTGTATATTCTTTACTCCTTCATTTACTAATATGTTTTATTCATTTACTACTTTTTCCATGTGCCTTACTCCAAAGCAAAACATATATAAAACTTATTTAACCTCAAATTTTGGGGGACTAAACATATCTACCATAAATATGTCCCCCTACAAGTTCTAAACTCTACACTAATCAACATTGACTGTTGTCTATAACTACTATAATGGAGGTGCCCGTGGTGTAATGGTTATCGTCGTAGGAAATGGACACGGCCACACGAGTTCCGATCCTGGACGAGACTCATTGCATTTCACATAGCACTAATACCCTTGGGAAAGGTATGAATCCAATTATTCTCCCTCCATATATGGGTAAATAGTAAAACAGACTAGGTTCTTCAGTCTTGGTGAGGCAACTAGTCTAGGAGAAGGAAAACTCTGAATTCAAACCTGTTAAACTCCGCTTAAAAATTGACCTTGTTTCATATCCTGCCCGAGCGGAGGATTTGGTAAATATGATAACTACTATAATGGTGTTACTAAGAGAAAATCCTTATATCTCAAGTTGACATTGTGCAACGAGACTTTGTCTGGTTTCTTTCTCATATTCTTCGTGATAAATTGTAACAATTACCCATTGTTCCCTTTCAACAATTCTTTGTTGTCTTTATCACAATTTTTCGCCTGCTGTAATCTTTCGTGATTTCTCTATCGGAATTCTTCTGACTAATACATACGCACTTGTGTAAATTACATTAACTGTTAATATAAAAAAATACTCTAAAACAACAAAGCAAAATATTTTATGCATATTAATGAAGACTATTTAAAAAATAGTTGTTTTAAAAAATTGGTTCATAATCATTTTCATTATGACTTTTATTTATCTCTATGTGTGTAACTTTGATTATCTATGTATATTTGTACATAATTACCAACCCCTCCGCAAGATATGACACGAGGTCAAATTTTAAGCGGAGTTTAACAGGTTTTAATTCAGAGTTTTCCTCTCCTAGATTAGCTGCCTCACCAAGGCTGAAGAACCTAGTCTGCCCTACTATTTACCCATATCTGGAGGGAGAATAATTGGATTCATACCTTTCCCAAGGGTATTAGTGCTGTGTGAAATGCACTCAGTCTCGTCCAGATTTTGAACTAGTGTCACCGTGTCCATTTCCTACGACGATAACCATTACACCACGGGCACCTCATATATGTATGTGTATAACTTTGAATATATACATATATTCTTACTATTTTTTTGTCATGATGATGATGATGTCACGTGATATCACGGATTTTCCTGACTCACTCTCTCTCCTTCTCTCCCTCCTTCTCTCTCTCACTCTCCCCCCTCTCTCTCTCTCTTGGTAATCGTTTCTATCATCCATCGCTTTAGGCTGGTCTTCAAAACTACATCAAGTGTTTGTACAGAGCTGTTGTAGATGTTCTAGCTATTCGGCCAACACTTGCACGTCCGTGTGAAGGGGTCCATAGGTGAACGTCACTTATGAGTTCGTTCTCGCTCTCCCAGAAGTGTCCAGCTTGTCTTGTTCGTCTTATTTGGATGGTTTTAGAGATGGGAGGTAAGTAGCCGTAGAGCTGCTGTTTTGTGGCGGTTTTCCTTCTAGGATTTGTTCAATATAGCTTGTAGCATTCTCGTGTAATTCCCGTCTAGCTTTTTCTCTATCCGCTTAGTCAGCGTCCATTTAGTAGAATTGAGACAACCAGCGCTTTAAAGAAATTACGTCCTATTTTATCGGATAAGTCAGACTTCCATATGATCCATAACCTATCGATAGCAATGTATGCCTTCGCAAGTCGCACATTGATGTCCTTTTTAGTAGATGGGACGTTGCTTCCGAGGTAGGTGAACTTGTTCACTAGTTTCAGAGAACCACAATTTAGTGTGGACATGTTTCCTCTTTTATCAAAACACATGTTCTCCATTTTTGTTTTATTTCCATGAAG
>OY757918.1:35871542-35916700 GCA_963585895.1 Sepioteuthis lessoniana | reverse complement strand
AGGCCAATTCCACCTGCTTCCTGCTCCAGGCTATGCAGCAGGGATTCAGCTGGGGTAGGTGTATTTGCAATAAGCACTATGAGTCTGCGTCCATAATAGTTTCTGCAGAGTATTATCTACTTTTTGCCTTTTTTAGAGTAAAGCTATTTTCTTTCATTTGATCTATCGATGTTCGAAGTCTTGGTAGATTATGACCCGATATAGGGCAAATGTATCCCCTTGCAGAACACCAGCAACAATGCCAAATAAATCTGTGTCTCCATCTGCAGAGCGAATTTTTACTTTCGTGTTTTTATAGAGCATCATTTTTATAGAGCATCTTTAGGGAGACCATACGCTTGAAGTATATGCTCCATCTTCCCTCTGTGTATGGATGCCAGTATACAATCACACACACACACACACACACACACACACACACACATACATATATATATATATATATATATATATATATATATTACCTTATATCAGTATATTATAAAATATATTATTTATATATTTGTATGCGTATATATGTGCGAGTAACTTTGATTAAATGCGTGTTGTAAATATATATATATATATATATATATATACATATATAACTGTTCACTCTGTGTCTATGTAACTTTGATTGTATATATGTGTGCGGGGTGTAACTTTGAATATAGAATAACTGTGTATAGATTTATATATATATATATATATGTTAAAGCATATATATTTGTGTCTATATATGTATGTGTGTGTTACTGTATACCATTTCAGATACACATAGACATATATATAATAAATACATTGTATACAATATGCAACAAAATGTTTCAAAATAGGCTTGAAAAACTTAAGTCGTTATTAAAATTGTTTTCTTTCCTATTTAACGTTTCACTCTGCATCATACAAGCATTTTAAAACACAACTGAAAGGGTTTTGAAATGCTCAAAAAGATTATGTTCCATTTATCAGAAAGGAACGTGTCATGATGTAATTTGAACATATTACATTAGGACTTTTCAAGAGATATTTTCAGTGTTCAATAATGATATTCTCGTACTGCTCATATGTGTGTTTAAAAATTCTCGAAGGGTTGAATGTTACCCAAGAAATAACATTCTAACGCAAGCTTTCGTTTCTTTCTTTAAGTCCAGTTTTTTTTATATATATTCTTACTATTATACATTGATCCTTTTAAATATCCTTTTCATGTTACTTTTACCACTGTCTTATGAGACAATGTTACTCTTACACATTGATAAGCTGACTTGCAAATGGGTTAGACCCTCCTGCTAAAAAAATAGCTGTTCTGTGTATGACACTGAACTGCATCCGATTGTAAGACTCTAGTTCCGGAGATCTGGTGAGTGCAAAGTACCCCTTATTACTATTACTCCAAGGTCCACTCTGACTTAGAGTGGTAGTGCCTGTTAGGATCCTATCTATGGTTCAAATAGGTCTATTTAAAAAATTGTTTGTATTCGATAAGAATATGAGCAAAATAAAACTATTAAGGAACATCTACACAAAAATGTAATTATGAATATTTAAAATTGAATTTTTCAAAAAATTAATCATATTAGAAAACTTTGATTTTTCAGGACAAAAAGTGGACATTGAACTCTAGAAAATCTAGCCAATGTCGATATGTTTTTTACAAAAAAAAAGCCAATCATTCACAAATACCACATAAGTATGTGCTCAAATGAAAGAAAATGGTTTCACACTAAAAAAAGAGCAAGAAGTAGAAACTATCACTGATGCAGACTATGCAGATGTTCTAGTGCTTCTTGTAAATACACCTGCTCAAGCCAAACTTCTGCTGCATATGTGGGTCGCTTAAAAGACCGAAAAATGCCAACCTTGTCTTACACAGAGCTCAATGATACTCTGATTATGACACAAAAGTCCCAATCGATAAATAAAAAATTGCTTAATCTTTGATAGTTATCTTTTTATGCTTGAAGGAATTCCTACGGTGTAGTTGCTAATATAATGAGCTGCAATAATTCTCTAACCAATTCTCTGGGCATAAAATAACCCTAAACAGGTTGACATGTCAAAATCAATCTTATACGTTAATATTTTTCTCATTTATTTGTTTATTTATTATGCTTCCATAAGCCCGTCCACTTTTTAAAAATCTTCTCTCTTCAATCTTTTAAAAAATTGGAATCTTTGCACAGAACAGACACACTATTATTACAATATCTCATTATAGATAAAATTCTATGAGGTGATTTGTTTGATAGTTCCCAAAGGTGCCCTCTTTGATTCTTTTTCTTACCATTACTTCAGAAATTCTATAATCTAATCTTTATTTTTTTTTACACAATTACAGTTTTTGATCTCATTAGGCAATTAGTTAAAAAAAATATAGCAATCTTTTAGCAAAAAAAAATTCAATTGGTTTACAGACTTTGTTTTTGAAATCTGTCTCAATAGTTATTTACTAGCTCGAAGAGAAACATTGAAAAGTATGTCTACCATGATTAGATATTCAATTTTATTTATTATGAAAGTTTCACTTAGATCACCTCTTAAACTTTTCTCCTATCAAGTATTCAAGCTTAATCTCTCCTTGTAACTGTACTCTTTTACTCCTTTCATTACTTTTGTCACTTGACTTTTGCTTGCCTTCTATTTTGGAGGGAGTCTCAATGTACCATAACAGTACCAAAGAGTCAGTATGTACTATAACGACACCGTCTAGTCATTTGTACCTCCAGGACCCTTATTTTTTCTTCTCTCTCTCCTTCCTTAGAAATTAACCTCCGTTTTCTTTATAACTTACCATATCACGTTGCACCTATAGCATTTTGGCTAAAGTACTGCATTGCAGCCCCAAAGTAAGTGAGTTAGAGTTCCAAACACGCGATTACATTCACTTTCGGATTAATAACCTTAGGAAAGGCATGAAACCTTCTTCCCCCACCTCTTGTTTAAATAGAACCACTGGTATTTTCTATGAGGCAGGCTAAGGCATTTAATAACCCATGAAGGTTGATATGTCACTAAACAAAGAAACCAAACCAATATTATTATTACACTTCAATGGAGGTGCCCGTGGTGTAATGGTTATCGTCATAGGAATTGGACACGACGATACGAGTTCAAATCCTGGACGAGACTGATCGCATTTCACATCGCACTAATACCCTTGGGAAAGGTATGAATCCAATTATTTTCCCTCCAGATATGGGTAAATTGTAGGACAGACTAGGTTTTTCAGCCTTGGTGAGGCAACTAGTCTAGGAGAAGGAAAACTCTGAATTAAAACCTGTTAAACTCCGCCTAAAAATTGACCTTGTTTCATATCCTGCCCGAGCGGCGGGGTTGGTAAATATGATTATTACACTTCAATGTCTATGTCTCAACACTGGAGCTCTGGGCTGAGTACAATATACTATATAAAGTCGTAAGGTTTTTAAATATTTTTAAAACATTTACCTCTCTTAAAATTATATTTAGATCAATCTAACTAATCAGTTCCTTTGCCCTCAATACAACTGACAAAATATTATTGTTAGCTTTAAATGAATTGTCATAGCCAATCCCCAAGATCACATTCCTCATTTATATTTTTGATTTCCCTGTTTCTTAATGTATATTCAACTTATTTTTTTCAATTTCAAATTGTACTATCCAAATATCTTCCCATCATAACAATTAGTTTGGATCCATCTGTGTTGTTTCTTTTGATTATGGTCAAACTTGTAGTTTGACATCATCATCAAATATTTTCATTTCGGATTTTTTGAAAATTTTATATCATTTATGAGTATTATATCATTATATTATTCTCCTATTATGAAATATTTTATATCATTTACAAATATTAAAAACAACAAAAAAAACAAAGTAATCAAAGTATTAATACACTGGGAAAATCAGGTGTAGGACAGGGCGCTACTCCATTCTCTAGATTACAACACTTTATTTACCCTTGATCCGTACCTTATAATGCTGAGTGTTAAGCAAGGTAGCATCAAGAACCATTTTTTTAATCTTTCATATGACTCGACCTGGGATTGAACCCAGGTCTTCCGGGCCACTGGCGAACACTCTAACCCTTTTACCAAAAAACAATATTTAATACAGTATCTTATTATTCTTTCTAATAAAGATAGTTTAGATAGTGTAAGATATTTTGTGACAGAACAATGAGAAATTAAATTGGTAACAATTATTCTGAAACACAGAATGTACCCTCCGATATACCTCAGGGATCATAGTTGGGACATTTGTTGTCTTTTATATATATATATATATATATATATATATATATATATATATATTTGCCAAACCATTTAGGCTTTCAATTATTTTTGGCTCTGTCGCCAGCCATGTTTTAAGAATGGTAAATTTTACTTTTATAGGATTTAACAAGGTTTAAAACGGCTTGGGACCCAATGAAAATTAACCCTGTTCAAATTCTCTGAAATGGCTGTCTTCTTTGTGTTGTGGCAATCATGATAGACTGCAACACCATAGTAAGATGGCCCAGTAAAATGGGGCTGTAGAATACACCGACTACATCTCTACAGCAAGGTAAGACCCCACCCCGAACGAGTGTCCTGATATGACATTAAAAAATCTAATGGTGAGGCTCCAGTAATGCTGGTGCTTTAGGGAATGCAGAGTACCCCTTCATTCATCGCTCCCAGGTCCACTCTGGCCCGGAGTGTTAGTTCGTGATAGGGTTCTATCTCTGAGTCAAATAGAACTAAACGGTAACTGTTTTGACATTTAACTGTGGAAATAAAAGACTGATGTTTAATTGAATTGTTATTGATACATAGCAAAACTTGGAACCATTTAACTTTGTTTACTAAACTGATCTAAAATAGAACTGGATTTGACATTAAATAACCAACAATGGTTGATGTGCCATTAAACTAAATCATAGTAAGTTTGAACTGCAATCGAACTACTACGTTCACGTTCAGATTCATACCCTTGGGAAAAGTAAAAAAGAAACTTATCCCCTCAGCCAGAATGGCTATATCTTTGAATAACCTACAAAGGATGATATGCCACTAAATAAAGAAACAAAACTAAATCGGAATCCTATAAAAACAAATTCAACCATTCTTGAAAACTGCTGGAGATCCAAAACTTACGAAAAGCAAATTTTTTGGACAATTTATACATTCATTCAGTCTGGCTTTATGTTTCCTTGTTTGTAAACAAGAAAAACTCTTTTTTTTATTTTTACATTTTTCCTTGTCTGTTCTTTTTAAACACACACGCACACACTAAAATGTACACAAACACACACACACACACACATATATATATATATATATATATATATGTGTGTGTGTGTGTGTGTGTAATGTGATTGTGTGCGTTAGCTATCATCAAATAAGCACATATGCACACATTTTACAAGCACACATATAAACAATCATGTAGATATGCCAATATAAAGTAAATGACAGTTTTGCATTTCGATTCAAGCACCAATCTGACAACATGTTTGGAAAGTTACATATGTTAATATAAGTTTTTTAGACCATTTTTTATTCCTACACAAGATAGGAACCATCTTATTTGTCCCATTTTATTTTCATTTTTTTTTTTTTGTTTGACAAACAATTTATCTTTATTAGATCAGAAACTCTTATCCCAGACCTAACAAAATATCTAAAAATAAATGAAAAAAGGATCAATCATATTAAATTTTTTGGATTTTAACAGAACAAGGAATCGACATTGAACTTTACAAAATCTAGCCGATATTAATATCTTTTTCACAAAAAAAAGCCAAGCATTCACAAACACCACAGAAATATGTGCACAGATGAAAGAAAATCGTTTAACACTAAAAAAAGGCAAGAAGTAGAAACTATCACTGATGCAGACTATGCTGATGATCTAGTGCTTCTTGCAAATATACCTGCTCAAGCCAAAATTTTGCTGCATTTTGAGGATTGTTTAAAAGACCAAGGAGTGCCAACATAGTCTTACACAAAGCCTGATGAAACTCTGATTATAACACGAAAGTCCCAATTGATATATATCAAATTGCTTAATTTTTTATAGATACCCTGCTATGCTCGAAGGAATTCCTATGGTGTAATTGCTAATGTACAGAGTAGCAACATAGTAGGAAGTGAGTTCGAACAACAGACACGCTATTACTTTTACTTCCATACTAATACGCTTAATAAAGGCATGAGCCCCTCTTATCTCACAACTATAAGTTAAACAGAACCTCGACTGTTCTTCGGCAAGGATAGCGTTGATATTAGATAACCCAAGAAGGTTGGAATGCCATTAAATCAAAGAACGCGACGCAAACCTGCTATGCTTATGATTCATTACATCGCATTATTGTTGACATTTGTTTAAGTATATCTAAAAACAAAAGGTCTATGTATTAATACAAAAGTTATACTAACATTTATAGAAGAGAATAATTTTTCGAGATTTGCAACTGTAATGGAAACCACTCACTCATATCAGCACCTAAATATAGTGTCACATCATGTTTTCCTTATACCCTGTTTGATAGCAGAATTAAAGTCGTGTATCTCTTGGGTAGAAGTACTCGCCTTGTTCGTCTAGATATGCTACCATGTTCACCTTGAATTTATCGAGATATGCGTCAAGCATGTACTCTTTCATAGACTCTCAGTAGTCTTAACATGCTACTGGAGTAGTTACCTATATAAACATTTAGACTTTCACATACAATCAACAGTCGTAACATTCTAATGAAGTTGTTGCCTATACAAAAATTTAGTCTTTCAGACACTTGGTAGTCTTAACATTCTATTGGAGTTGTTACCATTACAAAAATTTAGACTTTCACAGACACTCAACAGTAGTAACATTCTAGTGGAATAGATACCTATATAAAAATTTACTTTCACAGAAACTCAGAAGTCCTAACATTCTATTGGAATAGTTACCTATATAAAAATTTTGGCTTTCACATACACTCAACAGTCGTAACATTCTATTTAAGTTGTTACCTATACAAAAATTTAGACTTTCACAGACACTCAGTAGTCTTAACATTCTATTGGAGTAGTTACCAATATAAGAATTCATTTCTAACAATAGCATAAAAATGGGTGCAAGTGTCTTTTAACAGCAATTTTAGCGCTTTCAGAATGGAGAAGGGAGAATTGAGTCTAGGCAATACGGCACCAAAAGCTGCCTTCCACCATTTCTCGGCAGCTACTACTTATACTTAGTGTGAACTAATGGGCCGAACTGTTAAGGCAGAAAAAAAGATACCCAACAGAAGTTTCGTCACTCACTCCTTTAACCGTTCAAAAGTATCCAAATTTGCAAAGAGCTATCCGAGAAAGTAAACTAAAAGTCGACTTAAAAGACAACTTTAAAAATCCAACTAAAAATAAACGAAAGCTGGAAATTTAACACGAGAATTCTGCTAAAAGACAACTTTACAGAAAACTCAACTAAATTAAACGAAAGCTAAAAATTCAACCAATATGTCAACGAAACCTCCAAAACTACTTAAATTAAAAGAACTTTATCTTACTGACACTCGCTCAAATAAGTTCCCGCAAATCAAACCAAATTTGCTATGCTTTATCCTTTCTATCTTTTCTTTCTTTTTTTCTTAAATATAAAATTTGTTTCTAAAACTTTGTTGTCTGTATTATCTTTTTGAATCAGCATTTGAACTAGAAAACTGTGGAACCAACTGTTTAAAATTATCCACTAAAGACCTCTAAAATTATTACCCCTTTTATATCGAAAATATGTCATGAATATTGTTTTACCTGTTATCGTTAACATTTGGTACAAAGGAGGATATTAAGTAATGTCCCCTCTCTCCGAGGTCCAATATAGGTATTTACATACCCACTGGTACACTAACTTTAAATAAACGGAAAGAAAGACAAAAATAAGCTAATATAGCACTTATAGGACATTTAATGCTTACATATAAAAACATATAAGTATTACAATAATACACAACAGTTGAAATGTGCATATTGTTCCAAGGACAAGCAGTGTATAAAAAGAAATACAAAAATGGTGAAAAGTCTCACTAGTCTTTCTTGGTGTTCCGTAGAGAAACGAAACGAAATTCCATTGCTGGGCTTGCTGATAAAGTCCCTCTTCAATGAACAGAGATACTAGCAGAGGTCTTCTTCGATCAAAGAATGGTTATAAAAAGAGAACAATGAAACATTTTGAATTCTCCCGTGTCAAGTGCACTTGTGATGTCCAAGATGTATCCTCAAATCCAATGAAAGACTATTATTTATTATCTCTTTTTTATGCTTTTAAACTATATGGAAATGTGTTACTAACTTTTTTTCTAAGACTATTTTGCTTACAGTTTCTTTCTGAAAGCCAAAATGATTCTTTTACATCACGACAACATTTAAGCCTGTATTTCAGACACTTCGTTTTCATCATAACGATTGTTACACTTTAAGTTTAATTTCATTATGATTCATAAACTCTTGAAAGTTTAAATACAATAAAAATACAATAGCCTGAAGATCATCTGGGGTCACAATGACAAGGAATTAAGTCCTTTTTGACCAATAAGATGGCATTATAAACTCTATCTGTGAATGCTTTCTCGATCCTATCAAAAGCATATATATAACACCCTACATTCCCCAGTTGGCAGTTCTCACTCCCACTGCTCCGGTGTGTCTTTGACAGGCAGTATTTCCCACGATTACCTAAACAAGCAGGCAGAGATATATCTTTGGATCAAGTTGCCTTACTTCACATATTCAGGAAAGATAGCCCAAAACAAATTATCAATGATCTTATCAAAAACTTAACTATTATAGAATAGCTATTCCTTAACTCTCTAAACTAACATAAAGTAAAGGAACCCTTTTCACATTTCTGCATATAAATTTAGCCTCATTTATTGATTTCATTGTTGTTTCTTAATATTTCTGACAAACCTAATAAATATAAGTAGGTACCACATTCCTGATCAGCGAGTTACTGCTTTTCCTCCCCATTCTCTCTCTCTCTCTCTCTCTCTCTCTTATCCCAGTTGGCTAGAGCAGTAGAATACACCAACTGCATCTCTGGATGGGATTAAAGCCTCTCCCCAATTAGTGTCCTGGATATGACACTAAACATCTTGCTGAGGGTCCAAGCATGGAGCTCTTGGGAATGTGGAGTACCCCTTCACTACAATAACTCCCAGGTCCATTCTGACCTGGAGTAGAAACATCTGATAGGGTCCTACTTATGGGTCAAAGAGAATGATTTAACCATTCAATTGTGTGCAAAAAATGACTGATGTTAAATTGAATAGTTTGTATTAGATAGCGATGTGAGAAACCATTTAAATGCGTGCAAACAAAGTTATTGGTATCAGATAAACATATTTGAAGCAATTCAGGTATGTGCAGACAAATGATTAATACTTTGAAGAATTATTCATATTAGATAGGAATACTTGAAACCATATAACTGTTTGCAAAAACTTAATAATTGGTATTACATGGCAATACTTGGAACCATTTAACTGTAGGTAAACAAATGAATTGGGTTGAATAGAATAATTAGTGTTTAGCGGCATTACTTGAAGCCATCTCACTAAGAGCAAATAAAACTATCTTTATGAGAAATACTTGAAACCACTTCAATGTGACCAAACAAAGAAGTTTATCAACAAACTATTCATTTACAAATCCTATATATATATATATATATAGGATTTTGTATCAAATAAGCTATAAGGGTTGATATGCCATAAAAACCCAGCCACCCAACCAACCAACTCTCTCTCTCTCTCTTTCTCTCTCTCTCTCTCTTGCATTACCATAAAAAAGAATTTATTCCAAGTTTGAAGAAACTTAAGACAGAACAATTCTAGAAAGCAATGAGATTTTACTTTCAATACAGAGACAGATAAAAAAAAGACTTTGACATAGAATCAGACAGAAAAGAATGAAAACAAAATCATGTTATATGATAGGCCAGTGAGTTCAGAAGTTTACAATGGATGTCAACAGCTGCGAGGAAGTCAGGTAGACTGTGATTGACTGTAGGGTCACAAGTCATCCTTCCAGTATGAGAATCCAAGTGAGATAAGGTTTTTGCAAAAAGCTGAATACCAGTAGGTCGATAGATGTCACATGTTAGAGGAGAAAGAAAGAGATAATTTTGAATTTTTAGGAAAAGAATTTTATTATTATTATTAGATCTGATAAAAATAGAGAATTTTTAATTTTAAAAGCAGTTATTTACTAAGCTTCGCTTAGTCTAGCATAAGCCCAGTGAGAAACTTTTACTTAAAAATTTGTTTACACTACAAAGTGATGTTCATGCAAAATGAGTTGCATTAAAACATGTCAAGGATATAGATCAATAAAATATGTTGAGAATATAGATCATTAAACATATTGAAGATATTGCTCATTAAAACATGTTGGGGATATAGATTAATAAAATATGTCGAAGATATTGATCATTAAAATATGTTGGGGATATAGATCATTAAAATATGTCGAGGATATTGATCATTAAAATATGTCGAGGATATTGATCATTAAAACATGTTGGGGATATAGATCATTAAAATATGTCGAGGATATTGATCATTAAAATATGTCGAGAATATTGATCATTAAAATATGTTGGGGATATAGATCGTTAAAATATGTCGAGGATATTGATCATTAAAACATGTTGGGGATATAGATCATTAAAATATGTCGAGGATATTGATCATTAAAACATGTTGGGGATATAGATCATTAAAATATGTCGAGGATATTGATCATTAAAATATGTCGAGAATATTGATCATTAAAATATGTTGGGGATATAGATCGTTAAAATATGTCGAGGATATTGATCATTAAAACATGTTGGGGATATAGATCATTAAAATATGTCGAGGATATTGATCATTAAAACATGTTGGGGATATAGATCATTAAAATATGTCGAGGATATTGATCATTAAAACATGTTGGGGATATAGATTATTAAAATATGTCGAGGATATACATCATTAAAATATGTTGGGGATATAGATCATTAAAATATGTCGAGGATATTGATCATTAAAACATGTTGGGGATATAGATCATTAAAATATGTCGAGGATATTGATCATTAAAACATGTTGGGGATATAGATTATTAAAATATGTCGAGGATATACATCATTAAAATATGTTGGGGATATAGATCATTAAAATATGTCGAGGATATTGATCATTAAAATATGTTGGGGATATAGATCATTAAAATATGTCGAGGATATTGATCATTAAAATATGTCGAGGATATTGATCATTAAAACATGTTGGGGATATAGATCATTAAAATATGTCGAGGATATTGATCATTAAAATATGTTGGGGATATAGATCGTTAAAATATGTCGAGGATATTGATCATTAAAACATGTTGGGGATATAGATCATTAAAATATGTCGAGGATATTGATCATTAAAATATGTTGGGGATATAGATCATTAAAATATGTCGAGGATATTGATCATTAAAATATGTTGGGGATATAGATCATTAAAATATGTCGAGGATATTGATCATTAAAATATGTTGGGGATATAGATCATTAAAATATGTCGAGGATATTGATCATTAAAATATGTTGGGGATATAGATCATTAAAATATGTCGAGGATATTGATCATTAAAATATGTTGGGGATATAGATCATTAAAATATGTCGAGGATATTGATCATTAAAATATGTTGGGGATATTGATCATTAAAATATGTCGGGGATATAGATCATTAAAATATGTCGAGGATATTGATCATTAAAATATGTTGGGGATATAGATCATTAAAATATGTCGAGGATATTGATCATTAAAATATGTTGGGGATATAGATCATTAAAATATGTCGAGGATATTGATCATTAAAATATGTTGGGGATATAGATCGTTAAAATATGTCGAGGATATTGATCATTAAAATATGTTGGGGATATAGATCGTTAAAATATGTCGAGGATATTGATCATTAAAACATGTTGGGGATATAGATCATTAAAATATGTCGAGGATATTGATCATTAAAATATGTTGGGGATATAGATCATTAAAATATGTCGAGGATATTGATCATTAAAATATGTTGGGGATATAGATCATTAAAATATGTCGAGGATATTGATCATTAAAATATGTTGGGGATATAGATCATTAAAATATGTCGAGGATATTGATCATTAAAACATGTTGGGGATATAGATCATTAAAATAATTCGAGGATATTGATCATTAAAACATGTTGGGGATATAGATCATTAAAATATGTCGAGGATATTGATCATTAAAATATGTTGGGGATATAGATCATTAAAATATGTCGAGGATATTGATCATTAAAATATGTTGGGGATATAGATCATTAAAATATGTCGAGGATATTGATCATTAAAATATGTTGGGGATATAGATCATTAAAATATGTCGAGGATATTGATCATTAAAATATGTTGGGGATATAGATCATTAAAATATGTCGAGGATATTGATCATTAAAACATGTTGGGGATATAGATCATTAAAATATGTCGAGGATATACATCATTAAAACATGTTGGGGATATAGATCATTAAAATATGTCGAGGATATTGATCATTAAAATATGTCGAGAATATTGATCATTAAAATATGTCGAGGATATTGATCATTAAAACATGTTGGGGATATAGATCATTAAAATATGTCGAGGATATTGATCATTAAAATATGTTGGGGATATAGATCGTTAAAATATGTCGAGGATATTGATCATTAAAACATGTTGGGGATATAGATCATTAAAATATGTCGAGGATATTGATCATTAAAATATGTTGGGGATATAGATCATTAAAATATGTCGAGGATATTGATCATTAAAATATGTTGGGGATATAGATCATTAAAATATGTCGAGGATATTGATCATTAAAATATGTTGGGGATATAGATCATTAAAATATGTCGAGGATATTGATCATTAAAATATGTCGAGGATATTGATCAATAAAACATGTTGGGGATATAGATCATTAAAATATGTCGAGGATATTGATCATTAAAATATGTTGGGGATATAGATCGTTAAAATATGTCGAGGATATTGATCATTAAAACATGTTGGGGATATAGATCATTAAAATATGTCGAGGATATTGATCATTAAAATATGTTGGGGATATAGATCATTAAAATATGTCGAGGATATTGATCATTAAAATATGTTGGGGATATAGATCATTAAAATATGTCGAGGATATTGATCATTAAAATATGTTGGGGATATAGATCGTTAAAATATGTCGAGGATATTGATCATTAAAACATGTTGGGGATATAGATCATTAAAATATGTCGAGGATATTGATCATTAAAATATGTTGGGGATATAGATCATTAAAATATGTCGAGGATATTGATCATTAAAATATGTTGGGGATATAGATCATTAAAATATGTCGAGGATATTGATCATTAAAATATGTTGGGGATATAGATCATTAAAATATGTCGAGGATATTGATCATTAAAACATGTTGGGGATATAGATCATTAAAATAATTCGAGGATATTGATCATTAAAACATGTTGGGGATATAGATCATTAAAATATGTCGAGGATATTGATCATTAAAATATGTTGGGGATATAGATCATTAAAATATGTCGAGGATATTGATCATTAAAATATGTTGGGGATATAGATCATTAAAATATGTCGAGGATATTGATCATTAAAATATGTTGGGGATATAGATCATTAAAATATGTCGAGGATATTGATCATTAAAATATGTTGGGGATATAGATCATTAAAATATGTCGAGGATATTGATCATTAAAACATGTTGGGGATATAGATCATTAAAATATGTCGAGGATATACATCATTAAAACATGTTGGGGATATAGATCATTAAAATATGTCGAGGATATTGATCATTAAAATATGTCGAGAATATTGATCATTAAAATATGTCGAGGATATTGATCATTAAAACATGTTGGGGATATAGATCATTAAAATATGTCGAGGATATTGATCATTAAAATATGTTGGGGATATAGATCGTTAAAATATGTCGAGGATATTGATCATTAAAACATGTTGGGGATATAGATCATTAAAATATGTCGAGGATATTGATCATTAAAATATGTTGGGGATATAGATCATTAAAATATGTCGAGGATATTGATCATTAAAATATGTTGGGGATATAGATCATTAAAATATGTCGAGGATATTGATCATTAAAACATGTTGGGGATATAGATCATTAAAATATGTCGAGGATATTGATCATTAAAATATGTTGGGGATATAGATCATTAAAATATGTCGAGGATATTGATCATTAAAATATGTCGAGGATATTGATCATGAAAATATGTCGAGGATATTGATCATTAAAACATGTTGGGGATATAGATCATTAAAATATGTCGAGGATATTGATCATTAAAACATGTTGGGGATATAGATCGTTAAAATATGTCGAGGATATTGATCATTAAAACATGTTGGGGATATAGATCATTAAAATATGTCGAGGATATTGATCATTAAAACATGTTGGGGATATAGATCATTAAAATATGTCGAGGATATTGATCATTAGAATATGTTGGGGTATAGATCATTAAAATATGTCGAGGATATTGATCATTAAAACATGTTGGGGATATAGATCATTAAAATATGTCGAGGATATTGATCATTAAAACATGTTGGGGATATAGATCATTAAAATATGTCGAGAATATAGATCATTAAAATATGTTGGGGATATAGATCATTAAAATATGTCGAGGATATTGATCATTAGAATATGTTGGGGGACTCCTCCTCTCTCTTTCTTTCTCTCTCTCTCTGTGTGTCTCTCTCTCTCTCTCTCTCTCTCTCTGTCCACCACCAGTTGACCATGATATAGGAGTGGAACCTTTAATATAAATACTAAAATTAGTAATAATTTAATCCTTCATTTGTTGAAATAGTATGCATACGTTTGGAAGTGATTCCGTTTCCAGAATTTTTTTCACAGAGGTCAGTAAATTTATTCTACTAAACTATTCATTTAAAAATGCACATTTGATTTAAAATAGTAATGTCTTAAATCTCAGCTGTATTATGTGTTGTTTAAATGAAGAATGAAGACTTATGCGAGTTAATTTTCAGGAAAACTTTACTTTTGGAAGGCGAACTTCTAAATTTGCTAAAGAAAACCCCCAAAATTGCCCCCCCCCCTGAAAAGAAAGGAAAAAAAAAATCCAAAACACCTCAAATGTAGTCTAACACGTGCTAAAGACGAAAGCCATAAAAGAGTTGACTCCTCCTCTCTCTTTCTTTCTCTCTCTCTCTGTGTCTCTCTCTCTCTCTCTCTCTCTGTCCACCACCAGTTGACCATGATATAGGAGTGGAACCTTTAATATAAATACTAAAATTAGTAATAATTTAATCCTTCATTTGTTGAAATAGTATGCATACGTTTGGAAGTGATTCCGTTTCCAGAAGTTTTTTCACAGAGGTCAGTAAATTTATTCTACTAAACTATTCATTTAAAAATGCACATTTGATTTAAAATAGTAATGTCTTAAATCTCAGCTGTATTATGTGTTGTTTAAATGAAGAATGAAGACTTATGCGAGTTAATTTTCAGGAAAACTTTACTTTTGGAAGGCGAACTTCTAAATTTGCTAAAGAAAACCCCCAAAATTGCCCCCCCCCCTGAAAAGAAAGGAAAAAAAAAATCCAAAACACCTCAAATGTAGTCTAACACGTGCTAAAGACGAAAGCCATAAAAGAGTTGACTCCTCCTCTCTCTTTCTTTCTCTCTCTCTCTCTGTGTCTCTCTCTCTCTCTCTCTCTCTCTCTGTCCACCACCAGTTGACCATGATATAGGAGTGGAACCTTTAATATAAATACTAAAATTAGTAATAATTTAATCCTTCATTTGTTGAAATAGTATGCATACGTTTGGAAGTGATTCCGTTTCCAGAAGTTTTTTCACAGAGGTCAGTAAATTTATTCTACTAAACTATTCATTTAAAAATGCACATTTGATTTAAAATAGTAATGTCTTAAATCTCAGCTGTATTATGTGTTGTTTAAATGAAGAATGAAGACTTATGCGAGTTAATTTTCAGGAAAACTTTACTTTTGGAAGGCGAACTTCTAAATTTGCTAAAGAAAACCCCCAAAATTGCCCCCCCCTGAAAAGAAAGGAAAAAAAAAATCCAAAACACCTCAAATGTAGTCTAACACGTGCTAAAGACAAAAGCCATAAAAGAGTTGACTCCTCCTCTCTCTTTCTTTCTCTCTCTCTCTGTGTCTCTCTCTCTCTCTCTCTCTGTCTGTCCACCACTAGATAACCATGAAATATACCACAAAATTTCTTTGAATTTTAACATCCAGCAGTCCTGGACTTTAACTAAGTTAAAACTTAAGATAAAAAAAGTGAATTTTTTTTATTTTTTTTTTTTATTTTTTTTTTTATTACTACCGCGTACACATGGGAAGCAGCATGCTGTACGTGTGAGTCTTGCGGCTTAACGCTCAAGATTGCCAGTTCGATCGGGGAACTACTGCTGCTCATCTATAAGAGTGGCTTCTATAGATGAGAACAAAAACAGCCATCGAAAGATAACCATGACTAGTACTCAAACCAGATCCATAAACCGCATCGCTCTTCGCGCGGGTAAAAAAGGGGCGCGTCCTGCTGAGGTTGGAGCCCTGGCCTCGGTGTTCGAAAAATCAGCTACAGAGCTCAAACACAAACAAAAACTACTAAGATGCAAACAAACAATACAGATAGCGACATTTAACGTAAGAACCCTAAATAGAATAGGTCAACTATCAGAGCTAACTGCATCAGCCGTAGAGCATAAGATAGATATAATTTGCATACAAGAGCACCGATACACGCACACCGAAGATATCAAGTATCACGAAACTGGAAATGGATGGATGCTGGTGACTGTATCGGCATGGAAAAACTCTGTCAATGCATCGGTAGGAGGGGTGGGAATACTTCTAGGACCGAGAGCGTTAAAAACACTGAACAGCATTGAGAGAATACAACCTAGGATGATGGCCGCAACGTTTAATGGCAACCCCAAAGCAACAATTATCTCCTGCTACAGCCCTACCAATGTTAGCGAAGAAAACGAAATAGCCACCTTCTACGAAGATCTATCCTCCCTAGTACGTAGCATTCCGAAACACAACCTGCTAGTCATTGGCGGAGATATGAATGCACAAATCGGGAAAAACAGACACAACAAATACAGCCTACACTACGCGTCTAACAGGAATGGACAGCATTTAATAGATTTCATGATAGAAAATAGATTAACCTGCCTCAATACAAACTTTCAAAAAAGGGAGGGGAAATTATGGACCTACACATACGCGAATAAGAGTAAAGCACAGATAGACTACGTCCTTATAAACAGGAAATGGAAGAATAGTGCGATGAATTGCGAGGCATACTCCTCCTTCGAGGGTGTGTCCTCCGATCATCGAATAGTTACGGCCAAAGTACGACTAAGCCTAAGAAAAAACGCCACACGTAAAGCGACGACCAAGCACTATGACTGGGCCCTACTCAACAACAGAGATATTAGAGATAAATATGCATTAGAATTAAGAAACAGATTCGAAGCACTACAAGAGAAGGTAGAAATAGGCACCCCAAATGACGAATATGAAAATTTTGTAGAAGCACACCTGGAGGCGGCAGAAAAGTGTATTCCAACAAAACCTAGAACTAAATATAGAGTCCCTTGGGAAACGCCAGCAGCTAGAGAAAAACGTGCACTCGTGAAGACTGCCTCCAAAAACTATCAACAGAACCCAACAAATACAAATGCACGAGAACTAGAAAAGGCGCAACATCAATTAACAGGAATATACCTAAAAGAACAGGCAGAATACGTACAAAATCAGATAGATAAGATTAGAGACTCGGTGGAAGATAGGCAATCCAGGATAGCCTGGCAAACAATAAACGAAGTAAGTGGAAGGAAGAGCACAGCCAAAGCAAAATTGAAAGCTGCAAGCCAACAAGAAAGAATAAAACTGTGGGAACAGCATTTCAAAAATCTACTAGGAAACCCACCGGAAATAACGGATGAACCGATCACCAGAATTATTAGTAAGCAATTAGACGTAAAACTAGGTCCTTTCACCAAAGAAGAACTCGACACGGTTCTCAGAAGAATTAAAAATAGGAAAGCGGCGGGGCTAGACGAGATCCCCCCAGAAGTGTGGAAGACGAGACAATTCGACGATATACTGCTCCGGCAATGCAACGCAGTCTATAGTCAAAATAGGATAGAACGATGGACGAAGGGATGCATCCTTCCATTCCCTAAAAAAGGCGACCTCGGACTAGCCAAGAACTACCGAGGGATAACACTTACATCCATAGCAGCCAAAATCTACAATGCCCTACTACGAAACCGCATAGAACCCAAAATGGAAAACATCCTTAGGAAAAACCAAAATGGCTTCCGGAGAAACAGATCCACAACCTCACAAATACTGACCATCCGTAGAATCCTGGAAGGCGTTCGGGCAAAAAACTTACAGGCGACATTACTTTTTGTCGACTTTACCAAGGCCTTCGATTCCATACACAGAGGGAAGATGGAGCAAATCCTACTAGCTTACGGCCTACCAAAAGAAACCGTAGCAGCGATAATGATTCTCTACAGAAACACCAAAGTAAAAGTACGTTCACCAGATGGAGACACGGAATACTTCGACATTGTTGCAGGAGTACTACAAGGAGACACACTAGCCCCGTACCTCTTTATCATCTGTCTAGACTATGTGCTTAGGACTTCGATCGACAAAATCAGAGAAAATGGCTTTGAGCTGACTAAGAGAAGAAGCAAAAGGTACCCCGCAAAAACAATCACGGACGCCGACTACGCTGATGACTTGGCGTTACTAGCGAATACGCCTAATCAAGCAGAGACACTACTACATAGTCTGGAACGAGCTGCAGCTGGCATTGGCCTACATGTCAATGCAAACAAAACCGAATATATGTGTTACAACCAAACAGGCAACATTGCCACACTAGACGGAGCCTCTCTGAAACTAGTCGACAAATTCACCTACCTAGGAAGCAGCGTCTCATCAACCGAGAAGGACATCGACACACGACTGACGAAGGCATGGACAGCTATCGATAGGCTCTCGATCATATGGAAGTCGGACCTAACAGATAAAATGAAACGCAGTTTCTTCCAGGCAGCGGTTGTGTCGATACTGCTATATGGATGCACCACATGGACGCTTACGAAACGGCTGGAGAGGAGGCTGGACGGAAATTACACAAGAATGTTGAGAGCAGTATTAAACAAGTCCTGGCGACAACACCCCACGAGACTCCAACTATACGGACACTTGCCCCCCATCACAAAAACTATACAAGTTCGACGAACCAGACACGCAGGACACTGCTGGAGAAGCAAGGACGAGCTCATAAGCGATGTACTCCTGTGGACCCCCACTCATGGATGTGCAAGAGTGGGACGACCAGCACGAACTTACATACAGCAGCTATGTGAGGACACGGGTTGTAATCCTGAAGACCTGCCGGAGGCGATGAATGATAGGGAGAAATGGCGAGAGACGGTCAGGGATATCCGCGCAGGCGGCGCGACATGATGATGATGATAGATCATTAAAATATGTCGAGGATATTGATCATTAAAATATGTTGGGGATATAGATCATTAAAATATGTCGAGGATATTGATCATTAGAATATGTTGGGGATATAGATCATTAAAATATGTCGAGGATATTGATCATTAAAACATGTTGGGGATATAGATCATTAAAATATGTCGAGGAAATTGATCATTAAAATATGTTGAGGATATTGATCATTAAAACATGTTGGGGATATAGATCATTAAAATATGTCGAGGAAATTGATCATTAAAATATGTCGAGAATATAGATCATTAAAATATGTTGGGGATATAGATCATTAAAATATGTCGAGGATATAGATCATTAAAACGTTGGCGATATAGATCTTTAAAACATGTCAAAGATCATTAAAACATGTTAAAGATTTAGATCCTTAAAACATGTCAAGGATATAGATCATTAAAACATGACGAAGATATAGATCATCAAAATATGTCTTATGTAGCATAAAATATGGTCAATCTACATGGTTTGCAGATTTTTTAATGCACACTAGCTCATTTAAATATGTTGAAGATATAGATCTCAATTTTCAAAATCAGTTAACAATCAGGTATTTAATTTTTTTTCTAAATGTTCAATAATTATTAATTAATTTATTAATTAATTACTTTTTAAGTAGAATATTCTGTATGAAAAAAAAATGGAAATATTTAAAATCAAAAAAAGAATTATGTCCTTGTTATTTTTCTTAGATTTTTCCTGATTTCCTCAGATGAAGTGACAACACTCAGAGCTCTGGTGTTCTTTTGTTGTTTCAGGGTCTGCCCTAATCCTGATAATATTTAGTTCCTTCCTTTTGTTTTGGATCTATGATTCCAAAATAGGTGACATGAAAAAAATTCAGTAAACTGTGATGATTTGACCATATTTGATGCTTGGCACCAAATGATAAATTAAGCCCTGCAAAGGAAGTATTGCTTGAGGAAAGGTTCCCCACCTGAGACCAGGCAATTTATGGAGTAGAACTTGTGGAAACTCTGCAAACATTTTATGGCATGTAAGGCATAGTTTACAGTGGTATTTTGAGAACTACCGCTCACTATAACCCCACTAAGTTCCATAGCTGTCGATTTTAACTTCAGTACGTAATGCCTGTATGAACCTGTGATCAATGGCAAACTGATATCTGTGTTTGTGTTTAAAAAGAGGAAGTGAACAAAAAGCATTTTCTCTGCCCATTGCATGCACACTAGCTCACTTTACTGTTTTGCCTCTTTAAAAAATGTCTGTTATTTCACTAGTGTGTGTATGTGTATTTATAATAGTGAAATACAGTGTGGAACGATAAAATTGTCGTCCTAAAGAAAACAACACTACAGCTTTATTTTAAAACTTCATTAGGTCTAACAGATTTTACAAATAGAATAATGAACACACTGTTGTAGGCATAGCATAGTAAATAATTTATATATTGTATAATTGCAAACAGATCAAAATGATTATATTGATACCAGTAAAGTATGAAACTAAGGTTTTGCATAGATTTCAATGTTATTGTCGGAGGAACAAAAAATAATTATATCCTTTTAATGAGAAATTTATGTATACTCTAGGGGGAGCATTAGGGTAATGTGACAGCCCCGTTTGGAATTGTCAAGAAGATTACTTCTGAGCCTTTGCCAAAAAGAGACGTTCATCTCTAGATTCTGTTAAAGAACAATAAAGACACTCGTGACTTCCTTGTCTCTTTCAGATGTAATATGTCTTTTTATTTTGTATGCATACACATAGAGCTTGTCTGAGTAGATCTATATTTTGACTGCTTGTATATATAATTACATGTCAACTTGTGTGATTTGCAGATAAAATATTTTATGTCTATTTTCTAAATATCAGTATGCTGGTTTTATTTTTCCATCCTTTTTTGTTAAGGTGTTAGCATATCATGTAAAAAAAAAATCAGTTATGAGCGTATAAATAAAAACCCAGTAGCATTTTATAGAATGCCAAAAATTATATAGAATGCCAAAAATTATATAGAATGCCAAAAATTACATGGCCCAGTCGGCTGGGGCTGCAGAATACATCGACTGCATCTCTGCAGATGGGTAAGACCCCTACCAAATGAATGTCTTGTTTATGACATTAAACATTCTGATGGTGAGACTCCAGTAATGCTGGAGCTATGGGGAATGTGGTGTACTCCTTCATTGCCATTGATTCCATATCCACTCTGGCCCAAAGAGGTAGCACCTGAAAGGGTCTTATCAATGGGTTCAATAGAACTGTCGGATATTAAAACTGAGTGAAAACAAAGGATTCATGATAAACTGAATCATTTGAAATTGAACAGTTTGATCATTTAGCTGTGTGTAAACAAGTGACTGAGATTTAATTGAATTTTTGGTGATGCATTGCTGTGCTTGGAATTAACTAACTTTGTTGATTTATGTTTACAAATCATACATATCTTATATGTATGTGTATAAACTGGATTCGGCATTGAATAACCCACAATGACTGATATGCCATAAAACCAAACTAAACCAAATCATGTATATTTAATATATATGTATAGAAAGGATTTGGCATAACCAACATTGGTTGATATGCCATAAAACCCAAACAAACCAAATCATATATAATTAATATATATGTATAAAAAGGATTTGGCATTAAATAACCAACAATGGTTCATATGCTATAAAACCTAAACAAACTAAGCCAATCAGCAAAAAAGGTACCTTTTTATCATTATTTGATTGTTAGATTTCTATCCATTGTCCCTAAGTATATTCACTCCGTATTTTTAGGGAGGGTGTAATGGCTAAAGTGTTGGACTGCAGCCTTGAAGTAAGCAATTTCGAACCCCTGTTGTGCAATTATGTTCACTCCCAGATTAATACCCTTAAGAATGGTACGAACCCCCATAACCCCCCCCCCATAATGTGTTAAATAGTACTGCTACTTTTCATCAACAAAGATGGCTTTAGCATTAAATAACCTACAAAGGTTGATATGCTATTAAGCAAAAGAAACCAAACCTGCATTTTAGCTATTTTGATTTGACGAAAAGCAACTGGAATTAAGATGAAAGAAATACAAGTGAAAGACTAATAATCATTGACAATGTTTTTATCTTATGAAAATTCAAGATAATATTAATGTTTGTTTATTAAAAAGCATAGACTGATGGTCTGAGTTGCCACAAGGAAAAGCAACTGAAATTAAGATGAAAGAAATTCTAGTAAAAGACTAATAATAGTTGACAATGTACCGGGCTATTGGCCTAATGAGTAGAGCATTCGCCAATGGTCCATGACACCAGGGTTTAATACCTGTGTAACATATTCATATGCATGCAGAAACACAATAATGACAAACAAAACACAGTTCTTTCGAAAAATATACCTCTCACACTTTATTCGAAATGGTACGAAAGGGTTACAAAAGGGTTATGTGTGAGAGGTGAGTTGGAGACTGAACAAAGCTACAACATATTGACCCCCAGCTCTTCTGGCTATAATAGCACTTTTTTCTCATTCTCCTGGGCTGGTCAACCGGGGGCCCTGAGGGCCCAGCCTCAGCTCGGACCTGGTTCTCACTCCTCAAACTGCAACAACTGACTTCAAACTCTGATCTCCAACTAACTCGAACTTCCTGTGGCACCGGGTTATATAGTTGTTTGACACCCAACTGCTTCAGTGAGTGTCGCATCTGCACTCAATTCAACCTTTCAACAGTCAAGGTTATCCCCTGATATCTTCGACCGGATGCACCTGTTACTTACACAGGTGCATTTTTTATTTGACAGCTTGGCCGGGTCAGGAATCAATATGTTATACCAGGTTGAGTCATACTAAAGACTCAAAAAATGGTACTTGATACCACCTTGCTTAACACTCAGTATTATAAGGTAAGGATCAAGGGTAAAGTGGAGTAATCCAGGGAATGGAGTAGCACCCGCCCTGAAACCTCAGTGTGTTAGCCATTGAAAAGGGAGCCTTCGGGTCACCCTCGACTAAGGTCGCCAACTTTACTAACTTTTTATACTAATGTCAGTGATTGATGGTATTAGTTGTTGCGATGAAAAGCAATTATGATGAACGAAATACAAGACAAAATTAACAACAGATGAGAATGTCTAATCAAATATCACCTCTGTGACTTAGAAATTTTTGCATTTGTTATAATGTTAAATTTCTGCATCTCCACATTTGAGAAAACAGGATATTTTAGTGTAAACTTTTCTATAAGTACATCAAGTGAAATGAAAGTGAAATTTGTTTTGAGTTTATTCAGCCACTAGGAGTCAAGGCACTTGTACTTTTGAGGGTATCCCAACTTGGAAAAATTTCAGATCTTTCTTAGAACACTACAATTTTCTCTCATGACTTTCATTCTTTTGAAATCAGATATAAAACAAAATTCTCAGATTGTCAAAAATATTTCATGTGAAAAATCTGTCTGGAATCATGAATTGAAAAATACTTTAAAATTAGAATATTTTTCAATTTGGAAAGCTTTTCATTATTATTTTCAGAAAAAATTAGTAGAAATATATTTATTCTAAGTCTGTTAACTCTTACTTTTTAAAAATTTTTGAATTTTCAAAAAACATTTACAAATTAATTAAAAATAAACATTTCTACATAGGAAAATATTTATATTTCTAATAAAGTCCTTTACGAATTTGATTCATTAAAAAGATTTTGAAATTTTTTTCAAATATCTGCCCTGAATTGTAAAACAAAAAATACTTTTTTTTATTTGTAAATCTTTACATTGCTTTTTTGATTAAAATATGCTATGGAGACTATTGTGCCTTGAAGAATATATTAGCTGAAAAAATAACTTTTAAAAGATTTTATAAAAAGGATATATCTTAGCTAAAATATATAGTAGAAGACATTTCTTTCTATACTGATATATGTGAGGCTATTCTCTTCATTTGAACAACACCAGGTTGCTCTTCCATTCTGCATATGAATCTCATACCTTGAATGATGATACAGTTGTCATAAGACAAACATATGTTGTTTTTTTTTAAACTCATTATAATATAAGGCTATAGGTTATTTTGAATTTGAGTCAAGGTCATTTTTATGGCAAACCTCTGAAATTAGCAGGTCAATGCAAACACAGAGGTAGCAATATCTCATCTACTATAAATGATGTCAATTAACACATAAGGAATGTATGGACTTTTATTAATTGGTTAATGACCATGTGGAAATCTGATCTCTTTGATAAAAGAAAACAGGTACTCTTCTAATCTATTGCCATGTCAATACTATTGCACACTTGAACTCTAAAAAAATGTTTGGAGGAAAAGCTAGATGGAAACAACATAAAAAAGGTGTGTGCTGTTTTAAACAAATCCTGGAAGCAGCACTCCATAAAAAATAACAGTATGACCACTTACTTTCTATCTCACAAACCATCCAAGTAAGATGAGCAAAATATGCTGAGCACTGCTGGAGAAGTGAGGACAAACTCATAAATGATTTCCTCATATGGACTTCTACACATAGACACACCAGTGTTTGGATGAGTTCTATGTAGACACAGGGTCTTCACCTTGGGACTTTCAAAGAACAATGGCCCATAGGAACAGATTAGCAAGAGGGAGTCAAGCAAATCTGTGCTGTCAGCATGCTTCGATGATGATGATGATGATGATGGTTATTTAAACAAGTTTTTAATTTGACTAATAACTATAAATGTAGCAAAATCTTACCATCCTCCAACCTATGCAGACACAGAGTGCAATCTTAGAGACTTGCCAAGAACAATGACTGATAGGGACAGATTGGCAAGAGAGAGTCAAGCAAATCCATGCTGTTGGAATGCCTCAGTGATGATGATAATAGTTATCTAAACAAGTTGTTTATAATTTGACTAATAACTGTAAATGTAGATAATTCAGGGTAAAGAAAGAAAGATAAATTTCAACAAGAACATTTTAAGAAGATATAAGTAAAAAATGAAATATTTGTACTGAGAGAAACCACCAAAAAAAAAACTAAAAAAAATAAAGAAAGAAAATAGTGCCAGTTAAGATAGCAAAAGACAGCAGACATAGCCTAAGGTGTTCTTAACTGTAAACTGCATTATTTTGGAAAAGCTCCACTCTAAGAGAATTTAGCGAGCGTACATAAATAGTGAGGTGGAGAGATGACAGGTTGGTCGATAGTCAGAAGAGTAGTAGCCTGTGAAAGATAAATATAGACAAAGGAATGAAGGTAGGAAGGGGGAAACTTTAGAATTTTATGAATTAATTTTAAATAAAATTCTGACGTCTTAGAAAAGTTATAATTCAATTGATTTTCTGCTTTATTTATCTATTTATTATTTTTTAATTCACCTTTCAGTAAAATTGACTATGTATATAAAAAAAAAGCATAAAAACACATATATCTATGTTACCAAAATTATCACAATGTTTGTATATATATATATATATCATTATGTTACACTGCTAACACAGATTTCCCAGACTCTCTCTCTCACCATCCATCCCGATCATCCATTTGCTTCTGGCATGTCCTCCAGACTATTATGACTAACTGAGACAGACAACAACATGTGACTAGCAAAGGCATGGACAGCTATTGATAGGCTATTGGTCATATGGGAGTCAGACCTGACCAATAAAATGAAATGCAGTTTTTTCAAAGCAGTGATTGTATCGATACTGCTGTATAGATGCACTACATAGATGCTAACTAAACGTATGGAGAAAAAGCTTGACGGCAACTACACAAGAATGCTGCAAGTAATAATGAACAAGTCCTGGAGTCAGCACCCCACAAATTAGCAGCTGTATGGTCACCTACCATCCATCACAAAAACTATCCAAGTTAGATGAACCAGACATGCTGGACACTGCTGGAGAAGCAGGGACGAACTCATAAGTGACGTACTCCTGTAGACCCCTTCACATGAACAAGCAAAGGCAGGGTGACCAGCTAGAACCTACATACAAAAGCTCTGTGCCAATACAGGATGTGACCTTGAGAACCTGCCGGAAGTGATGGACAATAGAGAAGGGTGTTGGGAGAGTGTCAGGGATATCTGTACAGATGGTGCGACATGATGATGATATATATATATATATATATATATATATATATATATATATGAATGTATATATAAGAAAAACATGTTTTTGAAATACAGCACTGCCTATATATATATATATATATATATATACAAAAATAATAAAAATTTAATGTCTTAAAATTGCAAAATCTTTACAGTGCTCTATGCATAGAAACATCAGATTAAATTGGTTGAATATTTGCTCGCTTGATGTGAGATTTTATCCTCTTTCATTAACACCTTATACTTGAAAAATATGTATATAATATGAATAAGTCTCTGTGTGTGTGTGTGTGTGTGTGTGTGTGTGTGTGTGTGTGTGTGAGATCTTGAAATAAACACTTCTTCCATTACAGTGAGTTTCACATGCTACTTTTTTCAACTGTAAAATGGAAAATGGAAACTGGAAACTGCAGTGGCTTGGGTTCTTATTTTTCTTTCTGTTTTCTTTTTAGAATTTAAAAAAATTAAAATTTTAGAAATTGAAATAAAATAATTGAAATATAAAAACTCTTTTCATTTTTAATCAAATTTTTTTTTCAAATTTGGTTTTATTTTTCTGGGTGTTGACGTTACAAAAGGTAAGAAAGAAAAAAAGATTTTAAAATCTTGCATCAACAGTACTTGGTGACTATTAATAACTCACCAATTCATTCATTGAACCAAAATTAGACTATTAAAGATATATATATATATATATATATATATATATATATATATATATTGCATCCACTCACTGACTGCTACATTGTATCACAACTCTTCAGTGGAGCTAGACCTGTGAGATGCTTCAAGCCAAGATCAAAACCCAGCTGACTTTATATTAATCAAATATATTACTCCAGGGCCATTATCATCTGAGTGTAAAGGAAGAAATTTTTTACTAATATCTTTTTACGTATATGCTTTTGGCTACTGCATGAGCTATATATATATATATATATATATATATATATATATATATATATATATATATATATTTTTTTTTAGTTATCCATTTCTGAGTTTGAAATAAAAAAGACGTAACAGGATTGAAATAAATTTATAATCCTATGTGACCGGTTTCGTTGTTTTTCTTAAAGTATATATATATATATATATATATATATATATATATATATATATATAATTGTCGAATTTTAATAATTTTAATATGTATATATACTTTTTTACAGTTAAAACATTTGGGGATTTAATAACTAGAATGTCCAGGAAGTGTATGGTGTTATTTGATTCTTTTTCATTAATAAAGTTGATGGAGGGTTCACCATTGTTTAATTTCACTGCAATCTCTTCAATTTTGCTGTTTTGGGATAGAAAAAAAAGTATATTCTCAGTATTTCTAAAACATGTTGTGTTACTTCGTACTCCGTATTTAAAAGGGCCGGATTCTAAAACTTCTAAAAGTAGATATACTTATTTTCCGATCCCAAAACAAAAATTGAAGAGATTGCTGAGAAATTAAACAATATTGAACCATCCATCAACTTTATATATGAAAAAGAATCAAATAACACCATACTCTTCCTGGATATCCTAATATATGTATATATGTGTGTATGTGTGCATGTGTGTGTGTATATACATATATATATATATATATTTTTATATATATATATATATATGGGTATAAACTGAAATTTAAAACTAGTTTTTTATTCAATTCAGTAATAAAGACAAATGTTTGAATGAGTGATTACATCAATATCAGCAATCCATTAATTCTGATTCACCAAATGCAATCCGTTATATCAACATAAGAGAAAAAATATTATTAGATAAATTTTCCAGTAATCTCAAGAGTTTAATGACAAAAAAAGTATTTTTAATGATTTTGAATAAAATGTTGAATTTTTCATTATCTTTTGGCTTTGTTATTTTACTTTTTAATTTCTATTAAATTTCAGTGAGTAATGAATAAAATTTGACGCTTAATGAACTGCATTTTAATTGGTAATTTTTTTCCAATAACATTAGATAAATACTGTTAAACATTTTGTCATGAAGTGCCAAAAATGTTAATGAATAACTACTTTGATCTCTGTCGATTGGCAAAAATCAAGCGCAAGGAATGCCACGACGGTTTTTCACATCTATGCAGTTGACAACAAAACAACAAAAAAGCTAATTTGCCAGACATTTCCGCTTACCAAATGCCAAGATAAGAACTTCCAAAGTTGTTTACAACTAACAAACAACTTTCAAAGAATTTGGTAAAATTTTGGAATTTTTATTTCTCACTTTTGAAACCTGTTGATGACATTCCAGTTCCTCCTGCAATTTCAGACGAAAGAATCAAGGTATAATGTTCGAAATGTAAAATAAAGAAGACTTTTGTTAATGTTTTTAACAAGTGTCATATACTGCATAGGCAGTCAGTATAACTTTTGATAATAATAATAATTTTCAGAGTCACTGAAAAAAATTGGAAAATTTCTATTAAACTTTCTCCCTTTGTCTCTCTCTCTCTCTCTCTATACATACAAACAGCACAATGTAACTTATATATCTATATGCATATATGTCATATAAAGAAATACTCATACCTTATTCAAACATATATATATATAACTACACATATATATCATGCTAAACATATCATATATATATATATATATATATACAGATACAAATGCACACACATATATATATATATATTCTGATTGCTTAAATTTATCTAAAAATTCCGATATCTATTTCAGAAGCTCTGAAATAAGTGTAAGTAAAAGCACTCTTTACATGACATGACTCATGGTAAATTACACACTCACATATATATATATATATATATATATATATATATATATATATATATATATATATGTGTGTGTGTGTGTGTGTGTGTGTGTGTGTGTGTGTGTGTGATCATCAACAGGAGGAACAACAGGCATTAAATAAAAAAGAGACTGTGTACTAACCAGTTTGACTATTTTGTAGCCAAATTTTCTTTTTTTTATTTCCTTTTTAAAGATAATCTAAAAAGTGATTTTTTTTCAAGTCACTTTTATAAATTTTGCATCATTTAAATGATCCTAACTTTTTCTGCTTTTATTACTCAATGGTAGAAAAAAATGATATATGGTATTTTGAGGCAAAATATTTCTGCAGGTGTTTATGATTAATGAGTGAAATAGCTAAGAGTAAATTTGAAATCTGTCTAGAGATGATTAAATATTTATATACTTTGTGTCATATATATATATATATATATATATATATTTACCAACCCCTCCGCTCGGGGAGGATATGATGCAAGGTCAATTTTTAAGCGGAGTTTAACAGGTTTGAATTCAGAGTTTTCCTTCTCCTAGACTAGTTGCCTCACCAAGGCTGAAGATCCTAGTCTACCCTACTATTTACCCATAGCTGGTGGGAGAATAATTGGATTCATACCTTTCCGAAGGGTATTAGTGCTAAGTGAAATGCAATCAGTCTCTTCCAGGATTTGAACTTGTTCGCCATGTCTATTTCCAACGACAATAACCATTACATCTAGGATACCTCCAAGTGTCATATACATATATATATATATATATATATATATATATATTTGATAATTACTACCTTGAATATTATTTTGTTACAATCTCATGATATCAAGCAATACGAAATTCTAGGACTTTCAAGATATTATTTTAAACTAAGCCATAAAGCCACTAAAGATACCAATGTTAAATGATAAATTAGCCGTATCTATTATTTGAGAAGTTGTGTAGGTAGTTTAAAAAGATTTAAACAGTTGTCTCAAATAGGAAACCGTTAACGTCAACTCAGAGCAATTGACAGTTTAAGGTCAGTTGAAAAGTTGGCTTTTATTGGATGCATCGAAAGGATGGTGACTAAAATCCTGGAAGTTAAAAGTTGAATTGCAATTTTCAATTTGTTCATCCAGAACCACTTGAACAAGCAGTTGTTAATTTCTATCAATCGCTTCAGTGGCTAATTCTCAGCAACATATGGTGAGACTCCACAACTAGCATTTGTAAAAAATGTGACAACTTTCAGAAGATGTTTACCAAAGAATTTAGTCCGAACTTTTTCTCAGTTCGACACCTATTTGACTGAATTTCCTCGCTTTGAGGAGACTGAACTGGTATCAAAGGGTTTCCCTCCGAAGCGTATGTGAGATTGTCACCCATATTAACTCTGTACAACTAGGTAAGGCTGAAAAAGGTCAAACAGCAGTTTGTCTGTGGTCATGAAGTGGGTGGCTGAAGTGAGTGTTTCGCACATTTACCCCCTCATCCTTGACGGAGTTTTGGTGTTTCCATTCTTGTGTATCGACCAAGCTTCTCTATAGAGAACCCTGTTCTGACTCCTTTGAAAGTACACTACTCCTAAAGGTGCGTCACCATTTCTACATCTTTCATCCCTCCGAAGGTGGACTGGAAGTGCAGAATATCGACACACATCAGCAAACATTACATATAAATTATCTCAGTCATATACACAATATAATGAGAACGGTATCTCAGTCATTATATACACAATATAATGAGAACGGTAAATTCTGGAATGAATTGACCAAAAAGACCTTCTCGGCTCTGAGAAGCATCCACTTAGATGACTAATAGGCTGGTAGATTACGCCGAAACAAGTGCTCCTTCTGTCGGGGATGTTGACACATGCTGGAGAATGTGGAGTACCTCTCCATTGCCATTACTTCCAGGTCCACTCTGATCTGGAGTGATAGTACCGGATAAAGTCTGATCTGTGGGTTAAGTCAAGCTCTTTGACCATTTAACTCTATGTAAGTTAGATTGCAACTTTAAATTAGTTCGACAAGATTCTCATATTGAAGCAGTTGTCTGTTTCCATCAATGATCCAGCTAATCCTCAGCACAGACTGAAGATGTTCAAAATCTGTCGTCTATGATAATAAAGAATGTTTTCAAGAAGAGGTTTTCATTATCATTCATCCTCTCAGTGGAGCGATGAAAGATGGTGGCAAGAGAAGACGACCAATCGCTGAGAAGAACAAAAGAACAAGTTGGCAATGTAACACAGCCTCTAAACAAATGAATACAAAGAAAAAACAATGTTATGTTGAGTCATTTCTTCACATCGACCTGCAAACAATCTTTCTAATGTTTGTATTATGTCTCATGTTAAACACCTAATAATCTGTTCATTTTAAACTATGTCTCTAATCCTACCAAGATAGCGCCGACATAGTATAACAGCTATCTTTGTAGGAAATGGAATCAGGGACCCGAGTTCAAATTCTGCTTGAAGTTGTATGTGTTTCACTTCATGTTTATTCCCCCTGAAAAAGGCATGAATCCATCTCTTCTCTCTCCAGTAATAGGTATATAGTTAGGTAATTGGGTTCTTTAGCCTTGGTAGGATAACCAGTATGGCAGAAGGAAAACTTGAAATTCAAAAAATGACTTTGCGTCACATCTTGCTCAGAACAGAAGGGTTAGACAAATATGTATCTGGTTAGCCATTACTACGACCTACCATAGAGCAAATCTCTGAGCCTATGTAGCACATTTTGCATTTGGTCTGATGCAAACACTGAGTTTTGTATATAGATCTCTGAACTATAGTATGCAGACCTCACAAAATTACCATTCTGTTGCAAATTGAACTGGAAATTACTTTATTCTCTAAGACTATTTTAAGTGTATGATTAGAAAAAATATTTCATAAAAATGTGCCATTACATAAAATTTGATGCACCAGTTCATAGCATGATTTGGTTTGATTGTCCTTGTGGCATATCAACCCTTGTGGGGTTATTAATGCTTAATCCTGTTTATACATATATATTATATATATTATTTGTAAGTGTAACTAAAATTATTCTAAAATGAGTGAGAGCTCATTCGTTTGAACAATTAAATGATTTCTATTATTGTTACCCAACACAAATAATTCTATTTAATATTAATCATTTGTTTTCAAAAAGTTAAATAGTTCCAGTAATTTCCATCTAACATTAATAGTTCTATTTGCACACAGATAGTGTCAAGTATTGCTATTTGTTGTTTGCACACAGTTAAATGGTTTCAAGTATGGTGAATGATTAAATAGTTCAATTTGACCCATAAATAGGACCCTAACAGCTCAAAGTTGATCGAGGAGTAATTGCAATGAAGGGGTACTCCACATTCTCCAAAGTTCCAGAAGTGGACTAACCTTATCAAATTGGTTAGTGCAATATCCAGGACACTGATTGGGTGAGTGGATAGAGTGTTTGCCAATTGCCTGGGAGTCTGTGGTTCAATATCTGGGCAAGTTATACCAAAGACTCAAAAAATGCTACTTGATACCACCTCACTTAACACTCAGTATTATAAGGTAGGGATCAAAGGTAAGGTGAAGCAATCCAGGGAAAGGATCAGCGCCCTCTCCTACACCTCGGTGTAGTAGCTATTGAAAAGGGAGCTTTCAGGTCAACCTTGACTTCAGTTGCCAACTTTACTTTTATTACTACCCGGCAAAGATGCAGTCAGTGTATTCTATAGCCTCTGTCAACTGGGGTTTGGTTTGTAACATTCTGTGTGTGAGGTGTGCATAAAGATATGAGATATAAATAAAAGAATAAAACCAGTAGGATTATATATAAAAGATATAAGAACACAGAAACTAAAACCTGTTTTTTGAAATTTTACACTAAAATGTCATTGATGGCAACTATAGGTTCCCATAGCTTTCAATCTTCAGACAATGATATACGACATAATCTTCATGGAACGGTCTTCTGTATATTTTAGAGGAATTTATAAAATGAGTCTTGAACAAAGTTGAATTGAATAAAAATGAAATTTTACGAAATAAATAAAATTTCAAAAATAGGATGAACAAATAAAATAGATGAATGAATTACAATTAAGAAAAGTTTATTAATCTGGTGGTGGCAATTATGGTGTCATGGTTAATGTTGTAGGGAATAGAAAAATTTTAAGAATTAAATTAAGATAAAAATAATTGTTAAAAATATGCAGAAACTCCCAGAAGCTCCTAACAGGGAGAGGGACAACGCATGCACAAAGAAAAAGAACCATCCCAATAAAAGAAAGAATCTCGTTTTTTAGCAGAAAACAGGGGAGTGACAACACCTAAATCTTTATTGCTAGTGGTGGAAGGCGCCATGCGTCCGTCTCTGGACGATGTGTTGGCTAACCTTTCCACTAGTAGCTTTTACTAACAACCCATGACTAAAAACACCAAATAATGAACTTGTCAGAATCACAATTAAGACACCATACAACAGACTTAATGGCTGCAACAAAAAAACACCAGATTTAGACATATCTCACAAAAGCGTCTAACACGTTGTTATCACTTTAAATACCAAATTTGGACATATATATCCAAGAATGACTTACACATCTTAACACCTTGACTGAGAGATCCAACCATTTCATTTGTATTCAGGAAGAATTTCCTAACCCACTGAATAGTTGTTGAATCTAGAAATAAAGACAAAATATAAAAGATATCTTCGTCTCCTATCTTTTAATATCTTCTTCTTTCATAGAATTCATTTACAGTCTTCATATCTAAGAAGTTAAAACAGCAAGATAACGTGGGGTAAGAATAGAATAACCCAGAATGGAGTCAGATAGCAAACAACGACATAAATCACCTTAAAACACCAGAATGTCATAAAAATAGATATGGTTCTTGTGTTTGCATTTTGTGATCAATTCAGAATTCTTGCTTAAACACAATTTACAAATTTTAGAGCTGAAACCGCATAGAACCCAAAATTGACAACATTCTTAGAAAGAACCAAAATGGTTTCCGAAGAAATAGATCCACGACCTCACAAATATTGACTATCCATAGAATCCTTGAAGGCGTACGGGCAAAAAACCTACAGGCGACAATACTATTTGTCGACTTTACCAAGGCCTTTGATTCCATTCAGTTCATATACCTCAGTAGCAATATCTCATCTACAGAAAGTATGGTTAACGTATGCATAGGTAGATTGCTATTGAGAGATTATCAACCTTATGAAAATCTGATCTCTCTGACATAATAAAACAGGAATATTTCTTAGCTGTAGTTGTGTCAGTATTACTGTATAGTCGCACCATTTGGACTCTAACAACATGTTTCGAGAGAATAAAAAGTTAGACTGGAACTACATAAGTATGACACATGCTGCTTTGAAAACGTCCTGGAAGCAGAACCCCACAGAACAACAGTCGGGTGGCCGTTTACTTCCTATCTCACAAACCATCAACGTGAGATGAGTAAAACATGCCCTACACTGCGGGAGAAGTATGGACGAACTTGTCAGCAATGTTTTTCCATGGATTTTACACATGGACACACCAGAGTTGGTCGACCAGCAAAGACTAACATTCATCTGGGTGCTGTCTAGAGGACTTACCAAGTGTGAACGCCGATAGGGACGAATAGCAAGTGAGAGTCAAAGAAATCCATGCTGTTCACAAACCCTGATGATGATGATATCAAATCCAGATTATAAAGAAAGCAGGACATTTTAGCTTTTACTTTTCTCTAAGTTACCGGTAGATTTGCACAACAATTATTTCGAATAGATTTGGCTACAAGGAGCCAAGTCATGGATAGTTTTTTGAGTATCCAAACTTGGAAAATATCCAGATCATATACACGCAACTACAGTTATCTCATTTTGTTTTTCACTCTTTTAAAATCAAATCATGACAAAAACAAGTAAGTAGTAAAATATTTTTGTTTTGCTAAACGGATTACGAATCTGACGAAAGAGAATGAAAGAGAAATAACTAAATAACGTTCTCTTGTTTAAAAAATGAATATATTAATTCTATGGCCTGTTGGTTGGGATTTGGAGTGTTACAACATACAATGAGAAAAAACTCCATTTAACACAAGACAAACAAGGAACATCTAATATTTAAACAATTTTTATAAAACAAAAAACGTCAACTTGAATTTGAATGTTCAGAAGTTCCTCTTTGCAAGTAGTAAATTTTCGAAGTGGTGGAAAGTCAGATATCAAGAAAAAAAGGGGAAAGGAGAATGTTTTTAAAGAGTACTTATTCCTTTTTCTTTTCTTTTCTTTTCTTCTCTTTCTTTTATGGTCAGGCAGTGGAACTAGCAGAAAGGTAGTTTCGGCTCTTAACTTGAGGGCGGACGTTACTTCTCTACTGATTATCGTATTTACGTGCTTCCTTGGGTCTCTTTTGTCCCCACTGCCTCGGTTCACAGAAAACCCGAGTATTTATCTCTCTCCACCGGCTCCAAATTCGCCACTCCAAAATCCTTCTAATTTTGGCGCGACCGCTTCCCATTGCCTACTTTACTTTTTATTATTTTTCTTTTTTTTCTGATTTTTAACTGGATGGATGCCTTATGCGTGGCGATGCGTTTATACATTTTGTATGTGGCAGCCGACGAGTCAACATCCGGTTGGGAGTTTTATTGTTAATTCCTAAAATCCCCACAATTCATTCATTCATACAGAAGAAATATATTATAAAATACATTTCTTGCTAAATCATCGATATCATTCCCTCCACCCAGACTCCTCTAGTAGCCCTTCTAGTTCCTGAGATGATGATGGTGATGGATATCCCACACAAAAATATGACATATAAAGATGATACAGATTCTTATAACAGTCAAAATGGTTGAATTTATCTTGTTGGCATTAACCAAACTTACGACAAAACATCATCATCATAATGTCGCACTATCAGCACGGATATCCCCGACCCTTTCTCGCCACCCTTCTCTATCGTCAATTGCTTCCGGCAGGTCTTCAGGACTACATCCCCTATCGGCACAGAGCTACTGTATGTAGGTTCTAGCTGGTCGTCCGGCCTTTGCTTGTCCATTTGAAGGGGTCCACAGGAGTACATCACTTATGAGTTCTTCCTTACTTTTCCAGCAGTGTCCTGCATGTCTGGTTTGTCTTATTTTGATAGTTTTCGTGATAGGTAGTAAGTGGCCGTACAGTTGCTGCTTTGAGGGGTGCTGCCTCCACAATCTGTTCAATATTGCTCGCAGTATTCTTATGTAGTTGCCATCAAGGTTTTTCTCCATACGTTTAGTTAGCATCCATGTAGTGCATCCATACAGCAGTGTCGACACGACTGCTGCTTGGAAGAAACTGCGTTTTATTTTATTGGTCAGGTCTGACTTGTTTTTATAAATAAAATCAATTAAACTATGACAGGATAAGACTGATATGGATTCTTATAATATCTATAATATTTTGATAAAAAATATAAAAAACAAAAACAGTTTAAAGTCATATTTACCTACAAAAGGGAATTTTATGCAAGGGTGAGTAAAAAATTTTGCAATATTTTGGTAGTATGTGCTCATTTGTGGCGTGCATATCTCGTAAACAAAGTATTTCAAGCCATCGTAGGTACTCACTGCGTTGGTAGTATCATGGTAGTTGGTGCGCTGACATGTTCTGCATTGTTTTACTCCATGCTTGATTTGTAAGCTGCACAGATAAATGTGTAATGTAATCAAATTTGTGAACAATTTTACAAGTTCAAACTGGGTTATAATGCTTCAGAACCCATCAAAACATTGGTTTCATGAAAGATGAAGGTGCATTTGGTCCCAGTATAGTAACCAGAGGGTTAAAGAAATTTCACTTATGTGGAAATTTGTTCACGAACTGGTGTTCCTGTTTCCCAAATATCAGCAGCCCCTTGAGGTCACGTAGTGTCCACTATAAAAAGAGCTCCAACTGAAGATTCTTCCTCTTTTTTCCACTCCCACCGCCGTTAGCAACAGGTCCATTCGTAGCAGCCCTTGACGGCAAACGTATTTGGTACCTTCAACACCAGCCAGGAGCCAAGAGCGACGAACGCACATGCTGAGTTAAAAGGAACCAAAATCACAGCTAAGTTCCAGCAAGCATTTTATCTGCAAAACTTCACCTTACACCTTATAACCTAACCCTACATAACTTCATCTTTACAACCTTACAACCTAAACCTACAACCTCGCCTAAACCTCACAAACCTTACAAAACCTTACCTAACCTTACTCTCATACACCTACCACCTATCAGAACATTGAACTCTTTTTTAAACTCTTACATATTCGTTGTTTGTTCCATTTGGTGTAAAACCCTGTTTGTTGTTTGTTGTATATAAATTTTGTTACACTAAAAGTCGTTCGTCTCCCTTCTTCAAAAGCTGCTACCCATCTCCCTACTGTGGTTGAAGAGGGGGTGTCCTCGTGGTGTAATGGTTAAACCGATGGATTGTGGAGTCGTAGTACGCGAGTTCGTACTCCAGTCGCGCTATTACGTTCACTTTCGGGCAAATACCCTTGGGAAAGGTATGAACCCCCTTATCCTCCCAGCTATGGGTTAAATAGTACCACTACTGTTCTTCTAGGAGAATGGCTTTGGCATTAAATAACCTAAAAAGAGTTGATATGCCATTAAAACAAAGAAACCAAACCAAACTACTGTGGTTGAAGTACGGTTTATTCTTTTACAAAATGTAGGAATAAACCGAGCTTTTCGGGGCTTATAAAACTCCCCAAACTTGGGTTGCAAGAACTTCAACGAAAGAGTTATGCCAGCTGGGCCTAAAATAGTTGATTCCGAGGCCATGCTTCTAGCCATATCAGCAAATTCAGCTGATAGCATTCCAGTGCACCAGTTCATATAACCGGGTGTATTGTTTGAACTTGTAAACTTATTTTCTTCTAGTAGCGTACCACATAAAAGCTGAGTTTAGTAAATAACTATTTGAACTTGTAAAGTACCTTCTATACCCTTTAAGATGAGCTTGTACACAGAATCGAGCTTCTCTGAATCAGAAAGGAATGTATGTTCAAGCCTCAAATTCTTGTTTCCATTGCCTGCAGTTCTTGATTTTGATGGCATCTCATACCGGTCGAGCTCAGCATCTCAGTCAAGTATGGTTCGTCATCTTCACGCCCTCGGCGAATAAAGTCAGTAGCAACTGGAGAGTATCGGTCTGGCTCGGCATCTTACAGTCCAGTGTAGTTTGTCACCTGTACGACCTTGGCAAATAAGGTGAGTAACATTCGGAGAGTATCAGGCAAGTTCGGTATCTCACAGTCCTGTGTGATTCATTACCTTCACGAACTAGACAAAAACTTGCCCAGTCGGCTGGGGCAGTAGAATACTTCGACTGAACCTCTGCAGAGGGGTAACACGCCCTAACTAGTGTCCTGGATATGACTAAACAATCTGATGGTGAGGTTCCAGTGATACAGGATCTTTGGGGAATGCTGAGTATCCCTTCATTGCCATTGCTCCCAGGTCCACTCTGGCCTAGAGTGGTTGCACCTGATAGGGCCCCAAAAGAACTAAACAGTGTATTTATGGAAATTGAATTGTTTGAAATAGAACTGTTTTGACATTTGACGGTGTATGGACAAAAACTATGCTTATACTTAATTAAATTGTTTGAATAAGAACTGTTTGGCTAAACTAATTAGCTTGAAATAGAAATATTTTTGACAATTAAACTGTGTGTTCATGCTAAACTGAATTGGTTGAATTAGAACTCTTTTAATAAACTGAATAGTTTGAAATAGAAATGTTTTTGGCAATTAAACTGTGTAATCATGCTAAATTGAATTGTTTGAATTTGTACCGATTATTTGTATAAAAATGAATTTGGTATTAAATAGCCTACATAGGTTGATATGCCATAAAAACCCAACCAACTTGACAAAAACATCTTGGGTTTCAGAATCTTGTCTCACGATAGCAAAATATTGCAAAACTTTCAATTCAGCCGAATGAAATACTGTTGAAACAAAAATGATTAGAATATCGTGGAAAAAAAGTAAAAATAATCTTACGTATAAAATGAAATTAGAAAAAATATTTCATTGATATATCAAGATTTGTAAACAAGATGTGATTATTTTAGAGAGGACAGTAAATTAATAAAATAGTAAAAAAAAAAAATAGTAAACAAAACTGTACCAATTCGGTTATTTCTATCATATGCTGTCAAATACAGAAATAAGTGAAATTTTTAATTAAATATTAGAAATTACATGTTTATTATAAAGTAAAATGTGTGTAATACATTTATCTTAAATTGTAATGAAGCAGTAGTTTGTAGTTGCTGTTATTGGTTTGTACAACTTGGATTCTTGTATAACACCCCACCTAACTTTCAGCATAGAAATTCTAAAAAAAACAGCCAAGAAAAACTCTTGTGTATAATACGCATTGACTTTTTGTAATTTTAACTAAATTTAATATTTGTTTAACTTTTCATTCGGTTTGTATTGACTGAAAATAAGAATTTATATTATTTATGTAATACTTCTAAATACCAAATTTACGCAGTATTTATGCCAGAGACAAGGCCGTTTTCATACAAAAAGGTAAAAAATTTTCGGCAGAAATAAGTTTACTAAAGAAGAAACAAGTTATAAACTATTACATTTTACTTGCTATTTCTCTATGGCAAAACAAAACAGAAGTGTTCGTTACTTACAAGTTAGATTGGACCATATATAAAATTTACTTTTGGTCATGACCATCTGAATATGGCGACAAATATGGCGAAAGAAAAAGTTAATATTTAGTTCCCATTTATAATACACGGTCCAAACTTTTAAGCTTAAAAATCTGGAAAAACAGTGTGTCTTATACTCAGATAATTATGATATGTATGTGTTCAATGCAGTTTCAACACATTCAGCTAGTAGCCTTGATAGAAGTTTCATAAGACATCAAAAAAAAGTTTAAAATCACACCCAGCAACAACAATGACCTTTTTTCTGGTTTAGTTTGGTTCGGTTTCATTTCTTTTTTTAATGGCATACCAACCTTCGTGGGTTAGTTAATGCCAAAACCATCGATGAAGAAGAACAGCTTGATTCTATTTTACCCATTGATAAGGGTATAAGGGATATCATACCTTTCCCAAGAGTATTTGTTTGATAGTGAATGTAACATGGCGAATAGAGTTCAAACTCGGTCACTCTGAGGCCACGAGGAATCCACGCCCACCATATTTGCTGGGTTATGAGTTCCAACAGGGTCGGTCATAAGTAAGTACACCCCTAACAATTCAATAAAGAGTTAATTTTCTTCTTTAAGAAAAAAAATGAATGTGCATTAGTCCAAAAATAACTAACCCCTTTATAAATTGTAGCAGAAAGAACTTCGTATTTTTGTTTGGCGCATTAATTAATTTGGCCGTTAGGGTCGACGCATATTTTCACCCAATCAGGATGACTTATCCAATTCAGCCCGGACCATTTTTCTGGACTGCACCAAATTGAGGAAAAGCCGCCAAACACTGTCTTCCTTAGAACTTTTTCGAACAGGACAGACGTAATTACTGTCCGCTCTCCTTTTAGCAGCAGCATCACGACGCCACGAGGAAAGCCATCTAATTTATGGACCTCTTGAATCTATTCTCTAAGACAAAGGGTTCTCAGTTTAATATGAATTACATGAATTCAGTCCGCCTCACACAGGAACAACTTTACGTCCCCTCCAAAATTGGCAATGTCGACTGCGATGCAAAATTCCGCTCAGACATTCAGCTACTTCATCCCTTGGCAACATTTTCTGGAGACATTCACACTTCTCTCCCCAAACGACCAGGACCATACATTCATGGACGATGTCAACATTCCTGTCCTGAACCAGCAAACACGACTTTTGTTATACCTATGGCAACCATATCTCACTCACACATTAAACAATGCCTTAATCGTAACGCTGCAAATTTCACTTAGGCAAATAGCTGCAAAAATTCCTTCTCAACTCCATAACTCCTTCCTTCCTTCCTTCCTTCCTACGAGACATGCAGCATAAACGTAAACCCTTTATTCCACGCTGTCATTAAAACCTTCATATAAAAACCTTATGGCATCTTTGTTCTTCTCTCTCCTTTATTTTCCAACAACATTTTGCGAGAAAATAACAAACACACTTAACAAATATACCATTCGCTAAAAATATATCTGTAAAATTTCATATTTCGTTTGAGAAGTGTTGGAATTTTAATTTTGGTCACATATTTTCAATATTGTAGAGTTTAGTAGTAAAAATATTCAATTCGTTTTGATTGTATAACATTCTGCTAGAAATACTAAAATCTAGGTATCTATAGTTTAGAAGAAAATGAACATTTTATTTTAAAAAATAATTGGTTTGATTCGTTTGTTTTTTTATGGAATATCAATGTTCGTGGGTTATTTAATATCTAGGCCAACCTTGTAGAAGAGCAGTAGGGATCCTATTCAACCCATAGCTGGTGGGAGGAGGGAAAGAAGTTTGCACCTCTTCTAAAGGTATTATTCAGAAAGTGATTAAAATAGTGTTCGAGTTGGAAGTCATGACAATATTCGCATTTCAACAAATTAGTCACCGCTTCATAGAGATTCCTCCTAAAAAAAAAATTGAATTATAGAGATGTCTTTATTTATGGACAATACTGTATATTTTTTATAAAAGTTAATTTTCTATATTCTAATGATTTTAACCAAAGAAAAATTAGCAATGATGATAATTTAAATTAAAATGACTTAATCAAAATCGACAACAACTTTTAAAAAAATCATTATTATCAATAATTTTGATTGTATTATCTTTTATCGTTTTAATTTTATTTGCTTTTTCTTTTTGGCAGCGAAAGCGGTCATTGACCAGCAAGTAAAGCACTGGACCTCGTTGTCCAGTTTAAGCTATAATCAGGCATCCGTGCCTGGACCCATGTTTGGGTGAATGTCTAGCTAGGCTCATCAAGCTTATATTGCACTAAGTGAGCTGATGACCAGCACAGTGTAGCAGAATTCAAGCCACGGCTCCCCTGACCTAAACCCAACTTTAATCCGACCTTCGGGTCATTGACCTTGAGTCAAGTCCTGTCTGGTGGGAGGCAGAGACAAGTACTGTTTTTTTATTGCAACTCACTTCAGTTTTCAGTTCTATGACGGCAAGAACAGTGTGCCTTTGAAACAAAAATAAAGAATAAGCACCTGGTGGAACTATCTGAACTTGTAGACTTACTTTCTTCTGGCATTGTGCCACATAAAAGCTGAGTTTAGTAAATAACTACTTGGACTTGTGTGATACCTTCTCTGCCCTTCAAGCTGAGCATATAAAACAGCTAGTACACAGAATCGAGCTTTACTGAATCAGAACGGAGTGTATTTTGAAGTCGCAATTGAAGTTTATTCTTGTTTCCATTGCCTGCTGTTCTTTGATTTTAGAGGACTTGTGTGAATGGTGATAAAGAGCTATGAGAATTAACGTAACAGTTATTGTCACAGGAAATGGAATCATAAACTTGAGTTCAAATCCTGGATATGGCTGATTATGTTTTATTTTGCACTTATACCCTTTGTATAAGAATGGATTCACATCTTCTCCCCCGCCCCAGTTATGCATAAATAGTAGGGCAGACTGGGCTCTTTAGCCAGTCTAAGAGAAAGAAAAACTCAGAATTCAAATCTAGCTTTCTTCCACTTGAAAATTGACATTGTCTTTCATCCTGCCCGTGGCATATGCCTTTTATAAATATGTTTTCGTTTGGTGCCTAGGTTTAAAGGCATACAAACAATCATGGGCTATCTAATACCATGTAGAAGAACAGCAGTGATACCTTTTAACCCATAGTTAAGAAAATAAGAGGGCTCATACCTTTTCCAAGAATATGAGTCCAAAAGTGAACATTATAACTCGACAGAAATTCAAACTTGCTTACTTAGAGGCTGCAATTCAACCCATAAGCCAATGAACCATGGGAACTCCCCTCCTTAGATAAATATATAGAAAAATTAGGGAGATCAAGATTAATTTTTGTCACAATTATCAATGATAATGGCTGACAGAGCTTTAAAAATAAACAAATGAATTGATTAAATAAAAATGTTTCTATCCATTAAATTAAAAACAAATATCTTAGAAGCTTATACCCATATTCAGCAAAATGAAAAGGAACATTACAAAAGTGAAATAACAAAAGAATACAAAGTAACAGATAGAATGTATTCAAACTCATGGCCAGCTGAAGAAGAACCATCAAACTTTTGAATAAGAGTTTGGTTTGAAATTCCAGGAAGTTTATTGATAATGACAAAAGACACTTGAAGAAGGCCAAAGGATATTACAGTTGGAACATTGTAAATATAAACACCAGAATGAGGACAATTGTCCAAGACAAGTTAATAATGTAAATAATAATAACAACTTTTCACATTGGGTATTTAGATAGATGGAATCTTAGTTTTCTAAATAGTTTAAAACTTGATTATATATAGGATATTTTTTTTTGTTCATGTTTCACTAAAAATGAAAAACTATAAATGTATCATTAAAACATAAAAAAAAGCCTTAAGACTGTCATTGTTTAAATCTAAAAATTATCTTGAAATATATATTTTATATCTTAAAAATATTTTTTACATATCTAAATTTGGATACACCAGAATATGATTTTTATCTGCTTTATATATATATATATATATATATATATAAGAAAAAAATTTTTAATTGTGTTGTTTCAAAAATTGTTATTTTCTAAAGGTTACAATTTTCGAAGAGATTCTTGCAAACAGTTTGCTAGTTATATTTAGAATCTTATGAACTTTCACAAATTTAACCTTGAGCTAATTCTCAAGAAAATTTTCATCATAGAAATTTATTTTATTTCTGTATTATTATGTGAGTTACCGTGGCACAGTACTTTAAGTGCTGGACTGCAGCCCCCAAAATAAGAAAGTTCCAATTCCAGTCGCACTATAACATTCACTTCCTGGATACTCTCGGAGAAACATATGAAGCTCTTTGCGCATCTATATATTGAATAGTATCACTACTGTTCTTCTCTAAGGATGGCTTTGCCATTAGATAACCCACAAAGTTTGATAGGCCATTAAACAAAGAAACCAAATTAAATTCATAAATATTCATCTACACCTATTATAGGTGTGCAAAAATTTTCATTAAAGAAATACTATTTCCAAGCCATGCAGAATTTTTTTTTCTCCTTGATATTAGGTTATTTCTTAATATTTTCCTTTGTATGGCTTTAGAAAGAAAATTATACAATTAATTACCCATCACAAAAACTATCAAAGTTAGATGAACCAGATATGCAGGACACTGCTGGAGAAGTAGGGACGAGCTCATAAGTGATGTGCTCCGATGGACCACTTCACATGACCAAGCAGGGGGGACCAGCTCGAACCTACATACAACTGCTCTGTGTGAATACAGGGTGTAGCCCTGAGGACCAGCCAGAAGCGATGAACGATAGGGAGAAGTGGCGAGAGAGGATCAGGGATATCCTTGCTGATGGTACAACAAGATGATGAGATTATATATATATATATATATATATGGTCAATCCATAGAATCCTTGAAGGCGTTCGGGCAAAAAACCTTCAGGCGACATTACTATTTGTCGACTTTACCAAGGCCTTCGATTCCATCCACAAAGGGAAAATGGAACTAATCCTAC